>OX579645.1:4477056-4842056 GCA_951230895.1 Carpatolechia fugitivella | reverse complement strand
CGCAGGAGTTTACATCTCAAAAAGGCCAATGGTTGGAAAATTTGAGTGCGCAAAACGTGAACGGAAAAAAATGGTTGCAGAAAACGGGTCGGTCATAATCTGTTCGCATAGTTTTTCCCGTCCAAGGCAAGCATGTAGTACACAAAAAAGTCAGGACGGGTGCGAGCAAAGCGAGCACGGGAGTTTGAGGCACCCCGACTCGGTTAGATTAGGTTAGAAGGGGATTGCAAAGGGAGCTCCTAGCTCCCAGGCGAGCGAAGCGAGCACGGCTCCCTCCGCCATACCCTTCGGGATTAGGTTATCTTGTGACCCCCATGCCTGCTTGCAGGCATGCCAAGAGCTTGTCACATAATGTACTTGCAGACTTTAAAAAAAATAGTTCTCGTAGTTAATAATATACTCTTTCAGCCTATATACTTCAGTTCGTTGCTAAAAATATCAAATATTAAAATACCACCTTCCATACGATTGCTGAAGATGTCCTTTATGATGGCAAAATTATTTTAACTAGTGTTACTTAGGTAATATCATGTACCTATAATTAAAAATGTCGGACTTCAACTTAATGTGTTGGACTCTAGAGACTGACCAGCGAGTCGTGTCATTCAGTATTTTCTAAAAGTTTAGAATGGCAACATTATTTATCTGTCAAGCCCCGCCCGGACCCTATGTAACTCGTCCACAATACAGTTACTCTACCCGCGGTCATGATAACAACACTTACTCACAAAGTACTACACGAATATCGTATGAACTAGCTATCAACACAATACCACTCTACTTACGGTTACAGAAACCACTCGACTGTGGTACAACCAGCACTATTCCACACGCATTCATCGAAACCACATATTCGATCACCACACGTGGACTCACACGTCCACTCGAAGTATTCACTCAACCTCACAGAAACACAAGTTATCACCACGACTGCCACGGACCTACTGAAGGTTCCATTGTACTCGCACTCTTATAAAGGACTTTACTTCGTTGACTCATTCATTTACTCACCGTTACATCAACTCATTTGCCAATCTGACGTTACCACTCAAACTGACAGGTGACACTAGTTTGTTTACGAACAATCTACCCTTAATTATCAATAATGCTAATCAAACGAGAATTCGAACTGTCAATAGTTTGTTTACGATCAATCTACCTTCAATCTCCGACAAATATAATATTATATGAGCATCGTTAACGTACTTTAATTTATTTTTATCTTCATTAGTAACTTCTATTTTATCATAAGTACACCTTGACAAAAGTCCAAGCTAAAAAAATATAATGAAAGTATCAAATCGATATTTTATAATATTTTCAGTGTTTACTACTTCAAAATTTTTAAATTTACCGCGGTTTGGAGATGACACGACTGACTGGCCAGATTCTACCTATATTATGACATTTCCACATTATAAAAATAATGTACCACATTTATAAAAATTTCAATAAATTTCAATTTCGAAGGATGAAGTATTACTGAACGAAAATGTAAGCACAACAGATTGTTGAACGAGAATTTGAAATTGGTGAAAGAGATAGCAAGTATGGGGATTTGGCAGTTGGAGGAAAGACGTGAAAGACGTAAGAAGAAAAGCTGACTTTAAATTTGTAAAATAGGAGTGAGCTTAGAGAATATAAAACTAAAGCCGTACAGGTGTTTGCCTGCAAGCCCCGTCCCTACAGTTTTTGATGTTATTGAAGACGACGACGACGATGATGATAATATTTCAAGGAGCTCTTGTTAAATAATTTCTAGGCCTAACGGTCTACCAAGTCTGTGAAAAACTAAACAGGGTGATACTTTAGTCTATGATTCTGATATATTTTATTGATCGTTTTTTTTTTCGGTTTCACTCAGTACCTACATTATTATGTTTTCCTCCAATTTTTATGAAAATAAAATAGCTAGAATGAATAGCCATTGTATTTCGCAGACAGTTGTCCGCTGCACGCGTACATAACACACTGCGTAAAGACACGATAGTGGTTTATTTTTCCGAAGAGTGAATATTATAAAAAAAGACATAATACATCTATTCGAACAAAAACAAGAACCAAGAATTGAAGACAGTTGTATAAAAACAAATAACACCCTATAATTTCTTGCCAAATATTTGCAAGATTAAATACGTGCATGTTTAAGTAGCTGACAAATGTATATTAAAAAAAAATAACAACTTACCTAATTTTATTTTAGTTTGGGAAATGCGTTTTTAGTTACATGTTACATGGTGTGTGTTATGTAGTCATTTCGCGATCTAGTAATTTTGCGATGACGTCAATTTAAGACCAAAGTGAAATGATATCTAGATATTTTGCATTATATTAATGACAAATTCATCCATTTTAACGAGCTTAAAGTATACATAATTAAGTACCTATAGAGCAAGCATAACGCGCGGATCACCGATTTTATGCAATATCAAAATATTTGTTTAATTAATTAAATACGAACTCGCCTAAGATGCTCACGCCGCTGCTGGTACTCGAACTTGCTGGCAGAACGATTCGACCCGTGCCTACTGTTTTCATTCTGAAGCGCTTGCTCTATTTATTTATTCAAGGTTAGCCAACAGGTAATACACCATATGCTTATGTTTATTACATGAGATGGGGAAAACTTAGTAGGGTACACCCAATTACAGGCAAACACGACATAAGTTTAACAATCTTGTCTAAGGACTTATGTAACTTATTCAAGTCACAGAAAATTATGCTATATCATAATAATTATAATATAGAATAATATTAGGTTGGGGAAAAACTCTTTTCGCAAATAGTATGTATGAACTTATAATAAAATTTTATTTTATGTTCATTTGTAATTGGCTGGTTTTGGTATTATTAAAAAGTTTAAATTTTAAAAAAGATAATTCCAAATTCAAATTAGGAAAATGTGTGATTTTCATTTGTATTTCTTACAGTTAAGATGAGTGAATCTAATGAAGAAATTGGAAACATTTTAAAATTTTACTACAAAAAAGGTAAAAATGCAACGCCAGCCGCGAAAACAATTTGTGATGTTTATGGACCTAGTGCAGTGTCTGTGAGAGTAGTACAAATTTTGTTTAAGCGTTTTCAATCCGGAAATTTTGATATCACCTTGCTCTGGGCGCCCTGTTACGGATAAAATTTATGCCATTTTTGAAAAACTGGAGCAAGATCGGCATATAAGTAGTTACGATGTAGCTGAAGAACAGGGAATTGACCACAAAACAGTTTTGGCGCATTTGAAAAAAGCTGAAAAAGCTCGGTATTTGGGTACCTCATGAGCTCACTGAAAGAAACCTAATGAACCGTGTACTCATTACGACGTAATGAAACCGAGCCACTTTTGAAAAACCTGATAACTGATGATGAAAAGTGGATCACGTACGACAAGAACGTGCGAAAAAGGTCGTGGTCAAAGGCTGTTCAGGTTTCACAGACTCTGGCGAAACCCGGGTTATCTCGCAACAATGTAATGCTGTGTGTATGGTGGGATTAAAAGGGCATTATTCATTATGAGCTGTTACCGCCAGCTAGGACCATCGATTCTGAACTCTACTGCGAACAACTGATGAGATTAAAGCAAGAAGTTGAGAGAAAGCGGCCGGAATTAATCAACAGAAGGGGTGTGGTTTTTCATCATGATAACGCTAGACCTCACACATCTTTAGCCACTCAGCAAAAATTAAGAGAGTTTGGCTGGGAGGTGTTAATACATCCGCCGTATGGTCCTGACCTTGCACCTTCAGATTTCCACTTGTTTCGGTCTCTTCAGAATTCTTTAGGCAGTGTCAGAATGCCAAAACCACTTGTCGCGGTTTGATCAGAAGCCCCAGAATTTCTATAGCAATTGTACCTACCTGCAAAATGGCAGAAAGTTATCGAACAAAATGGTAAATGAACTTTATTAAAAAATGTTTTGAATTTTCATATCAAATGCGAAGAAACTTTTTCCCCAATCTATTAAATAATGAAACAAATAAAAAGCCAAGGAAAATTAAAAATAATATTAGCATTAAAGATAATCAAAATTCATTTATATCAGATCCTAAATCTGTATCTAATTTGTATAACTGCTTTTTCACTTCAATTGGAACAAACCAAAAAGGTCCTCCAAGACAGAACCCCGGTAATACAACTGACACTTTTCCACATAGTTTCTTTCTTAAACCAACTGACCCACGCGAGGTATACAACATTATCCAAAATTTTAAAAATAAAACCTCTTTCAGTGTAGACGAACCTCCCGTGTTAATTAAGGGTTGTGCTATGGAGCTAGCTGCACTATTTGCTATGCATTAATCAATCTTTTTTGAAAGGTGGATTTACAAATGCTTTAAAAGTATCACTAGTAAAACCTGTCCACAAAAAAGGAGATGTAACTGATATTAATAACTACCGACCTTCTACTACCAATATCTGCAAAAATATTCGAAACAGTGATGGTTAGACGCCTTTACGATTTTTATGAAAAGCTTGATTTTTTTCATGAAAACCAAAATGGTTTTAGAAATATCATTCTACATCATTAGCCGTATATAAAATATGTACAAAAAAACCTTGACACTATTAATAATAAACAGCATGCAGTATGCTTACACTCGATATGAGTAAGGCCTATGATAGAGTATGCTAAAAAACACTGCTAGATAAACTCTTTAAATCCGGAATAAGAGGCATTGCCCTCAATTGGTTTCAATCGTACCTTGAAAACCGTTACCAGTAAGTACAGATTGATTCCACAAACTACTTGACAGTTAAAATAGAGCGTGTAAGGTCGGATAAGCTTTCTGTGAATGGCTCTATCCCCCAAGATAGCGTTCTTGGGTGCATATTATTTTTGGTATATATAAACGACCTTCCCAGAGTGCTAGATAATCAGTCTGTACTTTTTGCTGACGATATATCGGTTTTAGTCGCTTGTTGAAATGTAAACGAGTTAAAAGATAAATTAGATACAACATTAGACAAAATTACAGATTGGCTACAGTGCCACAATCTACTTTTAAATTTAAATAAAACTAAGCTAATACAATTTAAACCTCACCAAAAAACTGCTTTGCCAATAGCTTGCCAATATAATAACGAGCCTTTAGAAATTGTAGATTCAGCAACTTTGCTAGGAATAGACCTCGACACTAATATGAATTGGAAAACTCAAGTCCATAAATTTTCTAATAACCTATCTCCTTTCGTTTACGCTCTTACACAGTTACCTGGGCTGATTGATAACTGGCCGAAACGACGAATTTAAAAAAATGATACGCAAAAAAAATATTACATTATATTTTGGCATCTTTTTGAAAATAGAACGCCAAATTCGAATTTAATCGAACTGGTGGAATTTGTTTGATAGGACGTAGAACTTTCTCTGTCGTAAACTTTCTTAACAATGGAAAGAAACGAAATTCGTGCGGTGATAAAGTTTTACGTTTTAAAACAGAAAACAGCAACCCAGATTAAAACCAAGCTAGACAGTGTTTTAGGTAATTCTGCTCCTGCATTGAGTACAATTCATACCTGGGTAACTGATGTTAAACGTGGAAGACAGAGCTGTGAAGACGCCCACAGGTCTGGCCGTCCAAATGAAGTCACGAATCCGGACATGATAAAAAAAAATCACAAAATTGTATTGAATGATCGCTTGAAGTTGCGAGAGATAGCAAAGATAGTGAGCATTTCATCTGAACGCGTTTTTAATATTTTGCACCAACATTTGGGAATGAAAAAGCTTTGCGCGCGATGGGTGCCGCGTTTGCTCACTGTTGACCAAAAGCAACGTCGAGTGGACGATTCATCGGAGTGTTTGGCGCTGATTAACCGAGATCCTAACGAGTTTTCGCGGCGTTATGTAACAGTCGATGAAACCTGGATACATCATTATACTCCCGAGACAAAAGAACAATCTAAGCAGTGGACTGAGAGCGGAAGACCTGCGCCGAAGAAAGCAAAAACGGTTTTGTCGGCCGGCAAAGTGATGGCGACTGTTTTTTGGGATGCTCGAGGGATTATTTTAGTGGATTATCTGCAAAAAAAAAACAATAAATAGAGAGTACTACGCAAGCTTGCTGCAAAAATTAAGTGAAGAAATCCAGAAAAAACGACCACATTTGGCCAAGAAAAAAGTTTTGTTCCACCATGACAACGCACCTGCACACATGTCAATGGTTGCAGTCGCCAAACTCCATGAATTGCGGTTCGAATTGCTACCGCATCCACCCTATTCCCCGGATCTGGCCCCGTGTGACTTCCACTTATTCCCAAACCTGAAGAAATGGTTAGGTGGCCAGAGATTTTCATCAAATGAAGAAGTCATTGTTGCCGTGGACGAGTATTTTGAGGGGTTGGAGAAAACATTTTATCAAACTGGTGTAACGGCATTGGAGAAGCGCTGGACTAAATGCATCGAGGTAGAAGGAAACTACGTTGAGAAATAAATTTATTTTAAATAGATTTTTAAAGTTTTTCTTTGTCGTTTCGGAAACTTATCAATCAGCCCTCGTATAACGTGTGACGGACTTAAAACAGCTCTTACCGCATACTATGCTTATGCTCATTCCAGACTCTCCTACGATATAATATTGTTGGGAAATCGTAGTATGGCTAAGGATATTTTTATTTTGCAAAAGAAATGTGTCAGAATATTAAATAATATAAAACAAACCCAATCCTGTAAACCTCTATTTATAAAACACAAAATCTTAACACTCACCTCAATATATATTTTTGAATCCTGTAAATTTATTAGAAAATCCCCTCTGACAGTAATAAAGCGTAATAATCGTAACCTAAACTATATATATACAAGTCCCATTTTCCAAATTAAAATTAGTTACATCTGAACCTCACACTATGTTAATAAAAATTTATAATAAAATACTGAAATCCATAAAAACCATACAAAATCTTCATTATTTAAAAGTCTTTTCTAATTGCTAAGAGCTATTATAACATAACTGAATTCTTTGAAGACAAACATATATAATAAAATTTAAAAACAATATTAATAATAATAAGATAAGGCCGCCCATTACAAATAAATAATAACAAAAATAAATAAATGTTCGGGGACATCTCACACACGGCCATCTGATCCCACACTAAGCAAAGCTTGTACTATGGGCCAAACAACTGATACACTACATAAACAGATAAAAAAATAGATAAATGCATACACAACGTCCAGACACAAGACAAACACAAGTTTTCAACTATTATGTACTGTTTCTATGTTTGCAATGAAGTATACTCTATTATTTTCTTAAATATGTATAGTTTAATGTAATATTATCCATCAAACCTTGATTAAAACTCTTATATTTACTTAACAATATACTCGTATAAGATAAAATTTAATAATTGGAGTTAATAAGTAGGTAAAACAATATATTAATGTATAGCGCTGTCTCACAAGATTGCTGCGCCCTTGCAGGGTGTCACAAAATACTGTACCCTATATTCATAAAACCTTTTATGTACCAACTGTGACTTGCAATAAATGTTTGGAATTTGAATCCTTTCTGCCAGAGCACCTGCAATAGGATAGAAAGAGTTCAAAAGCGCTTCCTTTTGTTTCTTGCGGCACACCAAAAGAGACATGACCTTGACTCTTACAACGAAAGATTAGGTCATTTTAGGATTGCATCGTTAAAAGACAGAAGGTGGATCCTTTATAAAATTGCTTGTGGATTTTTGTATTGCCCCTCCTTACTATCACAACTAAAATTTACTGTTCCTCGTCGTGGCGCCTGTGTCACCAGGACCAACATAGGGTACCACAGTGTCTTGAACCGTATCTGCCGCCAGCGCAATGAACTCTTTCGGAAAGAGAATATTTACCTATTTATAAATGTTAGTTATTATAAATTTAGAACGAAACTACACATGTTCTTAGTGAATTCTATATTATAATAATTTTGATAAAGCATGATATAGATAATAAATAATGGTGTGTTGTGAATACTCTATACATTATTATTATTTATACTACGATTTTTTGAAATCGTTTTTCGACCTATATTTGGGGAAAGTTGTTCAGTTTCACGAGCAGGTTCACACCCTTTCGGTTTTATTCGTATTTTTGTAACACCTAGTATAATAGTAAACTCTTTGATTACGAGTATCTTAGTTATATCATCTAAATGCACTGTAACAGTTTGTGGAGACCTGTCACCTACACTCTGTTGTATAACTTGTCCTCTACCTCTCTTAGATTGTACAGGGTGGCCTATTTGACGTCGTCTAAGGAGCCATGGTTGAACCATGTTAATGCAATTTTTCTTGTCACTAAAATCGATCGGTTTAGTATTTCATAGTAACATATTATATATCGACATAGAAATAATGTTATTTTTCTTCAATACGACCGGGTTCTATTCCCAAACTAAAAATGAGATTTTCGTTTTAAATCTACGAACCGATGACATGGTTCCTTAGAAAAGATTTTCCTATGTCTTAAGTTGCAGAGTTACCCATCTAAATGGGCCACACTGTATAATATATAGGTAGATAGATTAGCGAACAAGGCGCGCGAGTGAATATATAGGTATAGGTAGGGTCGTGCTCAGTTAAGTAAGTAAGCAAATTCGTCTTCGCATCAAAGGTGTTCATTCGGAACGGTTTATATAGTGGTCGGGAGGTTCCGGGTTCTATTGCCGGTGGGGACACTATCAAGCAAAAATCTCTTTGTGAGACTTTCCCCAGTTTGGTTTTAGCAGGCTGAATCACCTGACTGTCCGAAAAGAAAGATGATTCCGCGCTTCGGAAGGCACGTTAAAGCCGCTGTCCCGGCTACTATCTAGTCGTTACACGAGCCATATCAGTGGACTTTGGCGGCTCTATAACACTGACACCGACCTCACAACCCACACGATGAAGAAGAAGATTGCATGGCTCGGCACGTTCCACAACCTCCATTGTTGCAAGCAGGTGCATTAAGTTTTCGCTTCAGCATTTCTCAGGAGCAATGCAGGACCGATCTCTGTAAATTGTCGGCTTTTGTGAACAGCGAACGCTAGCGGCTGATATGATGATTTCTCAAGCAAGTACATGAACATGTCAACAAGAGTTTGATTTACTTTCATTCATGCGTCCAGCTACCTTTTTATTTTTCTTTTACTCATGGTTCCTAATTCCTCTTGAGATTTCAATATTATAGATTTCACGTATTATAATGTGATTTTCTTTTATTACGATAATAATTTATTCTCTCTTAAAACATAAACAAAAATCAGCTGATAAATCCATCACTTTACGAGGATAAACTGAAAGAACTAAATTTAAATTACCCGATAGCTTATAATAATTTTAACAGATTTCAAAGGGCTAACTTTCAATAGCTAGAACGTTGACGTTCAGTCTGGCCCTACATGAATAGCCTAGCTAGGCGCCTAATCACATATAACTATAGTACTAGCTCAACCAACAGGCTGTGTCAACCATTGGGCTACGACATAGGCATGGGAAGAACATCGTTATAGAAATGCCTAAGTAGGTGATTAGTTTATATCAAAACAGAAAAAAAAATATCTTTAATTAACATGTTTTAGCTGGAATAATAAAACAAAGAACTAAATCAAAACAATGACTAAAACATGGACGGTGTTTTCAGTATCTTCTTACAAAATTTAATAATACTAATTACATTAGAGTACCTCGAGTTAATGATGTATGTATGTTTCACATTCTGTAATTTTGAGTGATTATTAGTGACTACAAAAAGTTTAAGGTTTGGAAGTATGATTTACTCTGGATAAATATAGTTTTTTTTCAGCTGTCGTTCTTAACCAAGTGACTCGATTATATGATATTTACCATAGGGGTTCTTAATACAATCTTGCAAGTAACTTCTTAATATCAAAACTTGTTGTTTGGGGAGGTATTGCTATAAAGGAGAGTGGGCAGAACTCAAAGGGCCTCGGTCCAAAATTAACTCTACTGCCAAATGACTTAATGCATCCTAATTATAATGTGTGTTAACTGTATTTGAAATCTAATCTGTTGTTAGTGTGATATAGCACAAATAAAAAATAAGAACATTTTTCTCTATTTTAGGATTTTTGAAGAAAATGTAATAAAATAAAAAGCGAAGTTATGTGAATTTTTCATTTTAATCAATTAACATTGATATTTCACCCTATAAAAATTACAATATTAAAATCATTTTTGATAATTTCTGAGTAAATAAGGCCGCCCCCACAATAGCCACAAAGCACATTTGAAAGAGTGTTACATGCGTAACATTTCATTATATGGGACCAAAAAAATCCCACCCTATGAAAATGAGATATTCAAGTTTTTAAAACTTTTTGTCAAATTCCACGTAAACAAGGCCGCCCCCACAAAAGCCACATAGCACATTTGAAAGAGTGTAATATGCGTAACATTTCATTATATGGGACCGAAAAAATCGCACCCTATATAAATGAGATATTCAGGTTTATAAAACTTTTTGACAAATTCCGCGTCTATAAGGCCGCCCCCACAATAGGCACATAGCACATTTAAAAGAGTGTAACATGCGTAACATTTCATTATATGGGACCGAAAAAATCGCACCCTATAAAAATGAGATATTCAGCTTTGTATTACTTTTAGTCCGATTCCGCTTAAATAAGGCCGCCCCCACAATAGCCACATAGCACATTTGAAAGAATGTAATATGCGTAACATTTCATTATATGGGACCGAATTTACGCGAAAATCGTCAAATAGTTTTATAAACCTGAATATCTTATTTTTATAGGGTGCGATTTTTTCGGTCCCATATAATGAAATATTACACATGTTACACTCTTCTAAATATGCTATATGGCTGTTGTAAGGGCGGCTTTATTTAAGCGGAATTTTACTAAAAGTTTTACAAACCTGAATATCTCATTTTTATAGGGTGCGATTTTTTTGATCCCATATAATGAAATGTTACCTATGTTACACTCTTTCAAATGTGCTATGTGGCTATTGTGGGGGCGGCCTTAATTAAGCGGAATTTTACTAAAAGTTATACAAACCTGAATATCTCATTTTTATAGGGTGCGATTTTTTCGGTCCCGTATAATGAAATGTTACCCATGTTACACTCTTTCAAATGTGCTATGTGGCTATTGTGGGGGCGGCTTTATTTAAGCGGAATTTTACTAAAAGTTGTACAAACCTGAATATCTCATTTTTATAGGGTGCGATTTTTTCGGTCCCATATAATTAAATGTTACCCATGTTACACTCTTCTACATGTGCTATGTGGCTATTGTGTGGGCGGCCTTATTTAAGCAGAATTTTACTAAAAGTTATATAAACCTGAATATCTCATTTTTATAGGGTGCGATTTTTTCGGTTCCTTATAATGAATTGTTCCATTTTTAACGCTCTTTCAAACGTGCTATGTGTCTACTCTGGGGGTGGACGTTTTTAATTTTTGGACCAATTTGCCCACTCTCTTTTGACTTTTGATATTTTTCAGCATACAGTTGCTGCTTGATGCTTGTCAGCTTGACTTTTTCAAATTTCATGAATATGAATGTAGTTGTCATAAAATGAACAACTATTCTACTGAGCCCGTGGCTTTAATTACCTCTGCGCTCTGCACTGGCTATTTATATATTTATATTTATAAGCATCTGTAATCCCATATCCTGTAAGCCACCTTTTCATGAACAGATGTGCCATTTCGCGGGCAGTCAGATTGCGGCTTAGAGGAAGTCGAATCAAACGTTGATCATGACAAGTGACAGGAGCCACTAAGTATAGCTATATTTTTATGAGCCACGTTTGGACCCTTACGGTGGGATCTTGTTTAGCCTTTAAATAGTTGTTTCTGATTTTGTACGACTAAAATTCTCTAAAAAATATGGATAAGACATCCCATTACTGTGTTCATGCAAATAAACTTATTTCATTTCACAAGAGTCCACCAAGTAAATAAAAAAAATATTCAAGTGCCAGTTACCTAAGGAAACGTGTTAAGTTATTTCTAAATGTAATTTTGAATTTTGTTACGCAAGTAGCGATTACAGGATCGCAAAATAAGAACAAATTCCCATATTTTCAGATTTTGTTCTTTTACTTGTTTCTAGGTCAACGGAAAATAAATACCCTATAGGTTTTGTGAGTATTGTTTGTATGAAAACATGATTCTTTTATTGCGTTTACTTAGAAATGCGTGGTAGAACTCTCAAAAGCGTACCTTGAACGTGAATTGTAAGAACATTACATTACATTACATTATTATTTATTTTTTTATTTATTTATTGTTCCTTTGTTTGTTTGTTTGTTTTTTGTTTTTGTTTTTCTTGTTTTTTGTTTTTTTTTTGTTCTTGTTTTTTGTTGTTATTTTTTTGTTGTTTTTTTTTCATAAACACTTATTTACTATGCTTAATACCACTATATTTATAATAAAAGTATACTTATATTCAATACTTAAACCTAAGATTAATTTAAATATTTACAAGATAGTTATTACTATGAACAGGGTTTTTATTTCATTAATCAGATTCCGAAGAGGACGATGTATGGGACCCGCCAAATCTGCCAAATAGGAACGCCGCGTTGATTCCTTCTACTCCTTTTAATAGGTGTCGGGGTGGACGGAGTTTTGTAGGGCAGGTATTTCTTTCTACGAAGGTTTTAAAGAAAAACCTTCGTGGGTAGTCATTATTATCCTTAATGGATCCGCCATAGTACCTAGGGTGCTTCACTTTGAAATGCCTTACAATGTTCCGGCTTGTGTAAAATGCTCCGCATAATATGCACTGGGCTCCTTCTTTGCCCTTTCCCTTGCCCAGGCCTTTTTTGGAGCTGTTTTCAGTACCAGATGAAGAAGCCTGTAGTAAGCCAGAGGGAATAGGGGGAGCAGTAAGTCCGGAAGTCACGCTAGAGACCGGTGACATTGCAGATGGCAGGACCGAGGAGGCTGTGCTGGAGTTTGGCTGCGCAGTGGCGGACGTAGGTATGTTGGAGTTGGAGGCCACGTTGGGAGTAAGCGGCGGAGCTAATAAATTAAGCGTGGGTGGAAAGGTTGATGTTGATGTTAAATCCATAATTAGCGGTGGGACAGAGGACGCATTACACCTAAAAAATGCCTTGTTTATGGAAAACGACTGGAAAATCGATATTTCGCGGATAGACAGTACGGTAATTCTATGGTGTCTAAAGTGTTTTTCTTTCAACATAAGTATACTGACCGAATGAATCAATTTACTTGCGAAGAGGAAGAGCGAGAGCCTCTTAAGTTTAAATCCACGGATTAGCGTAAAGTGGCCGAGACTATTCGCTACAGCTTGCATTACGTGCACAATTGCACAAGCCGTCGATTTAGAATATGAAGGATATACCTATATAATCCATTCATCCTTTTCTATCTGTTCTCTTCCAAGACATCTACACACAGTCGGAATGAGAAATCGGCTATTTGCTAAGTAGACCCCTGGCGCGGAAAGGATTCGCATACACCATTACATCTTTTTTATATTTTTGATATTATTTATTTGCGGCTACGCTCGCGTTGTATAAGTTTTTCCCGTGGGAATAAGACATTTTCCCGTAAAAAGCAAACGTAACAAGGTACAATTACCGCGAGTAAAATTGAATAACACAATAAAGCATTGTGCGATAAACTGCCTGTTCCAAATTATGATTTGAATGATCCAAATAGTTTTTATAAAGAGTTCTTTTCTTTATTACCTTGTGATACAATGATTGTAAAGACCTCAGAGGAAATAAAAGACGATCGCTTCGCTCCCTTGTAGAGATACAATATATATAAAAAAAACTCTGTTCAGGATTTTGTCATACAATCGTAATGTCAAAGGTTGGGTCACGTCAAAAATGGTTTTGTTTGTATTAAATAATTCTACCAAATTGAAAATATATTGTCTTTGGATTTGTATCAACTTAATATTGTCGTACTGTGATTTGACTGTAATTGCTGAACTGCTTTACAACAAGGACGCACGAAATTTATAATTTTTTGGTGAAAATATAAATTTAAGGAATAAAAAATTAATGTACAGTGTGCGTAGTAAGGCGTGAATCCTGTGGCCAACATGTCTTGCGCTGTTAAACGCTGTAAATCGCATACATCGTGAAACAAAGATACAAATGAAATCATAACATTTCATCGGTGAGGTTATTATAAATTTTCCAATTTTGTTTTCTATTAAAATAGTCAGAAAATTGTTTAAAAATTACATGATCATATTTTCTTACATCAATTTCGGTGTATTTTAGATTTTTTTTGTGCATTATTTAAAATTCATATTGTTTACCTTAGTGACGTGATTTTTATCGATATTACTAAAAATTTTAGATTTCTCAAAGATGAAAATCGAAAAATTGGTTACGGCGCATTTCGAGGATCAATTGGACGCCGAAAATGCATAACCACATATGCTCAAAGCATTTTACGGCAGATTCATTTGATCAAAATGAGCCCGTGAAATATCGGCGTCTGAACGAAAATGCTGTACCTACTCTCTACACCGACGAAACAAACAGTATGGTAATGATTTATAGTACAGTAGATATTTTATTCACTTAGGTTTTTTTTTTTTATTTATTAAATATAGTCAATATACAAATAAAAACTGTAAAATAATCCAAAGTTGATTTATTGTAGTTTCTTTGTTTGTTATCATAATCCCACAGTCTAGTAATAATAATTTGTCATTTTCGATCGTCGTTTTTAATTGGTATTATTTAGTACAGGGTTCTAAACGAGTAATAAAACTGTTTGTAGGCTTCATGTTTTGACTTTTTCCCATAAAAAGTATACTTTGTGTTAAATTAGGGTACAAACTAACAAAGTGCGCTCGCTAAGTATCCGTTAAGATTTGCTTACAATCCTAATTTTTAGTTTATGTGTATTGCGATGACACGAACAAGTACATTACAAACAATTTTAAGATTGGGATATTTTATTTATAATTTATTTGGGCAACTGAGCTCTTCCTTTTAAAGCGTTGCGTTATAAATATACAGGATGGCCTATTTAGATGGGTCAGTCAGTATGGGAAACTCTGAAACTATTCTCAGGTAGGTTGTATATAATTATAACAATTCAGATTAGTAGTTATCTTAAAATTTGGCGATATCTATTCATTCATTGTTTCTATCTCTAAATAAGTTATTTTGTAGAGTGAAATTACATCTTATCTCTAGAAATTTTCAAAGAATTTTACCATGATAAATAAAAAAACTGGGGGGTCAAGCTACTAACATAAATAGCATCTTTGTGAAGAGGGCGATACGTTCCATATATAAATTGCGTGGTCGCGATTCCCCGAGTAAGGGAAAATAACGTTTTAAACTTTCGCGATTTTTACACAGGGAGGGGAAGGGGGGTTTCCATAAGGTAATTTGATAAGCGATTCCCTAAGGGAGATTGACATCTTCACGGTATCCTCACAGTATATATTTGGAAACATCTTGTATTGTCCGGAAGAACAAAATGCTATTTCCCAAGAATTCTGATATACAAAATTTAAACTGTGTAAGGTTAATAATTCATTCATGGGGAACTGTATTCGCTTCTACAATAAAATACCAGATGATATTGTATCTGTCCGATAGCCAATACTAAAATCTATGCATATAATAAAACTGTAAGAGGCCAATTCTGTACATTGAAAATAAAAAAATAAAAATACCTCTGGGGGTCTTCTTAAACGTAACAGATGCTAAAAATATGATTTTTAAAATTTTTGACAGTCTGTGTTTTGTCCGCGATTCACGCAAAAACTTCTGAACGGATTTTAAGAAACTTTTTTTGTTGTACAGCTATTAGTCATCTCATCGTCAGTCAGCTCATCGGTAACATATAGGTATAATTTATTTTAATTATTATTAATTAATTTTAATTTATCAGTCCAGCTAAACTATGAGAGATATGAAAATAGCGCCTTAGGAAAAGTTGTTCAGCGTGATGAGCATTTACTATTGACGTAAAATATTGAAGGTCTGGTACACCTGATGTGGAACGCTAGCAACCCAGCTAAACTATAAGAGATACAAATATAGCACTTGAAAAGTTGTTAAGCGTGACAAGTATTTTCTAATAACATACAAAAATAAGGTCTGGTACACCTGATGTGGAACTCTAGAAGCCCTGCTAAAGTATAAGAGATACGAATATAGCGCCTGCGTGATAGGGGTTTCGGTTTAAACGTGTGCAGTTCCAAATAAGTGTGAGTTTCTGTATGATTGTTAGAGTTTATTAATGAATAAAGCTCAGGGACCGACTATGAGTCGGTGGTGAAGACCTGCGGAAGCCCTGTTTTTCTCACGGCCAGCAGCTTTATGTAGCTTTGTCACGAGTATAAGCATTAAGCAGTGCACGAAGCCTGTTTATACTCACTGATACACAAGACAAAATTTCTTACATAGTTTACGAAGAAATATTAAACTATGTTTATACACAATTTCGTATATTATGTAAATACAATATAAAAACTTCTTCGTAAACACAAAACGCTTACGTAAACGAAGTCGCGGGAACTGCTAGTTAAAAATATTTTATGTTCTAAGGCCTATTATACGATAAATGATTACTTTGATGATAAAAACGTCTGGTCAATTGTTGTCCCAAATCAGCGGAGTAGATTGTAATTATGACTCATGTATGATTCTTTATATATTCTTTCTATTTCTTTATATATTTGATAGCTTTGACGTCGAAAAATGATTTGTAAAATCTTAATTCGAATAAAATATTTTTGATTTTGATTTTACAAACTATCTCTATTCCAAAATTAATTCCAATCCGTTCCGTTGTTTTTGCGTGAAAGAGTAACAAATATCCATACATACAAACTTTCGCGTTTATACCTATTATAATAAATTGAGGAGGAAATAAAAATCACTTGAAAGATGGAAATCGCAACAGCCCCATATAATAGAAGAAAATTGACACATAGATTAAAAAAAGTAAAGAGTTCAATATTAACTAAAAAAATAAGGTTTTATCAACATCCTCCGGGCCGAAAGAACAGCAGCGCAACATAAAATATTACGCAACGACGAACCTATCAGGTATCCTAACTACACGACCGCTCCTCGTGATAACCTGTCGGCTGACACCGCCGTTTCCCTGATCAGTAAGCTCTAATTAAATCGGAAAAAGTCGTTGAAAAGCGCGGATTTTGAAACCGGAAGCCGTCTTTAATTTTGCTACACGGTGTACACCATCTTTCCCTGCATAAGTTTCCACGACGATTCCTAGCGGCCACAGAATTCGCTTAGCTTCGGTCTTAATATACACAACATCTCCAACATTCAATGTGTCGCCTCGATGATGATTCCGCTGTTGGACAAGCATTGACAGATACTCGTCCTTAAACCGTTGTCGTAGACAATCCCTCAAAGTTTGTAGAAAACGGTGTCTCAAATTCACACTATTAGAATCGACAGAATCCAAATCAGGAACGCTAGAAGAACGCAAAGGTTGTAAAAAAGTATTCGGAGTAAGAGGTTCTAAATTTTCAGTCTCCGTTATATATGTGAGAGGTCTAGAATTTATTACTGTTTCAACATCACACAATACAGTTCGTAATTCTTCCTCGATAAGACTTGCTCTACCGAGGACTTTGCGCTCCCACCATCCTCCCCACCAAGGAGCGGAAGGAGGATTAAATATCCATTTTATAGGACTTAAGTTAGTATTACACTGAATCGACTCCCAATCTAAGTCTTGCAATAAATTATTAGTCCCATGAAAATTCGTTCCGTTGTCAGAATAAATAGTTGACACGCGTCCTCTTCGGGCAATAAAACGTCTTAAGGCCATAAGAAAAGCCTCAGTTGATAACGAACTTACCAACTCCAAGTGTATTGCTCGATATACTGCGCATGTGTAAAGAACAATATAACTCTTCTGACCGGATTTTAAAACAAGGGGGCCTGCTAAATCTACACCAGTAGTTTGGAAGGGTTTCCAACACTGATCGATACGATCAAGAGGTAACGGAGCACCCTCTGGAATAACGGGCTTTGACGAATAACGTCTACACCTCACACAACTCCGCACGACGTTTTGTATCAATCTCCGAGCACTAGTGATCCAAAACTCTTCTCTTTTTTTCGCTAAAATTACTGATGTTCCAGCGTGTGATAACTTCTGGTTTATATAACTCACTAAACGCGTAACAATTTCATGTTCATTCGGTAACAAAATTGGAAATTTGTAACTGTTACTTTCACTGTTCATAAGCAACCTTGTCTCTACCCTAATCAAATCTTTATCATCCCTCACTGACTTGAATTTCAGTTTTCTTAAGTAATCATTAGAAAATGACTCCTTTTGAATTACTTTGAGTAGTGACGTTTGCGCGTTTTCATACTCTTCAAATGTCAATTGACCGTCTTGTCTTTTGTTCTGGACGTGAGAGTTAAAGATAAATCTAAATATCCAAGCCACAATTCGTACTATTTTCGTATATTTACTAAGACCTAGTAAACAATCGGAAAAGTTCTCCTTAGTAATATCAACCTGAACTGCGATGTGGCGCTTCTCATAATCAGCATACTCATCGTAAATATTCCTGCTAATATACGGCCAAAAGACTTGACTATCACGCAACCAAGAAGGACCTTCCCACCAACGCACACTCAATAGACACTGTGCATCGCATCCTCTCGACGGTAAATCTGCTGGATTCATAATTCCAGGGACGTGTCTCCACTGAGTAACATCAGAAAGCTTCCGAATATCATTCACTCTATTCTGAACAAACACCGACCACACTGCTTGTTTCTTCAACCAAGTTAATACGACTGTAGAGTCAGTCCAATAATAAAGTGAGCATTCTAGTTTTAAAGCATCTCGAACCTGAGTACATAACCTTACTCCAATGAGTGCAGCAATAAGTTCCAGCCTGGGTACGGTTACCTTCTGTTTGCTAGGTGCTACTCTCGCCTTTGCGCATACCAGACGTACGTCAACTTCACCATTGTATTCTGTTCGAATAAAAACACAAACAGCATAAGAACGTTTACTAGCATCACAAAAAGTTTGTAAACTCCTTTCACACTTCTCAATTGGGTGCTTACTCAAACGCCGTGGAACCGCTGCTTCCTTCAACATGTGCACAGATTTCAACCATGCATGAAAATCTTTACCTATTTCTTCGCACCCTTCATCATCCCATCCACAAGACATTTCCCAGCATCGCTGTAACAAAAGCTTTGAAATCAAAGTCACAGGGGCGGTAAAACCAACAGGGTCAAAAACTCTCTGTGCTATCGATAATAATACCCTTTTAGTCACTTTTTCGATAGGTTCTGATAAAGAATTTATTTGACACGACAAGGTATCACTAACATTATCCCATTTTACACCCAGTATAGATATAGTTCTCTCATCTTCAAAAGGCTCGTCTGCTCTAGGGCCGATAACCCATCCTCGTAAATCAAATTTACCTTCCTCCATCAGTCTACGTGACTCAGATTGAAAAGTAATCGCTCCTTCCATTGTTTCTACGCTGGCCACGACATTATCGACGTAAAAAGATTTTCTTAACTTTTCTGCAAAAGGTGACTGATGGGCTCGACTTTTCAGATGATGATTAATGGTTGCGGCTAATAAAAATGGACTATAAGTAAGCCCGAAAACAACACGACGGTGCTGAAATGTTGTCAGCTCTTTCATCTCCTCGTCTTTCCACCTAAGAAATTTTAAATTTTTCCTTTCTTCTGGAACTATAGATATTTGGAGAAAAGCTTTACAAATGTCGGCTGTAATACCATAAGCGTATGTTCTAAATTCGGTAAGCAACTTTGAAATTAATTCTAAAAAATTCTCACCCTTTTCTAAACAACTGTTAATAGAGTTTCCATTTCTATCACGAGCTGAAGCGTCAAAAACCGGTCTGATTTTAGTCGTTAGACTTGACTCCCTTATAACCGCGTGATGTGGTAGATAGTGTCCTTCATCCTTATTGTCTTGCGTTACTCGTTCAATGATTCCTAAATCCAACCACTCATCGAAGACTTTTGTGTAGGCTGCACTCTTATTTTTTAATTGTAGACGTTTAGTAGTGGACATCAGACGCTTTTGTGCAAGATCGAAGTTTGATGATAGTTCAGGATGACCATCTTTCCAAGGTAAAGAGACTTCATACCTGTTTTCATCGTTTACACTGATACTCTGCTCGAACTTTAATATCACCTCATCACTTGAAGCATCAGAGGGTTTATCTGTGATCCCGATAGTTTCCACAAATCTGGAATATCAAGATCGATTAAAGTCGTTAGAACGTTGTCGACTAAGGTAGTTAGTTTCGGACCTTGAACAGTCCAACCCAACTTGGTTCTGATAAAAGTCAACTCCTTTTCTTGAACAAAATCGCCAGTGAACAATAAACCCGAGTAGTCGGCACCTATTAATAAATCTACATCGGCGCAACTGTCTCCCGATGTGTCAGACAGTTGAATTGTGTGTTTATTTAACACTTCGGTTAACTCACTACGATTAATCTTAGGTAAATGGCCGCAAATAGTTTTCTGATTTAGGACACCATTCTTAACGCAAATGAATCATCAGTACCCTCTACTATTATCTCATACTCGTGATGAAGACGACGGTTCGTCTGTTCCCCGCCGAACACACAATGCGCTATAAACTCTTCACAGAACGGTTTAAGCCCTAACTTTTCAACGACACGGTTAGAAATATATGACCGCTGCGCGCCACTGTCAATTAGAGCTCTTACAATTAATACTGAATTACTACTTACGATTCTCACGAGGAGGGTTTGTAAAAAAGTTGTAACCGACTTTTGAGGGCAGCTCCCCAACGCAACCGTAGTGTTTGGGCTGCTACTAGCTGAGCCGCTTCCCTCGCCTCCACGTTTTCTGAAGTTCTTATCACCTCCGGCATCCTTCGACGCAGTGTGCGGTTCGCCTTTTCCTAAATCTGCACACATAATAGTAAGGTGACGACGAGAACATATTAAACATTTTACGAAATAACTTCGACAGGTTCTTGCATAATGTCCTGGTTTGAGGCAGATTGTGCATGCTCGCTTTTTCTTCAACAAATCAGACTTTTCTTTGTACGTCAGCCTGGAAGCTTTATAACACTCGCTGCTGGAATGATTTTTATCGCACCAAATACACAGAGAAGAATTCGTTTTACTGTCATTGCCGGAAGCAGTTAATACGGACGCTGTAGGATAACTTTCAGTGGCCTCTTGTATTTTAAAATTAGATGCGAAACCTGACCTCGCCATATCAATCTTCTGGAGGCTTTCAACTTCATGTTTCAGGAATTCTAGCAGAAGTGACAGTCTGTTATCTGTGCCATCGGTGTCCCGATTATGAGATTTCGAACGTTTATAGGCACGTAAGATATCGTCGGGTAATGCTGATTCTACCAAAGGGTATAGCATTGCAGCGTACTTGTCTGACGTCACTCCCATTGACTCCAGCGCTCGGATCTGGGTCGTTAGTTTATCATACAGGACACTTAGGGGCTGGGAATCACTCCGTTTCAACACCAACTGAAGGAGTTCGCGTACACATACTTCTATAATTAATTCTTCGCGGCCGAATCTATCTTGAAGGTGCTTAATGGCCTTTGTGAAATTATCACCGGTGGGTGGAAAACTGCTGACTAATTGTCTTGCACTAGACCCCTCGGCTGTGGCCTGAATAAGATACTGCATCTTATCATGTGCGTCAATAGTGCTGTCATCGAAAATTTTCGAAAACTGACCCCAAAACTGCAACCAATTCTTGACGTCTCCGTCGAATTTGTACAACTCAAGTTTGGGGAGTTTAAACGCTCTATTTTTTACAGTGTCGGATTTGCACGATTGCAAGGATCGGCACGAACACGCATCGTCTTCCTGGTTAAGTAGTAGCTTCATTTTTCTTTTGACTTCGTTCCACTTATCCATGTTGACATCCGTCTCCTCGTTCTCCCGCGACAGGTCTTCCTCTTTTGTATCCTCACTATTGACGAGCAGCATACGGATTTCCTCATCCAATTGCGACATTTTTTGAAATTTTTCCGATACGGTATTGAAAATGTCAACAATTTCTTCCAAGTCTGTTTTCTCTCGCAAACATTTTAAAATCTTATCCGTTCGCTTCGTGAAGTTTGACCTTAAACTTCCACGGTTTTTTTTCAGTTTTTTCCAGATTCATTTTCTTTAGGATCGCCACAAATATAATAAATTGAGGAGGAAATAAAAATCACTTGAAAGATGGAAATCGCAACAGCCCCATATAATAGAAGAAAATTGACACGTAGATTAAAAAAAGTAAAGAGTTCAATATTAACTAAAAAATTAAGGTTTTATCAACACCTATAATATTAGTTAGTACGCGTAGGTATGTCTTCAAGAATACTCGTAAGATTTTACCTATAACTTCGTAGAAACGGATTAGATATGACATAACAAGATAATCATCACATGTTTGTAAAAGTAAAGCCTAAGAAATAAAAAGTATCTGGAGAATGTGAAAGGTTGTGTCTGGAGACACTAAAATAGCAAAACACAAAACGCGGGTTAATCCCCGGTGGGAAATAAACTTGTAGAAACTGCCCGCCACGCGCCGAGACATCTATGTCAAAAGAACAAACCTCGGACGTGGCAAGACACTTCTAGGCGGAAAAAAAGGAAATAAATGAATGTACGTGATCAAATATGGGACCGGAATTTGTCTGTCCGAGATTTCCTGTTGAAGGGTCAAAGACGCAGTGTTGTGAGTTAACATGATAAAAAGGTACAAGTATCAGTTGTTCTGCGAGCTTGAGATGAATGCGTAAATCGATTCGGTCCGTTCAATAAGCTTATCTCAATTTACGCATTCAACGGACCGAATCGGTCTTTTTATATTGTCATATCATTATTGATTGGGTAAACGGTGGCGAACCAACCGTAGGCTTTGGCCTAGGCACTGGCGTCAAATTGTATTTAAAGCGAACGTAGAAGCTTCCATTATGGCAGGAATTTTAACCTTTTGCAACTGAGGTGACCATTCGATTCGATTTTATAAATTTACCTAGCACTATGTTAAATCTATTTATTATTTCACGACATGATTCAAGCAAGTATATTTTAATTAAAGGGAAATATAATAATTAAACCAAATAATTTGAACGTGCATCGGTGAAAGCGAACCTGTCTTTGAATTAAACATCTATACTGGAGACATCAAAAATAGAAAAGCCATTTATCTGAAAAAATCATAAAAAATAATTAAATTTTAATTCTTGTTCGATGTCATGTCACCCACATCGAGACGCTTGTGCTAGTCATTGCATATTTTCGTTACTTAGATTATTTTCGTTAGTTGTTCCGTGGTCAAAAAACTTCTTTGGCAAAAGTGTTGAAGCAGATTGGGTTTTTATATAAAAGATGTGACAAAAGAAAGATATTAATGGAGCGCCATGATATTGCTTTGTGTCGATGCGAATTTTTAAGACAAACGAAAAAAATTTAAATCTGGTCGAATGTTGTTTACACAGACGAAACTTGGCTCAATGCGAATCACCGTCAAAATCATGGACAGATGAGACCTTCACTTCCGCAGTGCCAATGGGGAAAGGTGAACGCCTCATCATTTGCCATGCAGGCACTGCAAAAAGGATTTGTGCAAGACGCTCTGTTAGCTTTCAAATCGCAAAAAACAGGAGACTATCACGAGGAGATGGATGCGGACGTGTACGAAAAATGGTTCAAAGAAATGATTACATCACTCGAAGAGCCATCAATCATATTTGTAGATTATGCACCCTACCACTCCCGTCAAATTAATAAAAAACCCACGCAGGCCAACAGATGACTACACAGCTGGTTTTATCTTACACAATGTTATAAAAAACTAAAAACAATACGGTAAGGTCAGTCTGATAAGTTTGACCATTCATTCCTATTATAAAAGCGTTGAATTTGTCATTTATTTTACTAAAAAGGTTTCTTGGGGCAAATTGTTTAATTTCACCTAATTAATAAAGATTTTCATTTATTGTTTTGTTTTTTTGTTTGTTTTGTTTGTTTTGTTTTTTTGTTTTTTTTTTTTTTCGTAGCAAGTGGAAGGAAGTGGTCTCTGCCTACCCCTCCGGGAAAAAGGCGTGACTTTATGTATGTATGTACATTTATTGTTACACCCTTTTCATATTTTGATAACACTTAAATAAGCATGTAAAAAAATCACACAATAATAATTGAATTAGAAATGAGGAGTAGAGGATACCGGTTACTAGGGCGTACAACTATGGCAGTGATTACGCACCTATCTTACAAACAAACTACATATGGGTTGCACTTAAGATAGTAAAGTACTGCAACCACTGGTAGTACTCTCAATACTTACCTTGCTAATTTATTTTACAATGAAGCTTTTGACTTCAAAATAATTGTTTTTGATTATGATTAGTATCGTTCGTGACGTCAACAGAATCAAATTCCAGTATTTCATTGACAATTTTAATCTCAAAGGATAGTGAGCAGAGAATTATAGAATACTAAGTAGTAGATGTTCAAAGAAAGCTCACCAAAAGCAGGTCAGGCCACTCTACTTACTCTGAATAAGTATGGCGTAAGACAGAGTTGCAAATTTTCGTATTTTACCCTTACAGGACCATTAGGTTTCTAAAAATAAATATTAGTATATAACTGTAAATTTTAGCTTCTTTAGACGTAAAATGAATAACAATCATTAGAATATTACGTTACATTTTATACTTTTTTTTTAATTTGATGGGAATAGTTATTTGTTAGGTAAGAGAGGAATGTCGATTTTTCCTCAGAGAACTGATATTGAATCCAGAGCATGCGAAGGAGTCTGTTGGACTCCTGAAGCTCGCGAGGGATTCTAAGGTTCGAGGTGAGAATAAGATTCCTCTCAAACCCAACACATTATTTTCACCTGTTCCGGCAAGGAAATCATTTAACTATTTACTTACCTACGTAAATATTGGTACTTAAAAATGTACAAGAGTTTAGGAAAGGTTTTTTTAGGGTGCGTTCCAAAATTGTATAAAAACCTATCCCTGCGTTCCGAGACGCGCTTAAATCGATTTTAGCGCACTCAAAGGCAAGCGAAACCCATACAATCTTTTGGTTTTCTGATCGCTGACGGCGCTGACAGTTTGATACGGAACACACCCAATAAAAAGAAAATGGCTTACGTCAATTATTTTACGCGCGGATATATGAAAACTGTTTTCCTGTGTAAGACGTTGAAATTCAAGCTAATTCTCTCTAGACATGAGTATGGTTTGCATGTCTAGAAATGAAAAAGCGATTTTCGACCCTGTTTTCGGGCATTAAAAGCTAACTTTCCGAGGTGGAGAGGTGAACATATTTTTTCATTACTCATACCCTGAAAGTAGTTCGGAAGTTGCCTGAGGAGTGGATTGAAGGTAATACTTTTCAGCCCGGAGGGCGAATCACTTTCAATTGACAGCTGCCATTCATTCATTCATTTTCATTCATTCTATCAAATTATAAAAAAATTCAAGTTCTTATTTCACATTTCTATTGCACTATGTTCCATCTTTCTATACAGCCACTCAATTACAGCGCAATGTTAAATTGAAATAACATAAAGTTAAGTATTAATTAAAATAAAATAGATTTAGGCAAAATATTTAAAATTTTTCAATGATGGATGAATTAAAAATAATGGCTCAAAAGCTGGCCGGCACGGCCACAGCAAAAAATAAAAAATAGTCGGGAAAGCAACAATCCGATTATCATTTGTTTCTCGAGTTGTAGGGTTTTGTTTACAATGAGTTCATCTGATTCAGATATGGAAGTCACTCATTTTTTCTTTAGCTTATTCGTGTTTTTATTTTTACTTTCCTTGTATTCGTACTGAAAAGCACAGTGTTTACCTCTGGTTAAAGACTTATTTTGTGCCTCGAACTATTAGGACCCTCGCTACGCTCAGGCCCCAAACCCCGTCTCGGCGCTAAATAAGTTACTTTCACCCCTCGTATAACAATGTACTATTGTAATTATTCTAGATAACATTTTATTACAAAAGTAGATACTTTATTCTATCTATTCTATTCTACTTGCTTAATTGCACTGTTGTTGTTATGTGCTCATATTAATTTTTAATTAAAGTTATGTATGAACAAAGTTAAAACTACAAAATGTATTTTTCAAGTTAAAATACCAGTAACGGGTTTATTATTTGGATAACATATATTTAGTTCGGTTGATCAAGTCAAGTCTCGTCGGAACCAATTAGTGTCCGGAGTAGAGTGGAGGATGCCCAGCCGTTGACAAGCAGACGTGACGAGGGCGGGAATGTAATGGTTCAAAGATCAGTGGTACAGATGGGCTAGATTAACGACACCTAAGATAAACTGCAAATTAGCTAAAACTTTCCTTTTATTTGGTTTGTATTCGGAATTCTTTTATAGATAGCTTGATAACTTTTGTTAGATCCCTATGTTCCAAAATTATTCTGCAACTCTCTAGCTTGTTATCTTACACCAACGATTACGAGCGGCACGGTACACCTGCGAGGAAAAGTTTGTGAATAAAAAAATCTAAATTACCTGCAAAGGTATTTCGAATAATTTTAATATTCAATGCAATAACGAAAGCGAAGAGAATTTTACCTTTTTATGTAATTTCTCGTTTATTACTCTTTCTTTTGACATTACAGGCCATCAATTATAGAATGTAAAGATACAACTTATAATACGTTTTTTTTTCACGTTTTGTTTTTGAATGATTTTGGTGATATCGTTTCTACAACGGAGTGCGTAAAGTTAAGAGATAGGAGAGCCAATGTTGGCTTCAATTTGATAGAGGATAGTTTGAATGACCCTGTTTCTATCGAGAGATAGTATGAGCTTATTATCGGCGTTAATCATATCGACGACGATGTTAAGAAGTGAATATTTGTAATTTTTATTCAGTCAGGACGTGAAAAAAACGTGAAACGGACGTGAATTTTGTCGTGGACTGACAAATTATAAACTAAATAAATAACAAGTTATAGTAAAAATAAAAATTTGCCGTTATTTTTGTCATATGGAATATATTTTATGAAAATTTTAAAGGTATGGCAGTGCGTTGAATTTGCGAAAGATTTTGATCGAGGCACCTGCAACTGGATAAATTAATAGTAAATTGTTAACCAAGGGGTGAAAGTGATCAATTACACCCGAAGTATTTTGGTGCACGAGCGCAGCGAGGGCGCTTATAGTGTGAGGGCGGAATTGACCAGTTTCCCACAAGGTAAACTGCTTTTCATCTCGATTGCGAGGAAAGTAAACAAATTAATAAAAATATACCTTATATGGGCTACATACCATATGCGCCATATTAGTATATTGACACACAAACTGGGAATTTTTCAGTTGGTTTTAATGAAATCACTGCATTATTGATTTCTGAAATTCATGCACAAGCCTAAATTAACTTATTTTTTAGTATTTCATGGTTGAAAAAAACATAAATTACGAAATCGTTTACATTCACCACAGGTTACAATAACTTTTTCACCAACATTTTTTGCTTGCCTTTTTTTAAGGTGCGCGCGCCGTTCGTGTCATTAAAGCCAAAATTTTAAAGGATAATTAAACAATTATCCTTTAAAAATGTGAACACATTGTGATTTTTTTGTCTATTTATTGTTAATACGTGAATTTTGTATTCATCTAGCATAATTATTGAGGTAAATTGAAGCAAAATATTGATAATAATATTAAAATAAAATTAATTGTAGAATTATCTAGGCTGTAATACGTCCACTACTTTGCCATTTACTGTGTGAATTTTTCTATGCAAATAGTAAAAAGAAAGGTTCCGATTTCAAAGTTACATTCCTTGGGATGTAAGTTGGACTTACATCCTTTCTTTGGGGTCATTATTGGACTACTTTCAGAGCATGAGAGATGAAAAAACATATTAAAATATACGACATTTTACAATTCCTAAATTCTCAACTGCAATTTGGTTCTTAAACATTCGTAATACTCGTAATTCATTTTATTATCCTTGAGCAGTAACTCCTGTTCGGAAATCACATTCAATCAGATTGCGTGGAAATCGATTACTAGATCTGACACAAATCTCGCCTCATCCTGTTTGAGTTCATCGGTGTTAGTCCAGTAAGAAGGGACTTACGTATCAAATATTCGAGTTGAGTGCTCTCCGATGTAAAGGGAAAGTAAGTTCAATCGAGTAATTTTTAGAATTATGCAAATCGCATCCCTGATACGAGGAATATTCATCGATGACGGGTCAATACGAGTTAATTCGGGAAAATTAAAACTGTAATAGAGATATGCATTCAAATTGAACACACAATTTTTCTTTACTTATTGTCATACTCGAGCTCCTTATTGGTGACGTATGCTATTGATGATGATTGTCATACTTTCAGATCACTTTTAAAAATATTTCTCTCACAATTTTTTTTTACAATGCAATTGTGTTCTAGTGAGTAGGCACTCGAATGCCTTTTTATTATTCCGAGTGCTTATAGGCAACTCTTATCATCGTTAACAGAGATGCTTAAGGCGAGGCCCTATTTGAAAAATCGTTCTTGGGCCCCCTTTTTAACTCGCGTATCTCACGTCTCGGAATATGTAATTACAAATCAAGAAAATTACAACCAACAGAAGAGCTTATCATTTAGCGACGTAACCAAGTAGATTTTACATATAATCAAGGAATAATGCAAAAATAAATAATTTAAATCACCGAAAATCACCCCACATTCAAAATTTGCAAATCTGTTTTCTCAATATTTTCAACAACACAACATATTTTTTTGTATTTTTTAGGTGGCTACATTAATACCTAAATGGCGAAACCAGCTAGTTTTTTAATTCGTTCTATATTTTTCAAAAAAAGAGAAAAGAATTCAAGAAGAACGAGTTTTTCGCACGATTCCTGCGCAGTGTCGGACGTAACCTCCGTGAAAGCATCGCACGCTAATATGAACGTTATTCAGTAGTGCGTCGGTTGAGCTTTCAACTAAAGCGCGTTGAGTTGCTAATTTAGGATAGGGCCTCGCCTTAAACATTCAGAAAACAATGATTTATGTGACTAGCTACGTACGTGCATAATCTACTTCATGTCACTGTTTAGGTATTGAAATTGAGTTTATTCCTAATTTTCAGTGCATATCCTTTTGATAAGAAATTGCATTTAATTAAAATTATGTTGTGAAATGGTAATAAGCCTCCCTTAAAGTTTTAGGTTATTTTCTCTAATTGAAATAAATATTTTTAGGTAGACTAAAATTTGTAGTATAATAATCATTAATTAAGTTAGCTAACGAAAAGTAACATTATAGCCTCAAACTAAAAACGATTGCCCTGGAAAAGTATAAATTTGCTAGTTGGAACAGTTAGCAGGGAGGGTGAGGGTCTTGTGATACTTGGTAGAAGGTAGGTACGGTTGAGTGATGGAGGCCTGCCACAGGAATAGTCGAGCTTTATTTAGCCATAATAATACCTTTGATCGATGGGAACGATAATAAAATAATAACAGCAGAAACTTGATAGTAATTTTCCTTCCAAATTACTGCTAAGAGTCGAAATTAAAATTGTCACTATAAGGTCTTATGCTAGGTTATTTACATTTTCTGGAATGGGCTTCTTGATTTGTTACAAAATGAGTTGGAGGTTGTATGAAACTTCATAGCTCGGAGCTATTTGTTTCCATGACCGCAGGGATGAAAGGGTGGAACTGGAAACCGGACTTCAGATTCAGCAGTAATAAAGAGACAGTATCATTTGTAAATCTTAAACAGTTAAATTTATCTTATGTTTATTCAACGAGAATATTTTTTTTTCATAGCTGGCAAAGCTATTCAAACATGAAGGAATAAATAATTTTACGCGCCCGCCCTCATGGAGTAGTAATCAAAATGCACTATGGGTGCCGGCTGTGATACAATTTTGTAACTCTCACACTTTTCTTTCAAATAGTCGTTCACGGCATGTGACATTGGCCGGTGGCCACATAGGTTTCGATACAAAATGGGCATGATGACTACTCCATGGGGGCGCGTAAAATGTTTTCTTCCTTCGCGAGTATTCAAAGAAATAATAAGAATAATACATATAGCTAGCAGAAATAAAGTCAACTTCAACTTAGAGGATATGAGTGTATCTTTATTTATGAATGTTTGTATGTGTCGTGCGTAGCGGTAGTACCCGGTATGATTTGATCGATCACCCACGCTCATTTTTTCGATTATATACGTTTTGCAAATAAAACACGGTGGGAATTCAACATGATGGTCTGGATTTAAATGACTACCATTTGTACGATTTAAATCGTTTTAGCGCGGTTTGTTTTTAGATTTAACGTGCAAACATACTAAAATTTTAAATTGTATGCGGGGTACTTTGTGTATTTTATAATTATGTACTTACTAAATTATATTACCCAAATTAAGTACTTAATTTTGTTTCAACACTTAGTAGGTATTCCTTGATCTTCGTTCATTGTAGTTTCAGAGATAGATGTATATTTAGCAAAGCTATAAAATGAACAAAGATCAAAGAAATACTCCTTGCAAAAGCGCTGCAAAACGATCGCCTCTGAGTCTGTGAGTTTAGAGCCAGTCTGCTAGGTGCGTAGGAGTGAGCAAAATTTCCCTCCGTATAATCCGATTTACGGAGATATATATCGTTTTATCTGTGCTTCTGTTATATTTTTCAGTGCGAATGTATGAATTTTTTTATTTTTCGTTTTCTAAATATTAGATATTTGTAACAGATGTAACCTGTAAAAATTATAATTTATAGAATGGATCAACGGCCCGTTACAGTCCACTGCTGGACTATGAGCCTCGTCCACTTAAGTGGAGGGTTTTGCCATAATCTCCACGCTTGGCAGGCGGGTTGGAGATCGCAGATTAAACGGTTACTGTATCAGAGAGCGCTGCTGCCCGTTCCCTGTTCAATGTGTAGTCCCTAAGTCGCCTCTTACGACACCCACGGGAAGAGTAGGGGTTGGTGACAAATGTATTCTACTCTACCGTCACCACACGGCGATATAGAATGTATAAAAAATGCTTACTTTATAATAACTTATAATACATATTATTAAGATGTAATCAAAATAAGATATATCAAAGGCCAGCAATTCCTCGCACGCATACTGTTCATTTGAAATGTAATAACATTTATTCCATACGGCCATGATCGAGATCACTCACTACAATCCTTGTGTCTGACGGATAATTAGTAAATTAAAGATGGATAAATTACGTTCTATTGTGTGTGTGGGTAGTATAAAGTCAATCAGACAAAACAGTATCTTTAACTTTTACGTAATCTATATGCTATAAAATATAATAGAATATTTTATTACGCACTTTATTGCACACAAGTATATGTTAGAGTAAATTAAAAATAAAGAAGAGAAGTACAGATTGCTGCCCTTTTTGCAAAGGTTGAAATTTCTTCTAGAGTTACCCTAGCTTGTGTTCTGTTATGGTGGCCGGTGGGCTACCCACCTGGAATTTTTTTCTTGGTTTATTTTTTTTCGAATATGGAAAAGAAGAAAAGCAGAGGTAGAATAACGACGCGACGCGCTGGTCTGACGTCATAGTCGATGTCAAACATACGTATCTCTAGGGTTCTATACAATTTTTGGCAGACGACTGGCCAAAACACTTCCTTACAACGTATAAAGACCACTATACGAAAAAAGAATGCTGGACGAAAGGGATCTTCACATGGAGACCCCTTAGGGCGCGTTCAGAAGTTCGTGGTTTGTACGCAGGTTCTATGCTTGTGGATCAAATATTTACCACCCACCATTTAGGGCAGGCTCGAGCCCCTCGGCGGGGACGTATATGAGCTGTTGATGATGATGATCAACCTCCAGAATTTTCTAACCGTTTGGCTGAGTTCGGGCATAATATAATTTTAATTGTTCCTGTTCGGTGCTTATCGTTTTATTGTATGTAAATAGTACATTACGCTACGAGGATCGCAGTTGGCAAATTACAAACGATATGGCTTTTTAAGGCTGAGCCGTAGGCGATGGTTTATAATGTCACGAGTTTGTTATAAAACCTAAGATCCATGTGTTGTACGACGTTTTTCAATACACTTGTGAGAAAACAGATAATAAATAAAATTTTAGTTATAAACTGAAACCCGACTACCAGTTTATCTTGTATTACTACAGATTTGATAAAAGGTTTTTATTTTATTTTTTACGAAAAATATGATAGCGTTCTACCACAAAACATTATTTTTACGTAGACGGAGGCCGAAATACTGATTGTCTCGAAACTCATTTAATTAATATAACATAAAAAGTAAGATTGCATTTTTGGAATTTTACTTTTAATAAGAGATCTGACAATTACAGGGCCTTTCGCTGTTTTCGGGACACCCTAATAGCATAAACAAGTAAATATCAGAGAAAGTTAACTCCCGTCCAGTTATATCAACAAAACAGGTTAATCAAGACCCGAATGTAATTTTGGTAACAAAACTGATTCTGCGCAGCATTTTTGTATGTTGAAATTTAAATCGAGCGCAACATAATCATGCTTTATGGTTTATGGAATGTACCTACTCGTGACGTGTGTCGTCAGCGTTATTTTTGGCAGTTAATTATTTTAACGGGCTCTAAGAAACCGGTTGCGGTAAGGTTACGTTCGTACGCCAAAGAGCGTTCGAGGGTCGCCTTTCCGTGAGCCATCGCTGTGTTCTGGGCTGGTCGTGTGGTCTCGGGAGCGCCCTGCTTGCAGGCCGCCGCCGCTGCTGCCAGGCTCGCACGTAGCCGCCGCCCCGCGCCGATTCACCGACCCGCGGCGCTCGCTCGGCTCAGTCAGTGTGCATAGTGTCGCTGCAGGGGGCGTACATATTGCTTTAACGTTTGCGCGGGAAATTAAACTCCGCGCACTTCGCGAGTGTTCTCAATTACAACGAAAACCTACTTTAATTTTCATTGGTGGAACTGAAATTGATGTGCCCAGTTATTTCAGTGTAAAAGTGCAAATTACTTTGTTAATAACTTAAACCCGTGAATTGGATAGAAAGAAACAGTACTCGTTGTAATTTGAATGACGAATTGGTATCTTCAAAATTTTGTTCGCTGGATTGCAAATTAAATTTAAATACTTCTAAAAATGTTACAAATGCGACGATCGTTGTTTTGGCTTATTTGCCGGTTTATAGAATACAGCTGTCCAAACAAATGTAGCTTGTCGCGAAGAGGATTATGCATATTCATAAAATAATTTTTATATAAATTAAATATATTTTTAAAATAAGACGCGTTTTCCTACAATAAGAACTTTCAAAATGTTTAAGATTTGAAAAAATCAGTTCTATAACTAGATAATAATTTATAAAAAAACATTGATAGAAAGGTCTAACTTATCACTTCACCTTTACACAAATGAAATATAGTTAACGAAAATCTCCTTCTTGAATAAATTAACGAGCACATTACGCTCGCACTAGTAAATTCAAACAAACAACAACTTGATTATGTGCATAATATTTGGTTGCTATTCTTACTTCGAATGATTGCATTCAAAAAGCTTGCGTGAGTTTTAAGAGACAGGTAACCTATCCGAAATAAAGTTAAGTTTAGCAAATAGGAGAGAGTGTTATTTGTAAAAAAAAATATGTCACCTATTTGTTAAGCAAAGCAAGTGACTAGAACATTTTATGTTCCCTCGGGTCTCCCTGGTATTTACATATCTATGCATTTGTAAGTAGACCCTGATAATTCCCCAGAATTTTGTCAACTTAATGCTTTGTGGTAATAGGTAAGTCAAAAGAGCTTTATTTAAAAAAAAGTAAACATTGAAATGGTACCTTATAGAAAATCAAGACCATTAGTTTGGTAGTTTTTTAAAGATTGATTTTGTAATACTTAGGTACATAAATTAAATTGTGTAAAATAATTTGCAACAGTCCTTTTCTAAGAATATAACAGGAAGGTCTTTCCCAGATAGCAAAATATTTTATTATTGTTTCCATAGTCTGTTTATTTATAACATAAATTATTAATTTCAATCGACTTCTCCTCTTTCCTGTTTTGGCGTCCGACAAGTTTCTATCTAGGTTCTCTAGAAATATAAAGTATTATATATATTTCCGTCTTTGGCGTTTAAACTGAAACAATTAGTTAAATAGAAACTCTTTCACAGACCTAATTTTTATTTTAGGATGAATTTACTACCTAGCTGTTAAAAAATCAGGATTCAATAGCGAAACAATAATATTTGCGTACGTTTCATCGTGTATATTGGATATCAAACCATTCCGCTCGCGACATCATGTGCTAGTAACTAGGAGGCTTGAAAGACACCATAGCTGTAACCACCATAGCTCTAACGCCACTAAATGGGCAATCCTTAAAAGTTCGATTGACCCTAGAACAGGAGATACACCCATATTACTTATCTCGCTCTCTCGTGTCCGCCGTCGTGGAAGTCTCTGTTGAATTTAGAGCCAAGTCGGTTGAAGCAAAGATCATAATACCCAAATGGCTTAGTTCGACTTGGTACAGTGCATATCGGTGCGGCGTCTCTTCCCTGAAAATGGCATAGTTACTATCCTGCCCTGCGTATCTCTCCCTTGACAATGGCAGATATACTATCCTGCCCTGCATGTGTCTCTCCACTGACAATGGCACAGTTACTATCTTGCCCTGCGTATATCTCCCTTGACAATGGCAGATATATCCTGCCCTGCGTCTCTCCACTGATAATGGCACAGTTACTATCCTGCCCTACGTGTCTCTCCCTTGAAATGTGCATAAATTTGAAATAAGCATAACGTTTTTGCTCATAATTGAGTGTCTATAGTAGACACGATACTCTATGACCGCCTTTCCTATTTTTGTCAATAATTCAGACTCCTCTGTTCAGAATCGTATTGATCGTGAACATCGATAAAATTCGAATATATTTTAATTTGCCCCGATTCGGGAAGTCATGCTCTAAATTCTAATTTTAAAAACCAGCTATCCTTCATGTTTATGACCAATGAAAGAGAGGTGATGAATTCAGATGAACGAATGATATTATTTTGAATGAATAATAACCTAAAATAAGGGCATAGCAGTCAGATTAAGAGATTTTAGGAAAATAAGAAAGAAAGAAAATCATTTATTTCGAACTAATCATTTTTAAACAATAATATCTATGTGAAATGCCAAAAAATGGTCTCTACTCAGCATAAGCGGCCCTACCGCCTTTAGCTTTAACCACTACTTGCAGCGCTGGTCTTCCGTAGAGCCAGTTCTTTTTTATTGTTTTTATTGAATTATTGATAATAATATGACAATGTGTGTATTAAGTTGGATGTTTTACGTGCTCTCTAAAATTGGGCAGTTGATGCGTCCACAAGGTTCAAATTCGATGTTTGACAGCTCTGATATTAGTATGGCCAATTCCTGTGAAAAAGACTGACGAACATAAATTAAGGATTAGAGCGTGACTGTGTGAATCGCTGCTAATGTGTAGCTGCATATGCTAGCATTTGCATTTTAATACATGTTATATGTATTAAAATAATAACCAATTGAATCGTTTGATACGTTGAGTTTTAAAAACAAATTATTTTTTGTTTATTTTAAATGTAGATTAAAGGCAAACACCTAAATTAAAATCGGAATTCGTGCAGCAACTGCCAGACTCAGCAAATATTTGCTACGGGGCGAGACCTCAATTTAATTTTTCATTACTCATACTCTGAAAGTAGTTCGGAAGTTGCCTGAGGGTTGCCTGATTGAAGGTAATACTTTTCAGGATTATATTACATACATACAGCTTTTATTAAAAAAAGTATGTCAACGGATGCTCCCTTCCCCAAACAGTGGCACCATACGCAAATGACACCCACAAACCCGAAACGAATATAAAAATTCAACATTCAAATATATTTTTTGTAAAAAAACCGTAATTCCAAACCACCCCACTGTTAATATAAGTAAATTTGTAAATTTTTCAATTTCTGGTACACATCTTATCTGTATTTTGCCTTAATTTCTCATTATGTTAATTAACATTTATGTGGTCCTTAGAACTGAAATTCGTTGTTAATTGTCTAAAACGCGGTGTCAACATCTGGCGTGTCTCTTTTTTTTAATACAAAACATGAGGCACGGTTTTGTGTTAAGTAGGTACCTACTATAATCAATTAAATCTATATTTACTTAATATTCGTATAATTAGTAGGCGTACTTTACTAATTACAGTTGTTTTTTTATTAATATCCAACCGAGCTTATTATTTTTACCCAAAGCAAAAAGAAGGTATGATTTTAGCCGAATAATATTTGCATTTGAATAATATTGATCACAGAAGATGTGCCCTTGTTATTTAGTATCAATGTTCTAATGTTCGTAACTTTGTTGTAGTGCAGCTAAAGTAACATAGATTATTTTATTCTTAGATTTCCAAATTTTTACGGTAAAAGCGGCCTTTTTTAACAACTGGCACGTGAACTTTATCAACCCCTAATTATGATAACTGATGCTACCTAGTAAGGAGCTTATTATTTACTATCAGAATTGTGGCGGTTTAAAATCTAAATTGTCAGACATACGCTTAAATACACAACATTATGATCTTATACTCTTTACAGAAACCTGGTTACAACCTAATACGACGCAGAATTATGACACTCTTATGACGAATATGTATTCGTCATAAGAGTGTCTAGAATACTGTTGTAAATTTAATTCATAGTGTTCTATGCCACTATTAAATTTACAACAGTATAACTAGCTCACTAACATTAATGACAGATGTCTAGACCTCGTACTCTCGAACACGGAAGGTACCCTCAATCCCCCGTGCTCAGTTTTGACTCCCCCGGATAGGCATCACCCGCCACTGGAATTTACCTTAGATCTAAACAAGGAAGTAAAACTATCTGTTGATAATAATACTAAGAAGTATAATTTTCATAAAAGTGATTTTAAGGCTATTTGTGACGCATTATTATTTACTATCAGAATTATCATTTATTATTTCTTTCTATTTGTGGCTATTTTTCGATTGGCAGTTGGAGTTAAATTCGCTATCAGCAGAGATGCATTGGATAGATTTTATGATATATTATATGAGATTGTCGATAAATATGTACCATTGAAAAGGAATAGATCTCAAACCCCCCTTATAGCAACTTTAAAGCGTAAATTTAAGGTATGGGTCAAATGGAAAACATACAACTCTTTACCCATTATAATGAGTTTTCTCTTCTTCGTTCTCGTAGTAAAAGACTATTGGCCAAATGTTTTCATGACTATTTAAGTAACGTGCAATCCTCCTCTTTGAGGGATAACCCTAAAATCTTTTTTCATTATATCTCTAATGTAAAAAATTATTCTAGTGGTTTTCCTGAAGTAATGACATTTGGCGATTATTTGAAGATCCATCTGAAATCTGTAATATGTTTTCTTCCTTTCTTAGCTCTGTTTTTGAACCTCATAGTAAGGTCGATTATAATGACTTACTGGAAATTGATCCACTTACTGCGTCTCCTTTAATTGCTGATATAATACTTAAAGAATCAGAAGTATTCAAATCTCTAAAAGCACTTGATGCAAATAAAGGTCCATGCCCTGATAAAATTAATCCACTATTCGTTAAGCGTACCGCTCAACATTTAACCAAACCCCTCTCCCCTCTCTTCCTGTCCGCTGGAAACTTGCATACATTACGCCAATTCATAAATCTGGGACTCGGAAAAAAGTTGAAAACTATAGACCTGTCTCGATCCTCTCGTATTTTCCAAAAGTCCTGGAACGACTACGTATTTACCCTCTACTTGAAAGCTCGTTGCTACAGGAGCAGCACGGCTTTGTGAAACATCGTTCCACTATGACTAACTTACTTATTTATTCTAACTACCTTTTCGAGGGTCTGGATAGACGTGCTCAAATTGATACCGGATATACAGATTTCCGGAAACTGTTTGATAAAGTGGACCACAAAATTCTTCTCATAAAGCTTGCTTCTCTTGGGGTGAAGGGCCCTCTACTCATGTTTTTTTAAATCCTACCTATCTGACAGATCTCAAGTGGTAGTTGTTAATGGCTTTAGCTCTGATCCAGTCAAAATAACATATGGAGTGCCTCAAGGCTCCATTTTGGGACCGTATTTTTATTAATGATATTCATACGTGCTTTCAACACTGTAATTTTCTTTTATATGCGGATGACCTAAAAATATACAGTACTATTACCGAGGCTACAGACTGTATTAGGGTACAGGAGGATCTAAATAGGCTTGAGGATTACTGAAATGAAAATAAGCTATATCTTGCGTATGATAAATGTCAGCAAATAACTTTTTCTTACAAACAGTAACATATCTGTTGATTACAGTATTGGAGGATAACTCTTATCAAAAGTAAATGTTATAAAAGACCTCGGTGTCATTTTTTATTCGAGGTTGAGGTTTGATGTGCATGTGAAGCATGTTTGTGGCAGGGCGATGAAAATGATAGGTTTTGTATTAAGAAATACAAAATATTCAAGAAACGTAGTGGATACTTAACTTTATATAGATCTTTAATCCTCCCACTACTAGAATATTTCACCTGTATATGGACCCCTCACTACGCAGTTTATAGGAACAAAATTGAAATGGTCCAAAAGAAATTTTTGAGGGCAATGCATAGGAGGTTAATTTCTAATTATATGCTTTATCTTGATCTCTTAGGAGAGTACAAGCTCTTCCCGTTGTATAAAAGAAGGATACTCTCTGATCTGAAAATTCTACGAAACATCTGTAAAAGCTCCTATAATTGTAATATCCTAACTAGTAAAATTTGTTATTCTACTTACAGACTTAGGTCGTCACGTACATTTCACGTGCACAATATATCTACTAACTTTGGAGCAAGGGATCCACTATACCGTATATGTAAATCTTACAATTACTATTTTCTCGACGTCGATATATTTCAAGAATCCGTAGCTACGGATCTGAGTTATAATCGAAAAATTTGCGACATCTTAAACTCTAACATGGCGATATAATGCTTATACTTTGTTCAGACCAGCAGTTTTTTACTGATCCCAAGAATTTATTTCTTGGGCTGGTCTGAGCATAGGTATACCGCTCTGCAATTGCATTGCACACCTGAGTGCGTGAGTGTGGTATGCAGGGTCTGCAGTCTTACTACTGATTACAAGAGGGTAAAATTTCTCGTAGGGCTGGCTTTGATACTACTATTAAACCGTATCACTATCACACTACAGCATTGTATACCTGAGAACAAAGGTGCGGTTTACAATGGTCAGCGGAAATAAAAATTGCGCTTTCTTAAACTCTAACATGGCGATATAATGCTTTCACTTTGTTCCAGACCAGCAGCTGTTTACTGATCCCAAGAGTTTATTTCGTAGGGCTGGTCTGAGCATAGGTACGCGCACTGCAAGTATTTGTATTCCTGGTTTTCAGAAATCAGAGTTTTCTGGTTCTGTTACTTCCATTAAAACAATGATTATGTACTGTATTGCTATTTGTTATTATTTTTTAATACTTGTCATAGTTTCTCTGTTTGACGGATAGTAATTCGCAGAGCATGTCTGTGAAAGTATACTTGACTAATGCCACGTTTCTGGTTCATTTTTATGTCTTGTCTATCCTACTAAGTAGGTATTCATATCTATCTATAGCTGGTTTTGCTTGATTTTGCGCGCACACCATTGTCTAATATAGTTATGTCACCATCATATTATTATACTGCTATCGAGTACGTGTTTCCTCTTTATTTAATTGTGTTATATCTTAGCGAGAAATGTTTAAGGAGATAGTGTTATATCCATGTACTAACTACCTGTATTTGTTCAAATTACTGTATACGCTATCAGCTGTTGTTTCTCCTTAATAAATAAATAAATTGATAAAACAATACTAAATCCTGGCTCAATACTCAATCTATTGATCACAACAAGGTGGAGGTTTTCTTCAACTTATACACATCATGTAACATACATTTTACTACACTGATAGAATGATAAAAAAATATATATAATTATAAAAAAAAGCTACACGGAGCATTTGATTTTCGGAAAATTGCATAAAATATTTTTTCGCAAGGGTAAATCCTAACGAGCTAGACCGATTCCTTGTCCCGAAAACCCCTACGAAGCGAATTGAATCCACATCGTTAGAACCGTTCTCAACAAGTCTCGAATACGTATATAAAATTTCGGCAGCACATTTATTAAATAAATCGTGAGTAAATATAATATTGCTACATTTTGTAGAATTTGCTCTAGACAATGTTTTATTTTTTAAACCATACAGTATATTTTTTTTAGAAATTGGTATTATTATAGTTAATTCTCGTATATTATTCAATTAAAAAATATATTAGGTATTTTCATGTAAAAAAAGCATAATAATTTTAAGGCTAATTCTGCAAGAACCAAAGGTTCGTTTATGAAGTCATTTAAATAATAAGCTCTTGTTTTAGAGTGCTAAAAATGTAAAATATCTTATCAAGTAAATTATAATATATTACGTAAGGAGTTACCTTTAAATATTAAAAGAATAAGGTAATGGCTAACCGTATTATTATGTAACCTTAATCTTATAATATAAGATATCGGGTAGACGTTTCAGTCTCCCTAATGAAGCCAAACTTGATTTTCGGAGTATTTTTTCGAATAGCGGACTTTTTTCTTATATTATCAAGACTTTTTGGAATAGCTATTTACAGTTTGCATTTGCTTTTGAGCGTCGTCGGTGGTGTAGTGGCTAGGGCAGCTGCCTTCCATTTGGGAGACGTGGGTTCTATCCCCACCTCGTACCAATGTGTTTTCGAATTTCAAATTCATAATATGTACGTTCATTCGATGCTCTAACGGTGTAGGAAAACATCGCGAGGAAATCTGAATACTCCTGCGAAGAAATTCAAAGGTTGTGTGTAAAGTCGACCAATCCACACTGGGTCAGGTCAACTAAGGCCTAGTCGCCCTAATTCAGGGTAGGCTCGAGCCTTTCAGTGGGGAGGTAATTATAATATGAGCTGTTGATGATTTATTTACCTTTTACAAGAAATAAGTTCTCTTGGCACTTGATGTTTAAAAATCTTTACGGTTGAGTGTTTGTTTCGCATTATGACTCGAGTCTTGACGCAATCATTAACGACTTGGGTTTTTTATTGAAAATACCTACAACCAAGGAAAATAGCACGATTCCTGTCACTTAGATCATGATTCAAACTCTTATTTACTTGCAGTATTTTACTGCGATATTACAGGAAAGCTATCAGACAGGTAGTTATCTACAGTTTTGTTCCGCTTATCCAATAATCACAACGTTTCTCTTAGCGCAAATTACATAATCTGTGTGTGAATTAGGTGGTGGTAATTCCTTCAGGCTTAACAAGAGATCCCCGGCTTACGTAGTTTGTGTATTCTTCGGGCAGGATAAACTGGCTTATGATTTACATTCGGAAGAGACGGTAATCTTCCAATCTACGCGACCTTTGAGGGTTGTTAATTAAAGACCTTTATACAAACTTGCAGAGAACTGGTCGCACTAAATTATACGGAAAGTGTACTCATGTTCTACACAAATACATAGAAACGCAACGCGACTTAAAAATGCATTCAAACGTAAACTTAGTCCGAAAATAATAAATGCCTAATAATTATAAAGCGAAAAAAGAACATAATAAACAGACGTTAACAGACGTTATCTGTAACAATAATAATCTATTAATAAATGCCCTATAGAATTTTTATTTAATTAACACAATCTACACCTCTTGCAATTTTAACACTAATAACCAGTTTTAAGGGTCCTATCCATGCCAACTCGCAGTTTTTGAAGACCTAAGGCTCGTAAACGAGCGAGCAGAAAATTCCAGAAAACATATATATTAAACTTGGATATATAACCTTTATTTCGCGCAGACTGATTTATATTAAAAACATTAAATACTATACCAAAAACGCCATTAAAGTCGAGCTGTTCCTATTGTTAAATTCGCTACTGCTTCTAAACTACAACAGACGCGAACACGTTTCCTACGGGATATTATTGGCAATTCATTTATCTTTCATCCGTGCAAAAAAAAATTAATCATAGGTAGTTCAAGTAAAAAGTAAAAAAAAAACTAGTTTTTCGCACAATTCCTGCGCAGTGTCGTACTACCGTGAAGCATCGCACGCTAATATAAACGTTATTTCTGTAGTGAGTCGGTTGAACTTTCAACTAAAGCGCGATGAGTTGCTAATCTAGCCATTGTATGCCCCTTAAATAAAAAAATCGTATGCCCCTTAAATATTTAATACCCAGAACCAAATAAGAATATTAAAAATAACTCTACTTACTGTATTGTGTCCGTCCATTAGCGTTTGTATATGAATACGATTCTAAGATACAGCGAACAAAGAATATTTTATGCTGTTTAGATTTTGTCTTGTTATTGTCTGTTATATTCTAAAATAAAATGGCTATGATTCCTTTTCTCAAGTTCAAACGAATCATTTAAAAATAGCATTCAAATTCGCGTTCGAACTCAAATGGAAATACGGAGTTTTCAAGTTTGGTTCTTAACCAATGGTGTGCGCTGTGATGACATTCAAACGTTCTCTCGTGTCATTGACTTGAAACAAAAGTGAATAACTTGTTCATAACACAAAAAAAATGCGTTAAAAATGACTGCGAGTCTGATCAGAATTCCTGTTTTTGGCCTCATTAGTTAATTACAGAAAGGTTTTTCTTACACACGAGGACTTTGCCAATACTTTAATTTACAAAGTATACTCCAAATGTATGGAAAATATGATGGATGAGTGACGTAATCTGTAAGGCTAAGCGGGAAATGATTAACCATAGTATGACGAATAGACGATATAAATAGTGTAGGCGAACACCTTACTCTATTTATAGATAAGCGCGATAAAATGCTGTTGTTCTTGAGTTAAAAATAAACCTGTTTGAGGTTTTTTAATGCTCGTGTCGTGGCGTTAATCAACTTATTATAACTAGTGGCTCTGTGAGCTGTAGACCTCGCGAGTATATTGTTTTTTTTTTTAAATAACTTATTTATGATTTTGTAACGTTTTCAACCCTCATAACTCCGTAATTTTTTTAAATTTCCAAAAACTGACTCGATAAAAATAAATGTTTATTTTATGAATCTACTCACAAAACTTCACGAGAATCGGTTGAGAAACGCGACCTGTAAAGGAGAACATACAGACAGACAGATGTACATACAAAAGCAATTTTGGCCGAGCTGAAACGGAGACGCTTAGCTCGCGTTTCGCGCTCGCTTAGTCAATAATGATATTAAAAAATTATGTGACCTCCACTGCTTTTTTGAAGTCACTGCTTTTTAACACACAAACATTTTCGAAATATACAAACAAAATAAGAAAATTAATGAGTGCATTCTGAATTATGATGAAATTAGTGTTAACAATTCTGAACACGTATGAATGAGCTAATAACGATCATTACCTCATAAATTCAGTCAATGTCAATTTTGACAGGTCGCTCATGACGATTTTGAAAAAACTGATAACGCAATATGGCGGATGTTATTTGTGTTCACTTTAAACAGTTGAAATATATTTTTCACCTCTCCACCTCGGAAAGTTGGCTTTTAATGCCTGAAAATAGGGCCGAAAATCGCTTATTCATTTCTAGACATGCAAACCATTCTCATGTCTAGAGAGGAAAATTAGTTTGAATTTCGAACATTATCTTACACAGGAAAAAAGTTTTCATATATCCGCGCGTAAAATAATTGACGTGAGCCATTTTTTTTATTGGGTGTATTCTGAATCAAACTGTCAGAGCCGTCAGCAGCGATCAGAAAACCAAAAGATTGTATGGGTTACGCCTGCCTTTGACTGCACTAAAATCGATTTAAGCGCGTCTCGGAACGCAGGGATAGGTTTTCATACAATTTTGGAACGCACCCTAAAAAATTATAACCTAAAAGTTTGTTTATTGTTTTGGTCGTTTATTTTTATCTTCTTAACTAAAAATTTAAAAGTATTATGATGAAATACAGTAATTAAATCTCAACTTATAGAATTATATCGAAATTAAGAGAACTCTTGTACATTTTAAGTACCAATATTTACGTAGGTAAGTAAATAGTTAATGATTTCCTTGCCGGAACAGGTGAAAAGTAATGTGTTGGGTTTGAGAGGAATCTAATTCTCTCCTCGAACCTTAGAATCCCTCGCGAGCTTCAGGAGTCTATTTTTAGAAACACTCGCTTCGCTCGTGCTTCTATTATAGACTCCTTCGCATGCTCTGGATTCAATATCAGTTCTCTGAGGAAAAATCAACATTCCTCTCTTACCAAACAAATAACTTTTGTTATACACTTGAAAATACATTATTATTATGTAAGTACTTATAATAAAAATTTAATTAAAAAAAAAGAAAATCGAAATTAACCAGAATATTTTTTACATGTAGGAGACCAAATTTTTTTAAAAATAAAAATCTAATCAAACATTTAATCTGATCAAAACATACCAATATTTTTTCTTTTTTTATTATTGTGATGTGAAAAGTACAGGGACTAGCGTTGTTGGTCTAACAATGGTGAGTACCGACTTACGTGTACCGATACGTGTACGATATGACATCAATTTCATCTTGCATCGGAACTTACGGAATGTACCTAATTATTTTCAGTATTCTGAAAATTTTACGGAAAAAGTGTTCTACGGATAAACTCACAACGGTAAAACAAGCATAGAAAACTGTTTCAACTTGTAAAAGATTTGAACGTTAATGTTTTAAATAATACAGATGTAAATACAAAAGAAAACTAATGGGCTTTTTGAAATGTATGAACTTGAATTAATCCGTAGAACAGCCAACTTGTTTTACAGATAACAGCGAGACTGATTGACGTTTATGGCCCACTAGTAAACTTACTGACGTCATCGTTGACTATATTCCAGATCTTAGTAAACACGCGTACATTTCCTGTAAATGTCACTTTAATAAACCAAAACCATCACCTAAATGGATATTATACAGACCTCTTAAAGATATAGATTTAGAAAATTTTAACAGTGATGTTAGATTAGATCTATAGATTAGAATAAATTAATATCAAATGACGTCAATAAAATGTTGGAAAACTTTAGCACGTATATTCTTTTATTATATGACCGCCATGCTCCATTAGCTATATTAAGCAACATTCTTTTCCCTGGATTACATATAATGTCAAACAAATCATGAAATTACGCGACGAAATCATGAAATTACGCCCATGCCCGACACCGTCAAACTAAATTTGATTCTCACAAGAAATACTAAAAACTATTTAATTACTGATATCATCTGAAAAAAATACACAAATGTTAGGAATCCTCGAATCATGTGGGCAAATATCAAACGCGACATAGCTGATTTAAAAAAAATTAAGTAGAGGTGCCCACACTTATTTAACCCCAACCACATTAATAGTCATTTCAGTCATTAGCCTTGGGTATCGACGGAATATCTCTAAACTTGATATAGTTAACACTTCCCCACACAATTGGAAAAAATTTTTGGAAATGGGCACCTTCCCGGAGGCTTGAATAACTGCAGTAGTTAAGCCTCTTCCTAAGAATAATAATCCAGGTGAATTTAGTCCCTTAAGACCAATTAGTATTTTACCCTTCCTTTCTAAAATTGGTGAGAAGGCTGTTTGCATGTTAGTGACAGAATATCTAGATCTGAACTACTGTCCTACTAGATGTGATTGATGATATTTTGGCTGTTTAGGATGTGGGTGAGGGAGCTATATTAGCGCTACTTGATTTCTCGCGGGCTTTCGACACTATCAACACTACTCTACTTTTATCTAAGCTCACCTACTACGGGTTTGATATAGGCACTGTCCGGTGGATTGCGATCTATTTAACAGGACGCTACATCTACCTTAGAACCGTGAAAAGAGGACTCCCTCAGGGGTCTATTCTTGGGCCAGTTCTATATATTTTATATTCTACTGATATTATTTCTCGTATCCAAAATTTTAACTACCATATTAACGCCGATTACCTATTTAAACCAGATGATACTAGTATAGCATAAAAGAAGTTAAATAATGATTTCACTCGAATTGCTAGATGGTGTGAGACGAATTGTTTAACTTTAAATCCGACTTAATCAAAAGTTTTAATTCTAGGTTTAAAAAAAAAACAAGTTCACAACATAATGGCCCTGGGACCCTCGAGTCTAAGCGCGTAACTTGGGTCTTGTAATGATAGAGAACCACATCCTTAACATTGTACGCAGTTGTTGTTTTTATAGACTGAAGGTCCTTTATCGTGTGAGGGACTATTGATGTTGACCTAGGCATTAAACTGTGCGACACACTTATTCTGTCAAAAAGCTTGACTTGTACGCTGATACAGTAATTATTATAATGTCTCCTCGCGCGCACTAAACAGGTCACAACTCCATAGCACCATGCTAAGCTCTTTGCTTGTCAAATCACAACAAATATATATATTTTTTCTTTGACATTGTAAGCAAAGAAACGTTTATTTTTCTTTCTTTCTTCTTTCTTTCTTTAACTCTAGTACTAGAATAAATGAAATTAATAATTAAAATAACTTCATTAAAAAATAAAAACTTATATTAGTGGTATTCATCACAACTAAATATCATCAAATACATTAGCCGTGTGGTGACGGCAGAGTAGAATACATTTGTCACAAACCCTCTTCCTGTGGGTGTCGTAAGAGGCGACTTAGGGACTACACACTGAACAGGGAACGAGCAGCAGCACTCTCTGATACAGTAACCTTTTAATCTGTGATCTCCAACCCGCCTGCCAAGCGTGGAAATTATGGCAAAACCCTCCACTTAAGGGAAGGAGGCTCATAGTCCAGCAGTGGACTGTAACGGGCCGTTGATGAAATATCATTGTGCAAACGGGCCTCTACGTGTTGAATTTGGCCTCACGCACGCTTTCTAAAGGTCCGGGACACATTTGCAATGGTAAATCAAACATAATAAAATAATAACGTTACCAAATTAATAACACACATATCTACCGGATTATTACCACGATTTTGGTTTAAAACGAGTTTGGCTTTTTTTATGAGCTCGCCGATATTTAAGGCCGGGTTATGGCAAAAATTAGCAACTCAACGTGATTTACTTGAAAGTTCAACCGACGCATTACTGAAATAACGTTCATATTAGTGTGCGATGCTTCACGGTAGTTACGTCCGACACTGCGCAGGAATCGTGCGAAAAACTCGTTTTTCTTGAACTCTTTTGCTTATTAATAGAAAAAAGCAGAGTTTATGAAAAATTTAATCGATTTAAAATCTAAGTCAATAGTAGGCAAAATATATTGACGAAAAAAAAACTATGGTTATCGCTTTAAGTTTCGAGATTAAGGACGTCAAAAAATATTCTTTGCTGCTTTTTTTTAAAATCTTGTGCTTCTTATTTCTAAGTTATTATAATGTATTTTAAAATTCTACTTGATTTAAAATTTAATTAAGGATATATTCTGTTACCACATTTTTTTTTTACATTTATAGCATCAGTAGAAGTGCTAGTATTTGATCGTCAAAGTAGCGACTATGGGCGGTATTTCCACATAACCCCGCCTTAATTTTCGACTATGTTGCAATAGTCATGATCAGAACTAAACCCGGTAGATATGTGTGTTATTAATATGAACAACCGCGAAAACCTAACAGTAACTTAACTATAATATAGTTACCCGGTTAATACGTAAACCATTATATTAACATTACGCCGTCTGAATCGAATTTTTGCGGCTAAAAAATAGCAGATGGAGTTTTTGGCATCTTAATAAATTGATAATTAGTGAAATATTCAGTTTCAGCCAAAACACATGAAAACATTGATGTTGACAGCCAAAAAGCTATTGAAAACGAACAGAAATCGGTTTGGGGATCACCTACATAAGACATGAAAGAAAATACGTGGGACCCGGTCCGTTTGAAAGCAGGGCGGATATGGAAAATCGTAACCGGAAAATTTATACTTCCTTGGAGAGCTTTTTTGATATGAAAACAATTATGTGCAAGTATGATTTCATGAAAAATGTTATTTTGCCTTTAAGACAGTTAATGTAAAAAAATATTTTAAAATTAATTAAATCTAAAAAATTTTTTTTTTTTAAATATGTGGTCTAGTTATTTCACTTTTCGGCTGCTATTTATGTATCCGGAATAACAAAAAATAACAAACATCTATAACCAAATACACTTTTATTGCTTTTCAAAATATTCCCCGTGATGATCGATGCATTTTTCATACGTTGAAACCAACTTTCGTAGCATTTTTTCCATTCTATATCGGGTATCTCCAAAACGTGCATTTTGAAAGCATCAACGGCTTCTTCCCGGGTCGAAAATCGGTGTCAACGTAATTTGTTCTTCACGCTTGGGAATAAATAAAAGTCGTTGGGTGCCAAGTCGGGACTGTCGATCATTTGACTATTTAAATACTCCGTTGTTGCGGCCGAGGTGTGACAGCTGGCGTTATCGTGGTGAAGGATTATTCTTCGTTGTCGATTGTTCTTGCGTATTTCTCCAAAGACTTCTGGCAAGCAAATGGTGGTGTACCATTCAGAATTAACCGTTTTACGATTCTCTAGTGGTACTGTAGCCACATGTCCACTAATACCAAAAAAGCAGGCAACCATTTGCTTCAAAGTGCTTTTTGCACGAACAACTTCAGTTGGGTTTGGCTCATTTTGGAACACCCAAACCGTTGACTGCTGTTTAGTTTCGGGATCATACGCATATATCCAAGATTCGTCTCCTGTGTAGATATTATGAACAGATATTTTGATGTACCACATTTGTATTTTTCTATCATTTTTTTGCACCAATCAACACGAGCCTGTTTTTGTTCATCTGTTAAGTTGTGCGGGATCCAACGAGAACAAATTTTTTTTACAGCCAAATGTTCGTGTAATATTTTATAAATACTCGGCATGAAATGCCTCTATCTCGCGATATGTAACATGACGGTCTTGCATTATTAGTTCGCGCACAGCATCAATATTTTGTGGTACAACAGCCGATTTAGGGCGACCTTCTTTAAAATCGTCCGCAAGCATACGACGACCACGATTAAACTCACTGAACCAGTGATACACAGTGGTTTTCGATGGGACTTCCTCCCCAAAAGTCGACAAAAGTTGATCCATGCACTGTTTTTGAGTTAATCCACGCCGAAAGTCGTAATAAATCATAGCACGAAAATTTTCACGAGTCAAATCCATGGTGATGATAGACAATGAATTTTAAAAATGGCGCCACAATTTAAAAACAATTGACAGATGAATGAAACAAACTTTATTTTACATCCAAAGAGTTCTATTTTTAAATGTTATAATTTCTTTTTAAATGTTGTTTATGTAAGTGGCCAGTTCCGGATACATAAATAGCAGCCCTTGTATTTTTTTTTTGTGTGGACGATAAAAATATAAAAAAATCTATCAATATATTAAGGTGTAAAATTTTCAGACTTCGGCTGAAATATTCGTAATATTGAGGCGGTAGTACGAGTAATTATACTTACAATCGGATTAAAGATCACAAAGGTAGAAAAGAAATTGCATCTTTATCGAGTACCTACCACGGCAAGCTCTTCTAATTTCACTTGCAAAGCTTCTCGAGGAAGCCTGTCTCATTGCTTTTCACATATTCAGGTAGGTTTAGGTTTAAAGACATTTATTTCTCAACAAAGACAAAAAGTCACTTACATGAGAAAATACATTAAATGAACATTGTTATATAAGTATCTTCTTCGCACATTGACCTAAACTTATAAATCATGTATTTGTTGGTACAGTTTTGTTTTAAATACATTTAACGAGTCTTCACTTTTTTCCGGTTGCAATATGGGATCAGAGAAATGTACAAACTTGACGTACCTATAGGAGATCCTATTATACTGAATACACATAATTAGGAGATCTTATTAGGGATTCTTTTTTTTAACGGATTAATCGCTATTTCTACCCGAGTAGTAATATAGCGAGCACGGACTAGGATTAAGGATTCTTTGAAAAACATGTAATAAGTCAATTATGAATTATTGCATGTTTTCCAAAGAATCCTTATCTTTAATCTTCTTCAAAAGAATGGGTTTCTGATGAAGATCAAACAAAACATTAAGTCGTGGTATGATCGCTAAGCAGGGCACGTTTTCGATCATAGCTGCCAAAACTGGATGCCTTATTTATTTTTCATTCAGATTTTTTCGGCACATGGTTCGAATGTGACCCTCAAGTAAATCGTTATCAAATTTATGTAAATAAACACTTAACAATAGCTACACAGCAGACATCTCGATCAACAGTTACGATGTTGAGTAATGTCTGGATGAGTTTCTATCTCGCATACCTTAGTAATTATTTATGTCACACGTGTAGCAAATTGAAAGGATGAAAAAATCTAGCTCTTAGTCCGCTGACACTGTTTTCTTTTCATACGTACTTTATTGCTCAGCAATAATGTTTTCATTCCATCTATTCGAAAAGTGACGATTGGTTCGCACATAAGTGCGACCAAAGTAGGTCTTAGAAGCCCACGGGCGGGAAAGTGTTTTGAATTTGGAACATAAATATTTGCTTATGATTCTGCGGCTACAGATATCGAATGCAAAATTTTGTATGAAAAAAATTGGGTGCCATTAGCCAAATAAAAAAAGAAATGCAAATTTCCCGAATTACGTCCCGTTTTCAACTCTATGGCGGATCGTCAATTAATAAAATAAATTATTTACAAAAATAAGTTTGTTTTTCATATTGTTTTCATTTTAATACTTGAATATGTTAAAGCAGGCGCAATTAATAAAGGTATTCATGAGTTGTAGTGTAGCTAATAGAGTAGGTATATTGTTTCTCTTAGAGGGGGACGAAAGTAGAAAGTACCAACAAATATTTTTTCTTCGGCGATGTACTTTGAATCCCTCGCTGCTAGAATCCTTCGCTCCGCTCTGGATATAAAATATCGCCGTAAAATAAAACTTTGCGCATCTACTAATAAATAATTTGACTTTTGTAGACGTGAATGCCTAATAATATCCTCTTAAGCAAGCTCCGAGTAGATCACACATGCATGAATGATGTTAGTGTGACGAGATGATGTTTATTAGATCCACTGACTGTGCAGCTCGTAAGTTAATTTGCGCTGTGTACACCTGTTAAGCAACTAAACCGAATTATCCGATCTGCACCGCTAGTCTGACAAGCTTCCCCAACTTTTAAGTCGACCCTGCTTAGTGAAGTAAACTATAAATGAATCGAACGATGATCAACACCTCCTATATCCCCATTGTGGGGCTCGGGCCTCCCCTGAAGTAGAGCAATCACCTTTTGTCGACTTCATACACAACCTTTAAATCACGCGATGTTTTTCTACAGCGTAACAATAACATTGAATAAACGTGCACAATGAATTCTAAATTTGAAATCACATTGATATGTGGTGCGATTCGAATCCACGTCTCCCGAATAGAGGTAGCGACCCTACTCAATAGACAACCGATGCTCTCATCGATCGATAGGTGGAGTGTGAGCATATTTTTAGAAAAAATTTGTATGTAATAAAATAATAAATCTACTAGCAAATTTTATTTTACTGAACAAACTAATAACAAACCCACTAGACAACCAACCAACCAACACAACAAAAACACAAACAAAAACATATAACAACACACACACACATAAACATTACTCGTAATAGGTAGATTTTAACACGAAAAACCTTCAACGCTGAAGATACAGCTGCTAGCTCTCTCTGCTGAAATAAAATGAGCAGGACGTTGCATTTTTCTTCTTGAGTACGTATATTGTGCACAATGTGTAGATGTACGGTGCATGTTAAGTACATCAGCTTGTTTTGACCACCTCCTATATTATTACCGATCATAGGCGAAGTCCCACATTGGAATTGTAAAAACTGTACTATTGGGAGGGAGCAGGACCTTAAATTTATTCTGCCGCACTTACGCACGCATGCAAAATGATATCTCGTTGCATCAAAACAACTTTAAAATTCAGTATGCGTTGGCCGCTTTAATAATAATATCTAACGATATAGTTACGTTGTTATTTTTAGCCTACGAAGACGACGCTGGTTGCATACATAGCATGTGACGTGCGCAATAGTTTGTGCTAGTCAGTATGAATCACGAAACGTCGTCGTTATATCGTTGTCACGAAAGAAAGAAAGATTTTTAATGTAAGTTAGGAAAATGCTTTAAAGTTGTGAGATGGAGTAATTCATATAAGCTTTAAAAGTTTAGAGAACACAAAAAATGCGTCACATATCTTGTACACGAAAGAGAGAGTTCGGCATAACGATTTCATCTGACTAGATGAAAGTTTTTGGCAGATGTTAAAACAGTAAAAAAGGAATGTTATACATTGACGAGTGGGAACAGGTAATATATTATTGGTAATATATAATTTTCGCAATGGAAACGGCCACCATTACCGACCCCGAAGAAGTTTCGTGCCGTGGCATCGGCTGGCAAGGTTATGGCCTCAATATTTTGGGTCTCAGAAGAGATATTGTTGATTGATTACCTGGAGCGTGGAACCACTATTACAGGCCAATATTATGCAGCTTTAATTCCCCCAAGTTGAGGAATGCCATCAAAGAGAACCTTTTCTCTTCAGGGAAACTTCGAAGGGGCGTGCTATTTCATCACGACAACGCACCCGCGCACAGGTCGGCAGTTGCGATGGCTGCCATTCAGCAAGCTGGCTTCGAATTGGTTGACCACCCCCCTTATTCACCAGATCTGGCGCCTAGCGATTTTTATCTGTTCCCCAAATTGAAAGAATACTTAAGGGGAAACAGGTACGAAGACAATAACGAGGTGATGGATGCCATGGAGAGCTTTTTGCAGGACCAAGACAAAACTTTTTTTTTAAAGGGATTGAAGCCTTGGAAAAGCGCTGGACTCGGTGTGTAGAGAGACTCGGAGACTATGTAGAAAAATAAATTATTAAGTTATCAATAGTCATTATATTCTATTTCATTCTCACTACTTTTAGATCCCTCCTCGTAATTATAATCTTAACGAACATAGGTACTTGCTAAATGAACGTGCAAGCTAATTAAGATTTTCTTTGTGTACATGACTGACAGTCTCGTTAGACTTATCACATAAAATCAATAATGACTCCTGAAATCGATAATAGTTTGGAAATAATAACTTCTTTAAAATCGTTTCAGGAACCCGTACTTTTAACGTTCCATACTTTTTTATTTAACAATACGTTAGCTATTAGACCGTCTCGTAACTCAATGCAATTTATTTTTATTGCTGAAAAGATGGAAACGTTTATTGGATTTTCATTTGCACATTCAAATTTGATTTCGGTAATATTGTTTACGACTTCATTGACTTTCTAATGAGAAGGTATTGCGACAGTATTTTTCGCACGTAACTCGAGCATGGAGCAACATCGACTCAAAACCAATTTCCTGTTGTGAAATTTTGTTTCACTGTGAATATCGTGTTAACAAAATGTTCGATCGGAAGCTTTTGGGCGCATGTAAACAAAATGTTCGATCGGAAGCTTTTGGGCGCATGTAAACAAGCTCTAGCAATTAAAGTCGAGAACAACACTGGAGCTTTTGCAAGTCTCGTTGAAAGATCTTACGCCAGTCTCGTTTCTAAGTGGCAATGTGACTTTAATTGGATAAGTAAGTAACTTCTTGTTACTCTTGTCGAAACAATAAGAAGCTTCTACGGCTTTTCTGCTAAGTAAGTTAATAAACTTTCTTCTTGATAAATATTTTCTTTCTAATTTCTGGAAAATGATTTCTGGTTTTGATGAACTACTTTTATATTCATTATTGTATTGTGTGATTATGTATTTTTAATTGATTTATTGTTAGAGGTTAGTGTAGCTATTGATTTGAATGGTTTATTTAAATGTAACAACTTGTACACGCAGTATGTGACCAATTAAATTACTAATAGCATTTTTTTACATACTGAGTACAAAAATACTAGCTATTTGCGTTTATAGCTTCTGGAACCTCTAACCTCATCTCAAGACCAAGCATCTAATTCAATGATAATTATCGTGAATAATTATAGTTGACCTAGGTATTTTTGTAAGCTCCATCGAACTGTTTTCTTGAGCATAAATATTATCATTTGTGAATATATTTCCATTGCCAAAGCAACTTCAAAAAAAGAAAAAAATGGTATCGCGTATTCTATGAGTCTAAAAAGTTTAATATGGCACGTATCACCCGTCGCCAAACTCTAGGATTCGGTCACGTTCCTTCTTCGATTGTGGATCTCCTAACAACACAGTCAACAAGGGTATTAACTCTGGTCTTTCGGGGCCAATTCACACCGGACACGCATGCGTTGTCTTGAGAACAAATTACTAACTATTAAGCTAAAACCTCAAAATACTCAGAAATATCGAAATATGATGATGATGCTTCTAAACTGGCTCTTTAAATCATGAAAGAAAAAACAATGAAAATCTATTTCAGGGCATAAAAATATGTTCATAAAAAACAAGCCAGTCGTTAACATTTAAATTTACTACGCAACGAACAGAGCATTGCCACTGTGAAAAAGCCTAGACGACCTGTCTTGTCTTTCCATTTCTGTTACGGCATGAATTAGTTAACATTTGAAGTATCTAGCTCATTATAGCCTCCATTTACCACGGATCCAGGCTTTCCGGAACAAAACTTCTTCAAAAGTAGACAAGTCCATCCGACATTTAAATGTACCTACTGCGTATAAAAAATATGCAATTTATGTATATAAATAAAACAAATATCTATGAATGCTGACTATTTAATCATATGTGGTAAACATCACAACACTATAATTTGGAATGATACTGTGTTGTTGCGCAAACGCAAAGTTACCAGCGACTTAACCTTTATTCCACGGTCAAGTGCAGCAAAATACCTACTCCGCACATGAAACTAACTGAGCTCGTTTACGTTTTCCAAGAACGTGTTCTCATGCCTAGTGTGTCATCAACAGATCATACACGTCCTCACTGAGGGGCTCGATCCTACCCTGAATTAGGGCGATTAGGCCTTAGTCGACCACGCTGGCCCAGTGCGGATTGGTCGAATTCACACACAACCCTTGAATTTATTCGCAGGAGTGTGTAGGTTTCATCACGATGTTTTCCTTCACCGCGAGCGTTGAATAAACTTACCTACACATACGAATTCGAAAACACATTGGTCTCCCGGACGGAAGACAGCGGTTCAAACCACTAGACCACCGACGCTCCGCACGCACCGATGCCAAATACATACATGTACATACATACATGTATGTTTTATTGCCTTCGCTTGCGTGATCAAAGTTTTATATCCGAGATGAATCATTTCAGCACAATATGAAAAAGAAAATTCTAAGCGGCGCGATCTATAAAACATGCACCAGTCACCAGTTTTATTAACTGTGTAAACAGCATCCAATTTAATGCAATAGTTTGGCAAAAGTGGCAATAGTTTTTGCGTGATGCTAACATACTCGTACAGACAGCCAAACGGAAATTCTACAACAAAAATTGTTTTGACTTATGTTGCCCTTACAAAAGACCCCTCAGATATTTTTTACAACATTACATCTAGATTCATAAATCCATTGATCCTATTGTTTCTAAAAATGTAACATGCTACTTCCTAGTACAGTGTTTTGGTTGATAATTTTTACTATACTTTGTTAGCTTTGGAGACAAGTTTTGGTTCGTTAGCAACGTTACCTACTAATTACAATGAGTCTACGAAGCATGTCGAAGGTATTGAGACAACTTTATTATGATACCTACCATTGTCATTTACGTAAAGTAAAGCTGGAATAAACGTACTATTTTTAAACATTGAACAACTCCAAAAATAACCTAACAATACGAAAACAAGACAACTAAATTAATTTAACCTTGGCCCACGCGCAGGTTAACATGCTTTTTTTTGTTATTATTTCTGTAATTATGTTGCCCACCTTTCTTGAATTGTGGAAAAATATGCAAAGGCAACGATAACTTGTATTTTTTTTATTGATAGATGCATGGAATTCAGCAGTACAACGTAATGTAATGACTATCATCATACGTACCGCTTGCGTAATTAAAATGAACATCGAATTGTTTAGTCAGTCAGCAAGTCCCTATTAATTTATTATCGAGGACCAGCGGTGCGAGCGTCTTAGTCAAGTTCGTATTTAATTAATTAAACAAATATTTTATGTAATAAATGGTGAAACATGCAATAAAATACAGCAAAAGTAATGACAATTTCCTACTGAAGCTGCCTACGCTGCGCACTAGGTGATCCGTGCTCTAAAGGTACCTACTTATGTAATCAAATCAAATATCTTTATTCGAATTAAGATTTTTCAAAATCAAGGTTTTAGGGCATGCAATTTCGTGCAGTAGTTAATGTGTGTTGCGCGAATAAACATACAGACAGACAGACAAACAAAAATTCTGAAATATTTGCTTTAGCTTTTATGGTACACGGTGTGTACGCGAACCGAGCAGGCGTGGCAACGATTAAGCAGCTCAGCTACCAGCACCCTCGATGAAAAGGGTACAATGCGAAAAATGCGATTTCGAGTTACTGGTATTCAAACCGTAAAGACAATAGACGCTTTCACGCTTGGAAACCACGTTACGTGGCACTAGTTACTGTCGAACGTCAATAGTATAAACTTAAATCTAAAATGCGGAGTGGAAACGAGTAAGAAAATTTTTAAAGTCTAATTAAAGAGCCGTGCCTAGTAAAATCCGACACCTAAATAGGTCCGCAACGATCGGTACAAACAATTATTACTAGGTCAGACAAAATCCGTACAAAAAAATTTAAAGATACAAAACCGGAATTTCCCGTTGTATTCGATTTTCCCATGTAACTCTTCCCACAAAAAATATCCTATGTATCAATCCAGGGTACAAACTATTCAATTCCAAAAGCGTGAAAGCAGAACAAACTTCCAAGATACTTTCTCATTTATTATATTAATGTATATAGTTTGTCCACTGCTGAACAGTGGACTTTAACGGGCTGAAATGATGATGATGATATAGTGTGTATCATATTATGTCATAATGACTGTGACAAGACTAACACATTTAATTTTAAGAATTTTATATTCCTTCCATTATATTTACCAAGTTTTTATAGAGATGTTTTATCAACTTTTTATAGGCTCGTTTCTATTCATAACTTCTACCCTGTCATATTAAATAAATAATTCTCGAAATATTGACAGTGTTACATGATATTACTTTAAGAAAAGTTAATAAACGCTAAGAAAGAAATAATTTCCCCCGTACAGATTTCAAACCCCATACCGATTTTTTGAAAACTTGTTATTTTTTTATTACTATAAAATTTTTACTTTAAATAAAAAAACTCCGTTATTCTACTTACCTAATTTCTTCGGAAAATCTCACCGGCACAACTAACCGCCCACCCTTCATTTCAGGGAATACTCGTGATTCTTTATAATTCTATTAGTTTCAGCTGATGTTAGTTAAAAAGTAGTTAATTTAACGTTTATTTAAGTGTGTTCAATTTATCGTAAAATTATCAATAAATCCATTGTAATGTGTAACAATAAGCGTTGTTTAAAATTAACACGAAATACAAGGGTGGGCGGTTAGATGTGCCGGTGAGTATATAAATCCATTGAAGTTTGGGACAAGCTTCCATCTCTCGGAGACTTTGATAATGTTAATGTGGGGGATTTTTCTTATTTTATTACAGAAGATTTCTCTTGGTTGTTCGACCAATTAAAATGAGTTTTAAAGCCGTTTTGAATATTAGATATGAATACATGACCTGTGTCAACACACCAAACTTTTATTATATCGTTATATCAGCACTAGCTTAGTTCGCAGTTTTACTTATGAAAATGCAGAAACCGGTTGAAACGCTAGGCGTCTTAAAAGCGTCTATGCTTTACTCTTCGAAGCCTTTGACGTGAGAGGCATATTTATTAAGCCCGGTTTTCCCCGGTTCTTAAAAATGGAAGAACCGGTTTCAAATAGTAAGAAAAAAGTTACGTACGTAAAACAGATTATTTTTTGTCGTGTTTTACTTTTATGACGCTCTACGTGTTTTAAAACGCACTTAAACGATGTCTCTCTTATTCCTGAAAATGTACTGTGGCTGTTAGGTGGACTATTATGCATTTTATTAACAAAGGTTAAGACGAAGGCGTCTACACGTAGGTATCCATAAAACTACGCGACAAAAGTGCCGGGTATCTGGTTCCAAGTTGTTTTTGAAACCGAAAACCGGTTCATAGAAAAAACAGAGCAAATGAGAAACACAACTCTTTTACGGAACGTATGCGACGCTTAAGCAAATTGTTTAAAATTCAAAAGAAATGTAACATGGTTTCAGGAAAGCATCGAGTTCTTAGTGTTTGCAACCTTGCTGGTGCAATAACACGAGTACTTAATGTTACTACATAGTACAACTGATATTACATTGACTTCTCGACTGAACCAATGTGTATTTTTGTATCGGTTTCCGGCAATTTGCCAATGGTCAATGAACTACTGCTACTTCTGTACCTGCTTGAGTGTTGTACATATGGCTTGCAAAGGTGACTGACATGAATAGATAGATAATAGTACTATTATTATAAAATACTTGTAGGTTGGGATCATTGCGCGTGAGCGGCTTGCGGTATATGAGAGCAAGAAATAGTCAGATTATGCACAAATCAATCAAGTCTTTAAAATATCCGAGTTAGCTCTAGAACTTAAACGCAGGTAGGTCTAACTGTTATTTCGTTTTTGTAAGAGTTTGCTCTAGAAATAAAAAAAATAAGTTTAAAAACTAAAACCCGACTACGGAAAAAAACGAGTTCCAAAACACATAAAACAAGAAAATATCTTCAAATTCTTACCCATCTATTAATTACTTATTCAGTTATTTATCTAATATCTAATAAGTAAACAACTTATATATGTTTAAACGCTTTTTAGGCCTACCACGTGATCTAGGGCCCTGGACAGTGAGGTCGAGGCATCTTTTTCCTACATAGTCTGACGGTCTGCGGCTTATATGGCCATACCATCAGAGGCGACTTTCCTGAAGTTTATCCGCCACGTCACGGACTCCGAGACTGCCACGGATGTGTTCGTTACGAATTCGATCTAATCGCGTAACGCCACACATCCATCGCAACATCTTCATTTCCGTGACATGTAGCTGCTGGACATGTTTTCCGAGGACAGGCCAGGTCTCGTTGCCGTATAGTAGGACTGGTCGGATGAGGCTCTTGTACACAAGGCCCTTTAGCTTCACCGGTATCCTGAGGTCGCAGAGGACACCGGTTACTTCTCGCCATTTTGCTCAAGCAGCGCTTATTCGGGCTTGGACGTCGTGATTGATTTCACTAGACTCTTGCAGCACGGACCCAAGGTATATTTGAATGTATTTGTTTTCACGACAAATTCGTCTCCTACCTCCTAAAATAAAATATACATTTTACGGTAGGTGGCATGCGACCACGGCTATTCTCTGAACATCACTAATATCTATGCGTTAAATTGAAACATATATAAGTTGTTTACATAATAGATATTAAATAAATTATGTACTGAATAAGTAATTAATATGATGTATTAATATGATGGGTAAGAATTTGAAGATATTTTCTTGTTTTATGTGTTTTGGAGCTCGTTTTTTTCCGTAGTCGGGTTTTAGTTTTAAAACTTATTTTTTATTTGAATTATTTTGTGGTATTATTTTCAAAAAGAAAAAGTTTTAAGTAAATAAGTATACAGGATCATATTTCGGAATTCAAATGACTTCTTACTCTTTCTAGTTTCTCAAGAGATCGAGGGTCATGAAGATTTGTATTTCAACCAATCACGACAGTTCTAAAATATGATATTAGCCATTTCACAGGTTCTGGTAGGTCTGTATTTTTACTGTAAATTTGACTCTTAAGTGCAAAGTTATAAAAAGATGCCGCCACTTGTTAAATAAAACTAGAAATCGGCGAAATTAACCTACAAACAAAACTAAGTAAGGTACGTAACCCTCAGTGCAGAGTCGGACTCGCACTTGGCCGGCAATTTTTTTATGGTCCGGTAACGCGACCTTTAGATCAAAGTTGTCTACGCCACTTGTTAAATAAAACTTGAAATCGGTAAAATTAACCTGTTTACAAACAAAACTACGTAAAGTACATAACCCTCAGTGCGGAGTCGGACTCGCACTTGGCTGGCTATTTTTTTATTGTCCAGTCGTTACCGGACCATAAAAAAATAGCCGGTTGGTTCTCGTTAGACCTTTAGATCAAAGTTGTCAATCAATCACGTCGATTACCTAAACAAACATCAGCAACGTGTTTTTTATTTATACAAATTATACGCAATTATCGAAGTAACGCAAGCAAAGCAACGTGCAAATAGCTAGTAATATATTTAGAATGTGCAAATTAAGCCCTTTCATTATTGTTGTATTAACGTCCTCTAGAGGGCGCCATATTGAATTTAGTATGACGTCACACGCCTATGACCAGCGGACAATTAAGACGCTGCTAACGATATCTAATTTGTTCAATTATGATAGATAGTTTAGGAGATATGTGGGAACAGACAAACATACATACATACATACAAAAATACATAGCGGCTAAAATCATAACCCTCCTTTTTGCTTCACCGTAGTCGGGTAAAAAGAAATGGGTCTAACTCACACCACACTAGATCTACTTCTCACAATAATGCCTTACTCGCATTTAGTTTGGAAAAAACGCGACTCACTGCACCTGGCATTTCTTTCCAGTTATTTTTTGTAGCGATCTTTACTTTAGATTTTATTTCATCATTGAACTACGTTTTCTGGCCACCTTACTCTTTCTGTCTCTCTGTTCATAGTTAGTTAAATTTTATTTGAAATGTGTAGTAATGATTAGTTTAAAATATACTGGTACTTTTATGGATTGGACTGGATTAACGTCGAAGACAATGCTTAATTTATGAAGCAGTAGGCTCCACTGTCTTACAAATCTTGTGATTAGTTGGGTCTGTACCCGTGGCCAGGGAAGAGTTTCCTTCATAATTTGCGGTAACAGCTGCTTGTTCGGAGTTTGCAAAGTCGTGGCAAAGATGTCGCAGTTAGGTGTTGTCAAATCTAATTAATTTTTATCAGGCATTCTTCGGTTAGTTTTGGGTGTAGCTGTGAAAGTATTTCTAACATGCCTCGATTGGCAGAATCTTATCTCAAACTTAAGGATATTACTTTGGTAAAGCGAGAACTTTGGGTCTCGGAAACTGCTGTTCTTTGGGACGCCGCCGCCGCCGTGTAGCGCAAATTGTCTAATGTACAACTTAGTTGATACTTCCTTGTTTGTTCTTTTTCCTTGTTTAAGTTTCGTAATACATAGGGTTGCCAAACAATTGGCGATTGAACTCAAAAAAGGAATGTAATGACGCTAAGCTTCTCCGCACGCGTATTACAGAGAAAGAAATAATGTTTAAATTAACTTTCTCAGTTTATACAAAAACTACTAATTTGATTGTAAAATTTCTACGGTGAAAACATAAAACAGTCGGATACCTATCCTGTAACTAAATTTCGGCGACTAATTACCTCTCAGACGAGAATGGAAGACGCTGCTTTGCAAATGCAACATAACAATTTTTTACTAAACATGTTTTGGTCACGGTGTAAACGTAGATAATAGAGTCAAATAACATATTTTAGAAAATCAATACATTGGCATAGGCAACGAGCCTCCTGAGGCCCAGAGCTCTAAATCCTTTAGCTAAAGGCCCACGGTCCTTCACGTAGGACTTAATGTTAAAGGCCCAGGACTTTGACCAAATGAAAAACTACTTTAATGTGATCAAATACGCTCCATATTTTTTTGGTGACTTGCTTGGGTCTGTTACTACTCTGTAAGGTAAAAAAAGTGGAAAATTGTAATACCTTTAAAAAGATCTTTGGGCTGCAATATCTATAAATTAAGAAGATTTTAATAACATGTATTTCTAGATTTATACATAAAATGTTATAAACTATTGTGTTTTAGTAAAAATTCATACAAAGTATTATAATCACCACAAGTTATTTTTATTATAATCAGTCTCATAACTTTGTGAAAACTTATACAAATCCAAGTTATTATACACATTTCTCCTTGTTGTTGATTTTGTTGGGCATTTTCGAGAACAAAAACAGGCCCGTTGACCTGTGGGTGTACCACACGATAACAATAAGAATACATAACATCTTACAAACAAAATAAGCGTGTAAGGTTTTGCATGATAAAAATAACTAAACCTTTAATAAATATCTTTACAAATAAAAACATTAATGTTGTGTCATACTCCTAAACATTTTCACATACCTATTATGTGAACTGCTAGCCCCGGCATTAATCAGTTGTATTGTGTCCTCCCTTGGAACTGCTAATAACTGGACGAACAAACAAGATTATGAGTTGGCAAGGTACAAGAGTAATAAACGCGTTTTCCTGATTTATCCTCCGGTTAGTGTCACCCGGTCTTTTCCCATTTGGTAATAATCAGAGAAAATAAACCCCAAGAATTCTTGAGATAACTACGTTCGGTATCGTTGTCTTTTTTTAATAATTTATAAATACATGAACTAATACATGAACTAGAAAACAAAGAAATAATTATTCGAAGCTTCATTCGCGAAAATGACATGGTTTTCACGTTCACACGACGACGTGCATACGTTTCACGAAAATAATTGAATCATGTAGATAATTTGTAATTCAATTTAAAAAAAGTTAAAATAAACGAGTAAAATTTAATAGCAAGGTGTATCGGTTTTCGTTTAGATGAGGTTCGTCTTTCGTCCCAAAGCGTCATGATTCTCGATTAAGAGTAAATCGAAATCCGTCAATCAAACAATATCAGCTTATATATAACTTTTTTAAACAACGGGTTTTATCCAAATTGTTAATGAAAGGTTACGTAGTTATAGAACATGAGATTCTTGTAAGTTTTTCAATTGGTTATGAATTAAAAAATTAATTATTACCATGTTTTTGGAGCAATAGGGATAATTGTCTGGGTAAAAACGGAATTCTATTTCGTCCGTCAGTCACAATTTTTTTGTTTTCTTAAATTAACAAAAAATGACTACGCATTAAAGTTGGAGAGTGGGGGGACGTCACCTGATAGAAAGAAAAAAAAAGTTGTCATCATCCCTATTCTTGAAATCGTACGACAAGAAGCAAGCCCTTCGTACAATTATCTAATCGATTTGGATAGGACATCTTACTTATTTTCCTAGTGCTATGTTGATTGCTTAGTATTAATTTGCCGTTATGATTTGCTACGCGAAATGTTGGATAGAATAGGTAGAAAACTCGCTTGATAACGATCCGGGCTTATTGTTGGCGTCGTTGTTGTAGGGTGACGACAGCTGTGCTAAGATCGGGTGAGTGTTCCCAGCCTGCCAAAACACACCGACATCTTTTGATAGAGGATCCCAGAGCATTTGAATAACATCATATTATTCAGGACGAAAACGTGATAGCTGTGTTGTTGCGGGTTAATGACCGGTTTGCCTTGCTGTATAAATAATTAATTGTTACTCGTAATATCCAAAAATAAATGTTAAACGTGAACTCTTTTAAAAATATTTAGTGCTGGTTATGACTAATAAAAAAGCACAGATAATCATTTCTAACTACTTACATACTTACAGTGAGTGTTCTTTCCTTTTTTCTTGTATACAAATTAAGCGGATCTTTAACCTCATTATTAGAAAGTAATAAAATCAAAATAATGGAATGGAATTTATCAAAGTACCGAAAAGATTACCTACATTTATACATCACTGCCGCATTGAAACAGCTTCCTTTGTGCGAGAAAACTTGATACGTCTGTTCTGTGTTAATATGAAGCTTCCTGTCATCCTTTATAGTTTATACGTATGCACAGTTTGTTATACTAATAGCGAGATAGACGTGGGGATGGTATAAAGGATATTTTATGATACAATCGATCTGACGTGTATGCAATATGTATGTACTGTCGGCGCGCGATCTGAGTGCATTCGTGGCCATAGTAGTCACCTCACCAGAGCAGCATTCTGATCGCGCGCGAACTACTTATATATCGTATGTACGAGAACATTGTGCCTGTAGTCTTTTTATGCTCCTAGAAATATTACAAAAATATTATGTTAAATAAACTTGGTACTATCTAACAAATCACTCTCTAAAGTGGATCAATCGCAAAAGTGGACCGGACCGAAATGCACCGATCGAAAAAAATACTGATGGTTTCATCCCCGTTTTAAACCAATCATCTGTTTTGGCTGTCTAAATGCTCTTATTCGTTTCAAAGTATTTTATTTGTATATGTACAAAGTATTAGTTGTGTTTGGACAGGGTAATAACCATGCAATGCTTACACGAAATACTCATATAGAGAGCAATATGTATTTACTGATACTATGAAAAATATTTGAGTGGGTAAATATTTTACTTACTTATTATTTTAATAACCTAATATTCGAGTTCAGAGAGAAAGTATACTTGCTAGTAAATCTTTATTCAAAACGAAAAGCAACCATGCAAGCAGAAATCTGCCTGTAAAAACTAACAACGTCGTTATATTATAACAAATTGAAAATACTCGTGTAGAGTTTTTTACTGATGCTGGTTCACACCCTCCACATTCGGGTTAGGTGTCGTCTAAAAAATGATGGCTCACGCACCAAAACGCTTAGGTCCCGTCTCGCCAGCAACGCTGTGGTCAGGTTATTTTTAGATTTCAATATGTATAAGTCGCGTCGGCGTATTACCTGAGTCACCTCACGTCAGCATTATAATGACCGTGCAAAAAACCGCCCAAATTTAGACGGCGTTGTTTATAACTCAGACTAACTGTGAGACTTAAACGATGGGCTTGTGTGTGTCACAATGGCTGCACAGCGAATATCGTCGCTATCGCCACGAAATACGTCTTTAATTGTGGCACAGTCTTTAGAGACAGATTTTATAATGTTGAACCATTATTCGGGCCAATCCTACAAGATTTATTTTATCTCTATCCCCCTCAAGGCTTCCGTTTTGCATGTATCTACGTCACCAAACCAAGAAAATTAAGAGTGGAGAGACACAGTAACTAAAGTTTTTTATAACTTACAACGAAGTCGTTAAATGGCCTCTCTGGTGATAAAAACCTACCTACCTACAAAATTAAGTATATCTATATTTTTGCTTTGGTAGGTAGTCACAAAGTTTCCATATTTCATTTTATACTAGTTAAGTTCACCATTCGTGGATTATGCTGATTTTAAATATTATATTAACGGAACAATTTATGGCTGTTATTCTCAACTATAACTTATTAATCTTTCTATAGTACAAAAATAATTTTGAATAATAAACTAAACGCGACCATGTGACATTTTTAAACAGTTTTGTACGAGAAATATTGGCATTGAATCTTCGAGTTAAAATAAACACAGCTGAAAACAATTATCGACGCACTACTGCCCGTTTGTACCACAAATAAACTGACTATGAAATCAGTTTAACTGCGTGCCAATCATGCTTTAATTTAGAATACCGTGGTCACTCATAATCATCATCATAAACAACGGCTCATATTATACGCCCTTTCGAGGGTCCCGTGTTCATAGGCTTGTTTTAAACTCATGTAAAATATTTTTTATTAACACCTGCTAGCTAAACACGTTTTTTTAAACGACCGACTATAGACGATTTTATTAAGAAATTGACAATAAAAAAAAAAATCCTTAGCACTCAAGTATTTCATGACTTGGAACAAGCATAAACTAAATTAGGATATGAATCAGTCATAAATAACAAGAAACCTTAGTAAATCGGTTCCTTCCTCCTATTGTTTGCTTATAATAAAAGGACACAGTCACATGTGGCCAGGGTAACAAAATATGCTATTAATCGCTACATAATAATGGACAGAAGTAATTTATTGACAGATAAACAATAGATCATAAGTGTAATACAGCGCAATATCGTAATTCTAATCGGTTTTTTTCGTCATTTTATAAGCACTTAATTATTAGTAGCTATAAAACGTATTCTAACGACGAATTGAATTGTTATGTTGATGTTGAGTAACTTGAATTGGATAAAGGCAAACCGATTTTAATTGTAAAACAAGAGGAGGATTTAAAATATTCGATAGTTTAAAATATGCACTTGTTAAATAAACAAGTGATTCAAAAAGTGCTTCTCTATTATATTTAAAGGTATATTATCTCATATTATCGTACGCGCAGAATAGGGAATATGCAGAAAAAAAATTGTTTTTTTCATAGTTCATCTGAAAGTATACAAAAATAGAATACTGACAGTCAAAACAGGATCGAAATTGATCATTGAAATTGAACATTATTAAACAAATATATCTGTCCTTCTTTTCATCATCAACGAAAACAAAATTTTCTATGGCGGATGTATGGCCCGCGTGACCAATGACGTCAATGGTCATGTCGGACCTCTCTGTCTAACCATCAACTTTGTTTCTGAGCAAGACATTTGATAAAATATTTTTTATATGTTTATCTGGAACTTGAAACATTTCGATTAATGAATTTAAAAAAAAATGTGCATATTCCCTAACTCCATAATGATGTTCCACACTGTTCTCCATGTCCGGTTGAACGCGAAACCCATGTTGTGCATCCTTGAATACTTAATTATTTCCACCTGAAATGGTAGGAATTTTAGTTGTGAGTTGGCAATATTGTGACTAGGGTTTTTGTTAGTCAGTTGCCCGTTGGCAACATTTTGTAGTTTCTTTTTAGGGGGAAGGGATGTTATTATTATAAAAATTGAGGATTCAAGCTAACAATTTAACAAGTTTCTGCAGCATGAGCTTCAAACAAGTGGTTAAGTCCCCTACGTATTCTTCCACTGGAATTTGGTAGATGTTGTGTGCAAAAACGTACTTAGTTTGCATTATAATAAAATTGTTTTTTTCGGTCACGGTCAAGTCACGGTATGGTTGTTAGTAAAAATTGAGTTATTTTTGATGTTGTCGATTAGCCTAGGAATATACCTATAAATATAATAGAGAAGCACTTTTTGAATCGGTTTATTTAACAAGTGCATCGTTAGAATACGTTTTATAGCTACTAATCTCTTGTGTTTCGCTGACGATATGAAAGTGTTTGCCAAGGTTTCGTGTATGGCTGATGCAGAATCCCTGCAGGCGGACCTTCTTCATTTTGAGAACTACTGTGCGGAAAATCTTTTGGACCTTAATCACTCTAAGTGTTGTGTAGTCTCTTTCAACCGGAAACGTATTGTACTGAATTATAACTACTCACTTAAGGGCGTATCGCTCTAATAATTAATCGGACCTTTGCAAAAACACCACAATCTACCGCTCTCTATGAGAAGAGAAATTGTGGATCTATCTGGGGGCACAGCAGTGCCCCCGCCAAGTCGAGCAAAAAAGCGGCACGGCCGTACCATACTTTTCTCGAAGCAGTTCAGGCCATTTTCGACCCCCCTATAACTTCGTTGTGGATAAAACTAGAAGCCTGAGTTTTCAGTAACCAAGCAGGCATTGTATAAATACGGTATATTTCAAATTTCAATCAATTTGAACCAGTAGTTTATGAATTATAACTAGTCAAAGTTTCTTAGTTTTGTCACTCACTGACTGACTGACCGATCATCAAAACTCTAAGGCACTTCTAGCAGACATAGAAGCTTCAAATTTAGAATGGAATTGGTGTTTAGTGTATAAACCAAGGAAAAACTAAAACATTTTGCAATTTCGGCCCAGTTTTCTAGATACATCATTTGCTAGTTAACTTTGTAATCCCATATAAATCTTGGGGCATTATATAGGATTACAAAGTTACATTTGCAGTAAATGAATCAGTGTACCTGTATAATGGAATATAATTGAATAAGAGGTGCAGGGTAGGTGTAGGGTAGGTGTAGGGTAGGTGTTGGATAGGTGTTGGATAGGTGTAGGGTAGGTATAGGATAGGTATAGGGTAGGTGTAGGTTAGGTGTAGGGTCGGTGGAGCGTAGGTGTGCATTTTTACATTGTGTTTTCATGCGATCTACAAAAAGAAATGAGATGCCATCAAAAACATAACTTGTAAAAAAACCAAGTCTCGCACGCAACTTAGTCTACCGTAAAAAGTTGTGAGATCCATGTAATACCAAGTCGGTTAATTTATTCAGTCCCTACTTAAGAGTCCTTCTGTCTTAAGTTATTACGTAATTAGCTCACCTAACAACATCTTATAGTGACCAGATCAATATTAAAAATCTCTTATGTTTTAAATAAATACATAGATTGACTTGGCAATCGCACTAAACAATCAAATTTAATATAATAATGTATTAATTGTGAGATACATTATGTTTTCATGCGATAAATACATAGATTGACTTGGCAATCGCACTAAACAATCAAATTTAATATAATAATGTATTACTTGTGAGATACATTGTGTTTTCATGCGATTGCCAGGTCAATCTATGTATTTATTTAAAACATAAGAGATTTTTAATATTGATCTGGTCACTATAAGATGTTGTTAGGTGAGCTAATTACGTAATAACTTAAGACAGAAGGACTCTTAAGTAGGGACTGAATAAATTAACCGACTTGGTATTACATGGATCTCACAACTTTTTACGGTAGACTAAGTTGCGTGCGAGACTTGGTTTTTTTACAAGTTATGTTTTTGATGGCATCTTATTTACTTAAAATCACCACTAACAAAATTGATTTCCCAGATCTGCTTTCCAAAATTTTTGTCCGAACCCCCAGACTGACCTTACGTAATAGCGCTCCCATCCAACTTCCCTCAGTGTTTACGAACTACGGTCAAAATTCATTTCTTTTGCGTGCAAGCAGCAATTTTAATAAATTGTGCCAAGAATTTGGCCTGGACCTGTACTGGTTCCGATTCGGCGCGACAATTTTTTTTAACTGAACAATCTGTTCGCGAGCTATAGCATTCAGGCCTATGAGTGTATGACCTTATGTTTTTTTATGTTCTGGTACCTAAATGTGGAGACCTGTAAATGACTTTTTGGTGTTACTGTATTTACTATTAAGTTAACTTTAGCTTTTGGTCTTCCTATTATTAATAAATAAATAAATAATTAAGTGCTTATAAAATGACGAAAAAAACCGATTAGAATTACGATATTGCGCTTTGAACAAATTACCATTTGAATCGTTGCAGAAAAACGCGTTTGTTTCGATAAGAGTGTATAAGACTTTTAAAGTTTTTGTGATATTTTGCTCGAAGTATTATATCGGAATTAGTTTTGCAACATATAAAATTATCTAAATTCATTTTAGTTAGCTCACGCACGCATAACTTTGTACGATACATAGTTATTTACTGAAGTTTGTAAGATTTCTCACTTGCAAGTTTAGGCTCAGTTTTTTTTATCATGTCGCCTAAAACAACGATCGTCGTTAAATCAAATTACTAAATAATATTTTTGATACCAGTAAAAATGTGTGGACGAAGTGAACCAAAAACAATGACATAAATTTATCGAAAAATGTTAGAGGAGATCGTTTATGCGATTCTCCAAACAGATTTCGAAAAAACCATAAGGCGCAAGAAGAAGCCTTATGAAAACCGAGCTTACATCAGAAAAAGACGAGACGAAGGACCCACATCAACACAGTATAAGCAAGATGTTGCTGAAAATCTGCATATATCTTTGGACAATTCTGAAACGCTCAAGATTAAAAGGAAGTCGATGAGATCTGTAAAAATACCTTATTTAGTATCATTCCTCGTTTTTTATGTTTGTTTTATAAATGTGATAATTATGTGTGATGTTAGTGTTAATAATGTAAATATAAAGAAAATTAAAGATGACCGAGGATATTTCAAAACTTATGGATTTGTTAGAGATAATTTAAATGTATGGCAGCGCAAAGTTATACAAAGAACCGATAGTATTATGAACAAGACACCGCGCATTGAACGGTCAAGCTCAATGGATAGGCAAACTGACGATGATGACAAAAATGAGAAATACTCAGATGTTCCGGATTTCAGTAAATACTATGATGAGTACAAAAATAACAAAGAAGAACTACCAAATGTAACTGAACTTCCACAACACTATTATATCAGTAATGTTCAATTTGATGATTCGCAAGCTGTGGGGTTTCCTCATGATCTGGCTATGAATAAATTTTTTATAAAGAGAATAAATTTAAAATTAAGACAAGAACTTCATCAATTTAAAGATAAGAGAGTAAAACTTGGCGTGTTGCTGCCGGCTGCTGCACATGAAGTGTTTTCTTTAGCAAAAGTTTTACCTATTTTAGAAATGGCAATACCTGCTGTGACTAGCCAAGATGGACCGTTACCGGGATGGGAAATTTTTGTTGATTACCGTGATACGGAATGTTCTTCAACATATGGACCCCTAGCTGCTTTTGAATTTTATGTCAACAGTTCTGCTGGTAAGTAAAACAAGCTTAGTTTCATATAATATTATGTACTCGTACTTTCAATTACTAGGCATGCGTTTTGGAAAGGAATCTCCGGTTGCATATTATTTAAATTGCGCATAAAATTTGCAGACGCATTCATCGGACCTGGTTGCGAGTATGTGATAGCACCTGTTGCGAGATATGCTGGCTTGTGGGGAATACCTGTGTTGACCGCTGGCGCACAGGCAGAAGCTTTTTACTCCAAAACTCATTACCAGACCCTAACCAGAATGATGGGAAGTTACACTCAGGCCGGAGACGTCGTCCGAAAAGTCTTCGAGGTAAATTACTTTTGAAAGCAGTTGTCATTTTGTTGTTGTGGTTATTGTGCTTTTTTATGTTAAGGGGCTACCTGGCTGCACACTAGCGCCACTTCAATAAATAATCATAACTTTGAGAAAACAAAATATATCAAAAATCCTGTCGGTTATATTGTTCTAAAGGTCGTTTAGTATTTTTAGAACTGATTAATTTATGAAAATGTTGTTAATTGTAGTTACAGATAGCGAAAGTGCTAAAAACGGCCGTTATTTACACTTATGCTATCTGTTACTACAACTAAACACATTTTATTCAATTTGTCATTTTTAAAAATACAGCACAAACTTTGCAATAATTTAACCGACCAGATTTTTGATATATTTTGTTTTCTCGGAGTTATGATTTTTTATTGAAGTGGCGCTAGCGTTCAAGGTCATTGGCGTGGGAGCCCCTTAAAGCCCAAATCACACAGAGCCGTGCCGGGGGCGGTCCGGGCCCGGTAAAGCGGGACGGTACTATGGCGCGGCATAGCGCCGTCCCTCTTGTCCCGGCCCCGGACCGCGCCGCTCCCGCTCTGTGTGACTTGGGCTTTAGGGAGCCCCTTAATGTTTTATGAATTTTATCTTTCTGCTCGTAAAAAAATGCCATATCACGAAAAAGAAATTAGAGCATTTTGCATGTTTTTTTTTTATTTCAATAAAACTTCATCATCATTGCAAAACATTTCTACAGGAGGCTGGGCCTTTGTTTCCAACAACTTATCATCACAATATAATTCCAAGTTAATTTGTGCTGAATTCTTTGGCTGACGTGTAATGTTGTTTTCCGGTTACTCAGCAATTTGTATTAAGACGATGATCATGATGATTGTTTTATTTGTCGTAAAATATCACGCTTTGATTTCATTTACATTATTCTACAGGGTTACTTCGGAGAGAGTGCGCAAATTTTACGTACAGAAAGGTTTCAAAAAATTAAAAGACACGTGTTTTTTCGTTTTTTTGTTTTTGTTTTTAAACCATATGTTTTTTTTTGTTCTATTAACGATACGAAAAAATATGCGCACTGTCTCCGACGTAACCCTGTATATTATGGTAGTAGTTTTTCTTAACTATCACTTTAGTCTCTTGCTCGTTTTTATTGTTATTTATTTTTTTGTAAAGTAACAGAAAAAGAATGCTTGATATTTATCCTTATAGTGTTTGTGAAAGAAAGTGTTTTTGAAAGCAATATGTTACATAGTTTTTTTTTATTATAATGGCATTATCGTTAGGCTCTCTAACTGGAAACTGGATTATAGTGGGCAACGAGTGAGAACATTTTGTATAGAAATCTATGAATATCATCCAGTTACAACCTGACCTTGGTCCCAAATGCAAATAATATTTTGTCCATCTCTAAAGTATTCTGCTTCGATCAAATTTAGTAATTCTACATGACATGTTCAAGTCAACAGTTACAATTTGTTGCAGGAATTCAATTGGCGTCGAATTGGCATGCTGTATCATAACAACAACCCTAACCTGTATAAGGGTAACAGTTTATGTCACATGAGTCTGAGTGCAATGTTCACGTTACTCAAGAAGAAGAAATCAATGGCGACCATACCCAACTTCTCATTTGATGAGGATAATGTTACGATATCCACATTGAAAGAACTCCTTCAAAAGTTGTCATTATCAACCAGAAGTAAGTAGATAGATACCTGTTATGTTATGACTAACATATTGTAATAGATTATAATATATGTAATGTTATTAACAAAATCTTATATTCTAATGCTGTGTCATGAAATCCATCATAACTTTATAGAGTTGGAGTTCTTAAACTTGTTTTCTATACTTTTTACTGTAATATTATTTGTTGTGTTTGGTTTTCATGATGTGCGGACGTGTAATGTACAAGCAGAAGAAGCTTAAGTTCGGATGCGGGCATACATACGTTGATTTCCTTTTAAAAAAAGAAAACCATCGAATTATGAAAGGAAATCAGGAAAATGAAGTTGAGTAAAAAGACGGGTGTATTTTTGTTTTGAAACATCAGCATACAAAGCCATTAATCCGAAGAAATCTATGTTGTGTTGATACTTAATTCTGACAAAGACGGTATTTTACCATCTAATGGTATCTAATACAGAGTAATTTGAAAACACTCTTAGGAAACAAAACTTCGAGTTACACTCCGGCTAGCATATCGAAGAGCGCGTCATTCTGATTCGTTGATTACAGTATTTGCACCGCCTCGCGTGGTGCGTCGAGTGGTAGATGCTTATTTCTTATATACACTATAATTTTGTTCTGTGCCTAGGTATGTACAAGACTTTTCAACATTTTGGAATTCAACATTTTGCAAATTCAACATTATGGTCCGGAACCTTCAATTAACAACATTTAATTTTTCAACAGTTTTCAACATTTTAAATACTAATTTACATAAAAAATAGACCTAAAACACGTGTTTCTTTTATTTTATTTTAAAAACATGCATTTTCTAAAACGACGCGACGTAAGTACACCTTTAGGATTTATAACGTCAATGCTCATGAACATTGAACATTCACTAAGTAAAAAAAAGTGTCATGTCAGTGGAGGTGAGTTTCAGTCAGAAAAAAAATTTTAAGCACAATATTAGCATACGCATTTGGTGCTAAAAATCCTAAACCGCCTACTTTTTGCTACTTTTAGGTTATTTGCCTCTTACTTAGGTTAGTTTATTGGATAAATTCTGAAAAAAATATTTTGTGCTTATTAAGACCAAATCTCCAAATGGTTTTTTGAATTTGAAATATTGTCAATTGTTCTATGCAAATAAAAACTGTCTAATATTTAGTAAAAACAACTAAGTGCGGATTCAAAAAACGCAGATGTTGAAAGACGCGTAGAGATACTACGATTACATGACTCGCCCTTTCACTTTACATTTCACTGTACGTGAATCTATTTAAGCAGTATAAAAATGTATTGGGGCGGGCCATTTTCTCGTAGTTTATCTCTACCATTATTGCATTCTATCTAGCCTTTCTAGTGCGACACCATGTTTGCCTACGTACAGTGTCCCTATCAATCAATTATGAGGAGGCTTGTGTATGAGGAGGCTTGTGTCCCTCCTTTGCAAACGGTCGAAGCTCTCCCTACGTAGTAAGGTCCGTCTTCATACCGCTTGCGTCCGTCCCGTAATGACATACGCGTGTCCGGGCCACGGCCACGGGCTGTCCGTGGTACGTGCGCAATAGGAATCTCCACATTGACCTCGAGGTCCCCTCCATTAAGGAGTATATGCGTCAAGCGTCTAAACGTTATTTCGATTCGGCCGTTACTCACCCGAACTTTCTGGTGAGAAAAGCGTCAATTTACTTTCCGCATCCCACTACGCGATTCAAGCGTCGTCCTAGACACGCTCTCACAGATCCGGACGATGAGATCACCGTCGCGATTAAAGCTGCCATTGCGTGTAGGCCAAACACTACTACAGAATGCCCTTCAGGTAGCAACCGCCCCTGCCGGCGGGGACGCGGAACTAATAGTAGAATTAATTCAGTAAGACCCGGTAGGGGTCATTCTTCTCCGACGCGCTTCTCGCCCTGGCGACGTTCTGGGCCGCGGTCCGAGCCCGTCTGAGGGCGCCCCCAGATACGTTGTCATAAATTTCCTAAGGGGTACGAGCCTTCTGCTCCCCCGCAAGTCCGCGCCCACTATATTACCACTCTGGTATAAATAGTGATTAGGTACGTCAAAAAAAAAAAAGGAGGCTTGTGTAGAGCCTACACTCACTACTGAGAAGTACAAGATAGAAGTTTTTTTAAGGAAATTGTACTTTTATTGATAAGGACGTTTTAAGGACGGGCCCTTCTTTTTCCCCTCGTCTTGATTTTGGACCACTTTGCTCCGTTGTCATTTGAATGCATCTAGTTCGTCTCGTCTTTATAGGACACATCTTTTTACTCAGCAAAGTTAACTAAATAATATCGGAACTGATATTAGACTTAACATTTTCCTTTTTTTTTATTTATTTATTAAGAAACAAACAGTCTTACATAGTTATATATGCCACAGGTTATTTTTAAATTATAGACCTACAGTTTCCTAACTTGTTTTTATAACATTCTAATATTTTAAGATTTTCGTGGTGACCATGGGAGCGTGCAACCGTTCCGAAATATCGAGGTAACAATATATAACATAACCGTGGTAACAAACCCGAAAATTGTGACAATTCTAATATAATCTAAATAAAAAAAAAGAGTACATGCTTTGTTTACCTAAAAACTACAGAAACTCAGAAATACACTGCAAAGATGATTTTTTAAAACAATTTAAGGTCTTACTGAATATATCCACGTATACCAATTTATCATTATACAAACTGCAAGCACGTCTTATAAAACTATTTTAAAAAAACTTTTAAAAAATCATGAGCTGGACTGTTTATCTAAGTTGTACTTAGTACTTACAAAGTAGTAACTGTGCAAGATAAATAAAAACTGGCGTCGTTTACAATGTTTGTGCTCCTAAAAATCTGTTCACAAATAAGCGCCGTGACTAGGATACCTCGTTCAGCCAATCACAGCTCACGATTCGTTACTTTAGTTGAGTTTCGCGACCGTACTCTTAACTCTAATGTAACTTGGACTTGATTTGATCTTGATGTAACTAGAACTATTACAACATTCGGGATAAAAGTAGGGATGCTTAGGTGGTAGACGTAATATATCGTAGCTCGTAAATATCAGTGGTTTGGTGTGACAACAAGGTCTCCGGTTCAAGTAGCAGTAGATAGAGCGAAAATAGCCTAGAGAGAACTTGAAATAAAAATAACCGATAAAATCAGGTGTTGACTGAAAATCAGTGTTTCAAGTATTTTCTTTTTTTTTACTTGCAACGTCAATGCTGAGGCAGCACCCTTTCATACCACAATGTATATTACGGGTGACAAATTTATTCGCATTTACGTGTAATTAGTTAAGTCCTTTTTTTGTTTTTTGAACCTTTTTGTTTTTTTAACCTTTTTGATGTGCACTGAGTCTGAATATTTTTTTTTCTTTTTCAAAATAATATTGTCATTTAACAGACAATATGAAGAGCAGTTCAAGGGGTGCGCACAAATACATAAACAAAATGTCATTTATGCTATTCGGAAAACGAAGTTGGAATAGCCCTAGAAAATGGAAAATGCAGTTTGCCTTCGAAATTGCTTTTTTAACTTTTTCAATCTCTCATGATCTACACAAAGCAAGATGTAAGTAATTTTCAAGTTCGAACTTTTATTTTTACTATTAGGTATGCGTAGAAAATTGCACACAATAAATGGCAAGGGAATAGACGTGTACAACCCAGATAGTACTACTTATATCAATGAAAAACTAATAAAATTACGATGAGATAAGATGAAAACTAAATAGATTTAGGTTTGTGCGTGAATTACAAAAAAATAACATTAGGTATACCCATAGAGATTTCATTAAAAACAACTAAAAATTTCCTAGTTTTGTTTGGTGTCCGGCTCGAAGGACCAATGTTTGTTGTCGACTGTAGGTAGGTTTTATGAGGCTGGACTTCGAACATAATTATTTAAAAACACATGAGTTGTTCTTTCAGTACCAGATGCCAAGAGAAAGTTACTATATACAATTTCTTTTAAAATAAGTGCAATCATGAAGTGCGTACTTACGTATTTTCTTACAAACTGATTTGTTTTCTTTTCTCGCAATCGAGATGAAAAGCATAGTGTTCACCTTGTGAGAAACTGATCAATTCCACCCTCGTTGCATAAGCGCCCTCTCTACGCTCTTGCCCAAGTGATCGTTTGGATCTCCTAGTAACAATCTACTACCAAAACATTTAACAATGAGGATACATAATATTATTTAGATTATATTAGAGATTATGGGTTCTCTTATGTACTCGTCCTGCGGTACGAGACCAGATTTGACTTACGCAGTTAGCTATCTAAATCAATTTCGACGAATGAGCATAATATGGCGGCACTGAAGCGTGTGTTAAGGTATCTAAAAGGGACCATCACACTAATATTATAAATGTGAAAATATATATATTTGGATGTTTAGATGTTTGGATGTTTGTTCCGCTTTCACGTCTTAACCACTAAACGGATTTGGATGAAATTTGGAACGGAGATAGTTCGTACCCTTGATTAACACATAGGTTTTACTGGAAAAAGTCTTATTCCCACGGGAAAAGCTTACATAACTCGAGCGTAGCCGCGAGCGGACAGCTAGTTGATTATAAATTGACATTAAATAATCAAATTAACTTTTGTTTCAGTTTAATCGAAACATGTTCAATTTTATTGTTATCAGTGAATGTTAGGTGATGTTCATTTAATAAACAATATGCCATCAATAAATTTTTACAATTTAGACAATGAATCATCTAAAACTTTACAACACGAGACCTGCCAAAAAAAATAGCCGGTGTCTCTCGGGCCCTTTTAGGGCGTGATTGGTCCCGATCACTCATGATAATGACTATGGTAAGATAGTGTTGGTGATGCGGTTCTAGTACGTTAACTCCGTGATTATTGATGTTTTCTTATCTTTTATCCCGACACATTATAAGGTACATATATTACGTGAACCCTGAGCTCATTGCACTCCTTTTTTCTGGGCAGTCGTGTAAAAAATGCATGAATTTTGGGAAGGTCAGTAACATTATCGAATATAAACAGATACGTGATTTTAGCGACTGAAGAAATTAATGATAAAGTTGCCATAGGTGTTTCTTTCAATCAATTATTGTAACTAAAAAATGATAAACAATTATTGGGGGAAAGAAGGTCCGTGTTATCTGATGATTAGCTGATTTCGAGCGGTTGTTTTTTAGTCATAATGGTCTAAAAAAATGGTAATGGTATTAATTTATACTATTGCATTTGTTAATTCTCGTCCAAACTACGCCTCGATAATTTTCACCTCTCCTGATTCGTCATTTAATTTATTTGAAACAGAACTCTAAGAAATGTCTTATAATGAAATCATTAGCTTTATGTATTCAAAGTAGGTATTATAAAGATAGCAAACAAAATACAAAAATTTTATATAACCTCTTGATTTACATTTGCATTGCAGATGTTATAAGAAACATGAACATCACAAAACAAAATCGAGTAGGTACCTACTTTTAATATTACTTTTGTTGTTATAAATAAAATATATTCATACATTTAACGGTATTCTGTTGTATTCCAATGGTTGGTTTTAACCAATAAAACTTATCAAATCACATAATATTATGATGGAATCAATGACATCAGAGATTTCAATTAAAAAATCTAATTTCTCTGTTCCTATACGTCTGCTGGATGACGTTTTGTTAGAAATGAGCACAGCAGTGCCTGTGGTGTCGTTTTCCTTTATGTTTGTATGTTTTGTAATTTTCTTGTGTACAGTAAATAAAAAATTAAATAAATTAATAAATAGAAATCAAATTATTCTTCGACAACGAGGACCACGAAGCCGTTATTGACTCAATTTGTTTGTCTCAATGACTTCACGTACTTTGTAGAAATACAACTGCGTTAAACTCGTCTCTCCGAATGTTGATGTTGGATGCAGTTCTTTAAGATTTGCCTAGCATAAAGTAAAGTTTTTTCCGAGTCTTCAACACAATGGAGAGCACAAATAAATGAGTTTCACTCAAGAAATTAATATTGCGCTCCCCTTCGCAGAGAGCTGCATTGAAAAACGACGCTTAGTGGATGAGTCTACGGAAGACATTAAATGGTCGGGACCATTCTTAATAAAGGGATTGTCGTAGTATGTGGTCGACTGACTTACTTTTAGGTTTATTGCCGCTAATGACTCTGACTTGAAGAGCACTAAGTGAACGTTGTTAACTGTTGTTATAGCGGCTTATATTCATCCCCACTGAGGGGCTCAAGCCCAACCTGAATTAAGGTTGTAAGGCCTTACTCGATCTCACTGACCCAATGCGTGTTAGTTGATGAACATACCTGATGGCTATAGCAAGACCGTCATGCATAATATAATGAGCAATAAAGCATATTCTATTCTAGAATGTTAAAAATGTATATGTACAGAGATTCGTTAGAAAATAATTGTACACTAGACGCGTGTTGTGTTTTTGACTGCTACATCATCGTAGCGAACATTATTGGCCTTGCCATTTTTATGTATAAGTATTGCGGACATCCCGCTGTGGCGACGAGTAGCGCGAGATAGACAACTGTGGAAGGAGAACCTGGACCGGCGGACCGCATAGATCAAACTAAAGAAACAAACAAGGTAGCAAAGATATAAATAGATAAATACTCGTCAAATATAAATAATCTTTTTAAAAATTTCCAGAAGGGCTGGTAACCCGGGAATAATAATAAAATTACCACCCCTTTTCACTATCAAAAGGAGGCCTTTAAAACAGTCAATTAATTAATCAATTTTCAATGTTTTTATAATTTGATAATGTATTGTGTTTTATTTTATTTATTATGTACTTCATATGAATTTTCTTATGTTTTGAAAATAAAGGCTTTTATTATTATTATATTGCGGCCGGCGATAAGCAATGTCAGAATATAAAATATGTAATCATACTACTCAATATTCGCCTTTGATGCCGAGCGAGCTCCTCATTACAAAGGTTCCGGGTTCCAATCCCGGTGGGGAACTGAGGTCAAACAAAAAACACTTTGTTTACTCTCATATCGTAAAATTCGAATTACAAATCCAAAACGGTTTTATATTGACATACTTTATAAATACAATACCGAAATTTAAAAATAGAATCATATTATAACACAGACGATGCTATGAAATATATTTTTAGTCATTATGATACAGTTTGGCCTGGAAATTAGTCCTTTTGGCAAAAAGTGGTCTGGAGCAGAGCGCCCGTGAATGTACCTCTGTGGCAGCGCCCGCTTTAGCGCATGCGTATTGATATGCTGGGTTTTGGCGCCATTCCTATGTTTTGTTGTATTGAATTTGGTGGAATTATTGTTATTTTTGCGTAAAAATGTCCGATAGCAGTGATTGTGAAGAGAATTTGACTCCGCCCAATATTTAAATGCAGCGACGCAAATTACTCATAATCTTTTACCAGCAAAATCGAGAAAATTATGTGATATGATGATTTTATGGAATGGAAAATACAAAAATCTCTTACTCTTTTAACTTTGATCTTTCATTTAATAGGTTCAACACCAATGTATGAGAGTAGATAATGTAGTGTGTGAAACTGCACATAACTAGGATGTGGAACTATTAAAATCCGTGTTTTAATACCCCTCATATTGCAACAGTTTCATAAACTACTACTCGTTTATTATGACAACAAAAACACTTCTCATTAGTCAATAGTGCGCCTCTGCTTTTGTATAAAGTTATATCCATGTAAGCAATATCGCCCAATTTTCTACATGATACTGGGACTCCTTCGCTTACAGAGCAAACATCAAAGGCGTCGAATGCTCAACCTTGTCTCGCGCTTTCAAGACATCAATCGAAACGTATTTCGCTTCGTAACTTGCTCTGAGACTATCAATGATTTATGAAGGATTTATTTTGTGTTTAATTTCAACACACAAAACTGGTTGCTTAGATTATTTGAAGACTTCAAATTCTTTTTTCATGTCATGCTCTGAAAGTTGTCCTTTTTTCTTGCCATTGTATAGAAAATTGCACACAATAAATTCCAATGGAACAGACATACCTTATAATATGGCCTAAATGGTATTACAAATTATTTTATTTCAACAAAAATAAAACATTATACTTAAATATACTTTATAAGGTGAAAACAAAATTCACGTATTTTATTCTAATAATTTTGTCTAAACGACAGAAACGCAGTCCAAAAAAAAAAAGGCGTGAGTAAAATTTCGATCTGTGGTTTAATTGTTGATAGTCAATATATTGAAATTTGTTTATTTTTCAATCAATCAATCAATCAGCATATTGCAGTCCACTGCTGGACGTAGGCCTCCCCAAGGGCACGCCAAAGCTCACGATCACCCGCTTTCCTCATCCAGCCACCACCAGCGACCTTCCTCAGGTCATCAGTCCACCTGGCAGGGGGGCGTTCCACACTACGTTTCCCGAGACGCGGTGTCCATTCGAGAACCCGTCTGCTCCAACGCTCATCGGTTCTGCGACAGACGTGGCCAGCCCACTGCCACTTCAGCTTGCTACACTTGTGGACGATATCAACCACATTGGTCCTCTGCCGGATGTTTATTTTTAGTATGAAATAATAAAAAGAAAATTGAACAGTGTTTTCTGAAACGGATTTCTTTCAGTTTAAGCACACTAAGGCGAGTGTCGCTTGTGGTTGCTTTTTTTTTGTAGACTGCATTGTTTTCTTTACTCGCAAACGAGATAAAAAGCAGACAGTTCGCTCGTGATCAAATTTTCACTCTCACACTACCTATAAGCACCCTGGTTCATTTCCTTACCTGGCTAACTATCTTTTATTATCCTTTCTATCGTGTGTTGTATTAGCCCGTAGAATCAGTAAGACACTATTTAAATTTCAGAAAAATAGTGTTAGGTATCCTTAATTTAATAGAGTCAGTCCTACTGATAACTTGCTTCAGCTTTTGCCAATATTTTACTCAATATTATGTATTATAATAATTTTTGGTTCAGTTGCGAATTATTTACACAAGCACGTAAACATAACCGCACAAAAAATATTACCTTAAACTAACTACAAAGATCAGAAAGTCGTGTAAGTTTTTTTAGAAGAAGTTTATAAGAATAATTTTGTTTCACGTTTTTTTTAATATTGTGTTTACCAAAGCAAGGATGTAACGATTTTATCTTTTTGCGGTTAGACTTCGGGCTTTGGCGTATGGTGGCGGCAAAGGGCTTCGTACGGGAGACGGGCATTTGAAGGAAGTTGGTGGTGAACCCCAGTCCTGCTTCGTTTTTGGTCCAGTAAATATTCATAGGGGCCAAGAATCCAAGAGGTATATTTTAACCGCGCTGAATGTCCCACTGCTCGGCAAAGTATTATATAAATATTATCTAATTTATAAGCTAAAGTATAATGAAGATAACTTCGTGGTGAAATAAGGCAAACGAGAAGTTTCATCATTAAACTCAGATTTGTTTTATTAATAAACAAATTTAATTAACTAACGTGTGGTCGCACAGAGCTAAATATTAATAAGCGGGAATGTTTGGATCACGGTCCAAAAGGATAATTTAGCAATGAATAATGAAATGGATGCGAATGTGAAATTTTGTTTAAGGCGTAAAATCTACATAATTTATTTATTTATCTGTTCGTAGTTTTTAATTTTTTTATTATTTTAGATTCGTTTGTAAATTTTGTTTCGATGTGAAAATTATAACAAATAATACGAGTTACATTCAGAATATAATCTCGATCTTTGCCGGCGTGCGGTTGTTCACACACGATGACGTACGTAATGTAATAGAGATCTGTTACTTTTTGCGGTCTTACTCGCAGTGCGTATCTCGTTAGATTATATTTTTTGCACTGCCTTCCGAATATATTACCGACTGTAAAAACTTGTAATAAATTCAAAGAAGTTCATGGGTGTTTAGTAATGATGAAAAGTACTTTTTATAGGTCTGCGAATAAAAAAAAACATAATTTTTGAATTATAATGTCGTAATCTTTATATAATCTCGACAAATATTCGGAAACGCTTAATAAAGTTATATATTTGGAGCATTGCACTTTATGGCAGCGAGGCATTGACTCTCACACAAAGGGATAAACAGAGACTGGAGGTATTTGAAATGTGGTGTTGGAGACGAATGATGTAAGGTGGACGGAAAGGAAGACCAATGTGGAAGTTCTGAAGATGGTAGGAGCAAGGCGAAGTTTGATTGGTACCATGGAAAATAGAAGAGGAAAAATGTTGGGGCACCTGATGCAACATGCCAACCTTTTTAAGACAATAATGGAGAAAAAAATTGAAGGCTTAAGAGGACGTGGAAGACCGAGACGTACATTTATGGACCAAGTAAAGGAAAAAGTTGATGTCGTGTCGTACCAGTAAGTCAAGAGACTAGCTATGGACAGAGAGAGGTGGCGATTACTCCACGGACAAGAGCCTTTCTCTTAAAGTTAATAATAATAATAATCTTTATACAGATGCTGGTACAAAACAAGGTATTCTATTTTATCTACGTTTTTACTTATTTATTTACTTATTGAACCTTAAATCATCATTTTATCTTATTCTTGTTTTATAAAAAAAAAATTAGAACTCAACATATATTTTTTTAAATATTTGTGGACATATTTATTATGAATATTTTCACGTAGGCGCGACAAACAAACTAACTAGCGCTTTAATTACGGTAATTTGGTGAATCGAATACGAAAACTTAGCATAAAGTTAGAACTTTAGGATAAAGAAACAATAGGTTTATGGTTTTAGTCGAATTTGTCACAGATATTGATACAAGAATAATAAAGTGTTAAATCAGATTTAGCACGATAAATCAACAATGCAACTAGTAAATTTGATTTTCAACTAAATCCTTAAGTGATATAATAAATCAATAAACCCAGGTTTCAGAGTTCCAAGCTGTTCTGGAAACGAATTATCAAGATTTATATATTGTGCTCCTGTATCCGTTTGCAAGGAAGGACTAAACACGAGCCTTGTTTATCAAGTAAGATTGCCTATTACAAATCTGATACCTAATTTTCTGTTTCCTTGACGGCCGAAGGGGTAAATATTTGGTTAGTGTAACTAAATCAAAATTTATGCGTACGTTCCTCTTTTTTAAACTGGCGAAAATAAATTGTTCACGGGCTGTATCGCAAATCTAAGACGTCCCGCAAGCTTAATGTTGATTTTGTATATAAATAAGAAATCTGTACATCTCTGGATGAAAAAATACAAAATTACTCACACTATGTAATATTTTTGTTGTTTCCGATATTTCAATCTTAATCTTATATTTAATTATGGCGTTTCACTTTATAGTATTTCGCCAGTATCAAGTGGGTTTGCGAAGTAGCTTAAGAAACACAGACAGCCCTAATTCTAAGACTAGGGAGCTGTGTTCGGTGCAGGACCCCAGTAATTTGATAGTGAAGCTACTGAAGCCACGTGGAGCCGCCTGACACCTTCAAGAAGTGTCAGAAAACTTTTCAACTGTTTTATTCAAGTTTATTATTTAGAGTCATTCACTGGATTACACTATCCAAATTATACACTAAATATTCAATAAAAGAACCCTTCCGATCCCGATATTACAAATGACATCTGCTTGGAGTGCATTACGAATCCTTTTTCGTATTGACAGTGCTGTCAGCGCATTTGTTAACTGACAGTACGAAATCCCTTGGTCGCTTGATCAATCTCCTTTTCATTTTAACTTCTAATCCCAACTTTCCTTAGACCATAACACTCAAAGCAACTTCCCTTAAAATGCTGAAACATGTTGTGTCAATTTAAATAACTTTGCGCTCCCGGGCGTAAGAAATGCACATACACGTGGTGTTCATAACAACTATTGCTACATCGCGACATCATCGCTTATAGTTTGGATAAATCGTTAATTTCTAACGATCGAATCGTTTTTAGTTTTGGATGCTCGTCCGGGATAAAAAATCTAGCAAGATTCCAGTTGGCATTCAAAATTCAAGTTGTAACGTCATTTTACATATGGCGGCGTGGTGTCGGTCGGGAAAACTAAATAGCAGAGTATATAGCAAGTATGGGAGATGTGAAAGTAATGGAAGACGGGAAAGACTCAGCTTGTTTTAAAATATTCAGTGTAGCAAATCTGTCTAATCCAAGAATCCGCCGTGTAGCGAATCTGCCGAATCGGGATTTTGTCGAATTCAGAATCTTCTATATACCGAACAAAGGAATCCGTCATGAAGCGAATACGTCTTTAAGCTAACAAGGGAAACCGAATAATTTTGACTTTTGACTTTCGAAACTGGACGTTTTGCTCAAAATAATATTTCCGAAAAAGAAATACCTAAATATTCTTTTGAGTTCACAATTTATACCTATTGCGTGATTTGCAAAACGTCATGATCATATCAGGTGCCTAATACCGCATTTTCTCTTTTACTGACGTCAAACGGTTTCTGTGAGAATTACGCGTGTCTAGCAACATGTGAAAAATCGCACCCTATGAAAATGTGATATACAGGTTATTAATACTTTTTGTCAAAACTCGCTTAAACATGGCCGCCCCCTTACACTAGCTACATAGAACATTTGGAAGAGTGTTACATGCGTAACATTTCATTAGAGTGCTATAAACACTCTGCGTATACAGTACAATAATGCCTTTAGAATGATGTTAAAACTACCCTGGCGGTGTAGCGCGTCTGGCATGTTCGCTGAAAATACAGTAAAAGATTTCTTTGCCGTAATGCGCAATTTAAAAACTTCCTTTCACAAAAAAATAATAAATTGTAGTAATGATATTGTACAAGCTACCTTTGTGACAGTCTTTCAACACACGAAATCTTTTTGTAGTCATATGAAAAACGATGATATATGTAAAATGCCAAAACAATCTGCCCGCATTATTGCTCACTCACTCATTGACTAATAATTAATTATTCTGTAGGACAGCTATACCATGTGTAGTATAAATAATTTTTATTTTCAATTTTATACAATTTAATAATATTATTAAATATGGCATGTAAATGTATGTGATCTAATGTAAAAGTAGCTATGGGTCTTCTTGCGCCTGAAATAAATTGATTTTATTTTATTTTTATTTTATTTTTTTATTACATAGGACCAAAAAAATCAAACCCTATAAAAATGAGATATTCTGCTTTATTTAACTGTTTGTAAAATTCCGCTTAAATAAGGCTGCCCCCACAATAACCACATAACACCTTTAGAAGAGTGTTACAAAGGTGGCTATGTGGCTATTGTGGGGGCGGCCTTATATACGCGGAAATTGACAAAAAGTTTCATAAACCTGAATATCTCATTTTATAGGGGGCGATTTTTTCGGTCCCATATAATGAAATGTTACGCATGTTACAGTCTTCCACATGTGCTATGTGGCTATTGTGGGGGCGGCCTTATTTGAGCGGAGTTTTACTTAAAGTTATACAAACCTGAATATTTCATTTTTATAGGGTGCGATTTTTTCGGTTCTATATAATGAAATGTTCCATTTTGAACACTCTTTCAAACGTGCTATGTGTCTACCTTGGGGGTGGACGTTTTTAATTTTTGGGCCAATTTGCCCACTCTCCTTTATGAAAATATGTGTAATGTACGAGTACATTAACAATACTGAACTAACAGTGGCACTAGTGTGTAAGATTATTGGCTTAGGGCGCTCCTTCTATGTTTCTGATTTTGATTATGATTAAAAGATTCGTTAGTAAAATGTTATATATTCTATTCTTAATTGCTTTTTGCTGTTAATATTCATCATTACTACAATATTGATTCTGATTTATTTTATTGGAATGCGAATAAGCGCACTCTTGTTCCATATTTTTTATCATATCAATCACAGGTATATCATACAACGTACAAGTACACAATCAGCAGTCTTCAGCTACGTAAGGAAGAGGTAAAAGTGCTCGAAAGCTTTTAATATCTCCCTCTCTCTCAGTTAAGTACCTGCGTGGTTCTTGATACCTCATAAAATCCCTAAGGGATCTCCGGTGTCTTTGCCTAGAAATTAATTTTAAATGTTGAAAGAGCTTAAGAAGTTTCGACTCAATTCGTTTTCGTGCAATGTTAATTGGCCGCTTTACTCGGACTTCTGTTATATAGTATAGCAGACTGGACTGTTAAGTCTTGAATCGACTTTTGAAACTTCTTGACCCGTAAATTTTTCGACGGTCCTCAGAACGAGTGGCAGAGTTTCTGATAATTTCCTTTTCACCTCTCCACCTCGGAAAGTTGGCTTTTAATGCCCGAAAACAGGGTCGAAAATCGCTTATTCATTTCTAGACATGCAAACCATTCTCATGTCTAGAGAGGAGAATTAGTTTGAATTTCGAACATTATCTAACACAGGAAAAATGTTTTCGTATATCCGCGCGTAAAATAATTGACGAGTGACATATTTTTTTTTATTGGGTGTGTTCCGAATCAAACTGCCAGCGCCGTCAGCGATCAGAAAACCAAAAGATTGTAGGTATGCGTTTCGCCTGCCTTTGATTGCGCTAAAATCGATTTCAGCGCATCTCGGAACGCAGGGATAGGCTTTCATACAATTTAGGAACGCACCCTAAAAAAACATTACATAACCTAAAAGTTTGTTTATTGTTTTGGTTGTTTAACTTTGTGTTATTAACTAAAATTTAAAAAAATTATGTTAAAATACAGTTATTTAATCTCAACTTATAGAATTATATCTAAAATAAGAGAACTCTTGTACATTTTTAAGTACTTACCAATATTTACGTAGGTAAGTAAATAGTTAAATGATCTCCTTGCCGGAACAGGTGAAAATTAATGTGTTGGTTTGAGAGGAATCTTGTTCTCACCTCGAACCCCTCGCGAGCTTCAGGAATCTATTTTAGAAACACTCGCTTCGCTCGTACTTCTATTATAGACTCCTTCGCATGCTCTGGATTCAATATCAGTTCTCTGAGGAAAAATCAACATTCCTCTCTTACCTAACAAATAACTATTTTAGGTCCTCATATCTCAAATTCGACGCAGTGAATAAGCAATATCTGAAAAAAGTTCTGAATATTATATTTTTGTGTAGATTTGGTTGGGATGCATTACAAATTAACACGTTCAAGTTTGCTTCGTTTTGGAAGTACATGTTAGGTTGTTATTATACCTATAGATATAACTTTATTATAATAAACTACGATTACATTGGTTTATTATTTTAGTGAATCTCTTATAGCTGCCCATTGATTAAATAACTGGGCTAAGAAGATGCATGAGTAGACTTAAGCTGGAATAGACAGCTGGCTGTGGCTACTTTTTTGAAATACCTATATAAAATACCCACAGATTAACGGTCAGGCGTAAAAATCGTCATTCTACTCGCGCATTTTATTAAAGCTAGCAAGCTACAGAGTTGTAATGAACCTGCTTCAACTCATACGCCCCTAGGAGCAAGCCGCACGAGCCTACTAACCAGTGCGATCAGACCTTACTGAACCACACCGGCCCCTATACCTTAATTTGATCTAATGTCTCTAAAATCACGTCTTTTGAGTATCGAATACATTTACAAGATATTATGGCTGTTAATTCACCAGAGATATGCGAGGAAAATGACTCGTACGAGAATTTTTAACGGAGCTGTCGAAATGCGTGGGCGTTTCCACCAGAGATGTGCCTGGAAGAGAGGCAGCGGTGCGAAGATTTTTAACGAAGCGAAGCATGAGTGGTGCGAGAATGCGTAGCGGACTCATTTCAAATATCCGAACTTGACACTCGCACACATTCTTCCCAACATATTCCTCGCAACGCATTCTTCACACAGATTTCTCGCAACGCATCCCGCTCAACGATGCTATTTGTTATTTTATTCCTCGCACATCTCTGGTGGAATTAAAAGAGTAGGTGATGTGGTGGCTAGGGCCAATCCTGCTTCCTGTCCAGGAGGCGCGGGTTCAAACCCCACTATGAAACGCGTTTTACGCCGCTCTCAAATATTGTTTTTTATATACATGGGTTATTTTTTGTTGCAGTCGTGGTGCTGTGCGCGAACCCCAAAACAGTGCGCAACATCATGTTGGCCGCAGATGAACTCAACATGGTGTCTTCTGGAGAATACGTTTTCTTCAATATAGAGTTGTTCTCAAAGTAAGTTAAATAAATCAACATTTATTTTATTTTTAATTATAGACTAAAACAGTTATTGTGTCATTTAACAAATTCAATCAAAATAAGACTTTGACGTCAATCTCTATTGTCCATGTATCATCTCAATTCAACACTTTTAAAGCATCAGCTTCTTTTCAGCAAAAAATCTTCTGCATTTTGGTAGAAGGGAAAAACTGAAAAATACACATAGTACGGGTACAAAATTATAAAAGTTACAGAAATCGTTACGTAAATAATATTTTGCTACCAATTTTATACACGTCAAATACAAACGTGCAATATTCGAACTCGATTCAAATCCAATCTAAATGCTTCGACTTTTAGTTTTACTATAGAACGCTGTTGATATAGGTACTCGTAATTGGAACTACGGACAGCATTTTAGGAGTTCGAAGTCAAAAGTTAAAACGGAACCTTTATAATTTCATCATGTCCGTCCGGCGTCAGGCGTCAGAACCGTCTCAACTTGAAGATTTTTTTATATCAGATTTTATTTTCCCATTGTTGAAAATAAAAATTTCTTTAGCAGATTTCGCCGATGACAATAAATTTTCACTGTCTTTCGACATCAACTTAACAATTTAGTTGCGGCAGCCAAAATTTCTGTACCGCAGCTTTTTCTGTTTTAGTTTCATGTTAAAACATACGAGACATGTACCACAATTCGGAATCAATAGTGAGGGCCGCCGTTGGCGATACTCACCCATTACCGATCACAGTTGGAGTTCACCAAGGCTCGGCCCTGAGTCCTTTTCTGTTCAGCGTAGTGCTAGACGTAGTTTCGGCGCGAGTTCACGAACCATCTCCGTGGGTTATGATGTACGCTGATGACATTGCACTGACCGATGAGGACAAAAAGAAACTGGTGCATAAGGTGAATCAATGGAAGGGTGCGCTAGAGAACGGCGGTCCGAAACTAAATGTTGCGAAGACCGAGTACATTGCGTGTGGCAGCACGGACTCCGACCCCTTCTTCTTCTTTGCGAGTCGATGATAAACACTTAAATTTTACTAGCCCAATAGGCAGCCACCCGGCGAGCGTTAGGCCCGGTTTCCACCAAAGCGGAGAGGAGAGAAGATGTGTTTGAATAACCAATTAGATTTCGTTATCGAAGCTAAGCGGAGAGGAGATGTGGAAATAACGAAATCTGATTGGTTATTCAAACACATCTCCTCTCCTCTCCGCTTTGGTGGAAACCGGGCCCTATCGGTGGCCTCCCAAAGAACCTGTATCGTGCAGGTGTCGGGACACGAGGGACAGGTCAGAGCAGGATCATAAAGGTAGGAGACGAATTTGTCGTGAAAACGAATAAATTCAAATACCTTGGGTCCGTGCTGCACGAGTCTGGTGAAATCGATCACGACGTCCAAGCCCGAATAAGCGCTGCTTGGGTAAAATGGCGAGAAGTAACCGGTGTTCTCTGCGACCCCAGGATACCGGTGAAGCTAAAGGGCCTTGTGTACAAGAGCATCATCCAACCAGTCCTACTATACGGCAGCGAGACCTGGCCTGTCCTCGGAAAACATGTCCAGCAGCTACATGTCACGGAAATGAAGATGTTGCGATGGATGTGTGGCGTTACGCGATTAGATCGAATTCGTAACGAACACATCCGTGGCAGTCTCGGAGTCCGTGACGTAGCGGATAAGCTTCAGGAAAGTCGCCTCCGATGGTATAGCCATATAAGCCGCAGACCGTCAGACTACGTAGGAAAAAGATGCCTCGACCTCACTGTCCAGGGCCCTAGATCACGTGGTAGGCCTAAAAGCGCTGGCTGGACGTCGTGAAAGCGGATATGGAAGAGAACAATCTCACACCTAAGGATGCCGAAGACCGGGCAAAGTGGAGAAGATTGAGTAGGAAAGCGGACCCCAGCACTAGGCCGGGAAAACGCTAGGACGAAGAAGAAGAGTTTCATGTTAAAAAGTTATTAAACTTACCTATTAAAATTGTGATTTTACTCAACAGCAGAAGATCGGAATATGACAATTTAAAATTATAATTGACACGAGGATAAATGGTATGAAATTATAAATGATATGATAATTATTGATCAAAATTATAAATGATATACTCGTAGACGAACAAAGAGGAAAATAGTAGATCTTTATTTCCATCATTTTTGTTTAATAGAAATTAAATTAACATATCAGCATAGAAAATAAACAAGAACAGAAATAATATGATAATTATCATAATTTGATCAAAAGTTACCCCTCGTGTATAATTTCAAATTTTGTCATATAACACAAAGAAATGTTAATAAAATCTAACCTGATCTTTCTGACCTTTTTCTATCATCAATACAAATGTAAGATTCATATGTTTTTTTTTCATATGAATTTATCATTAATTATATGAACGAAAAAGGAACAGCACGCTTTTTCAGATTTGATCGTCCGAACTGTTGCTGTTGTTTCTCTTCTTCCTTCCTTCCATTTCTTGCCTTTTCTTTTGTTATAATACTGCTTGTTGTAATAGTTTTCCTTTTATCTTTAACAGTTTGGCTTCAGCGTCGTCCAAGGAGCCGTGGAAACTGGAAGGTGACAGTGAGGAGCAGAATGAACGCGCGAAGCGGGCTTACAGCGCGGTTTTGACCGTCACCAGTCCGGCCCCTGAGAAAGAAGAATACCTAGAGTTTTCTGACCAGGTAGGTACCTTAATCATATTAATAATATAGTACTACCGTACAGAACGGTCAATTATCCCCTCCCGCCAATCCACGCTTCCTCACCCCTCCTCGCAGTTGGGGGGCGAGTTGGGAGCAAAGCAACGAATTGAGTATGACAAAAATATTTGCGGTATTATATTTAAATTATAATTTAGACTATTCTAAAAAACCACCATTTTTATTTATTATTTAACAGTTTTGCATGTGTGACATCATATGATACACATGGCAATAAAAAGAAACTGTACCTATAAACTAAACCAAACATCGTTTAGATCCATGGTTATATAAAATATGTTACCATTATTACGTCACAAAGAGTCAAATGTGTCATTAGGTTTTTGGAATATTAGCGTAATCTTTTACTTATTTTCATTAATCAGAAAGTATAGTGTGAAATAATATAATCTCGAAACGGTTTTCCTAATTGTACGCAGTCTAAATCTTTTGCACACCTAATTAAAAAGTTGGGAGTATCGAATAAAAAAATGGCCGCACTGCTGCGCCGCCGCCGCCGCCGTGACGTGCCGTGCCGTTGTAATGCCATTGGTAGCAAGAGTTTACATTTCACGAACGATGCAGCCCTAACGCTTCCTTACTTCATTTGTCATTTTTCACACGTAGTTTGGAATGTCCGTGCCCTAACTTAACCAAGTTTTGGGACCAAGTTAATTTTAAATAATGATCATGACCTTTTCAGCAGCTGTTCTCAGCCATGGAAGGAAACGCAGTCATATAGTAGGCTTCAATAGTTTCCTATAAAGTCGTAGTAATAAAAGAAAAGGAGGGGGTAGTTTATATTGTTGTGAGGAAGCTTAAGCTAGTGTTACTTTTTTACAATATTATTTTAATCTTAAGATATGATTTCGATGCAACATAAACAAAAAAGATGAAAAAAAATAGGAATAGCTGATGTTTATAAGTCGAAGCCCCAAAAATATTAACCAATTTATGCAATGCAAAGCTATATAAAGCTGTGTAAGAGCGTCGGTGGTCTAGTGGCTAGGGCCGCTGCGCTGCCTTCCGTCCGGGAGACGCGGGTTCGATCCCCACCACGTACCAATGTGTTTTCGAATTTCGAATTCATGTGTACGTTTATTTGACGCTCTTACGGTGAAGGAAAACGTCGTGATGAAACCTGCAAACTCCTGCGAAAAAATTCAAAGGTTGTTTGTGAAGTCGACCAACCCGCACTAGGCCAGCGTGGTCCCAATCGCCCTAATTCAGGGTAGGCTCAAGCCCCTCGGTGGGGACGTATATGAGCTGTTAATGAACAAATACAAAATACTAAAAAGAAACATTTTGGTAGGTATACAGAAAAGTTTTTATCTAAATTTTACATGGAAACCAATTGATAGTATTATTTTATATTTACCTACCATTTCAGTTTGTATTGTTTAAAAATATATAGTAAGTACTGTGCCTGCCTTCGAAGTACAGGGTCGCGGGTTAGAATCCCGCCCGGGGTAAACATTCGTGTGATGAGCACGTTTGTGTTTGTCTTGTACCTGGATGTTGTTTATCTATATAAGTATGTAGTAACGTATCACCTGTCTGATACGCATAGTACAAGCCCTGCTTTGTTTGGGATCAGATGGCCGTGTGTGAGATATCCCCACATTTATTATATTTTTTTCTACAGGTCAAAAAATTGGCTGCTACGAAATATAACTATACTTTTGGGAAGGGCGAAGTGGTGTCTACATTCGTAGCTGCCTTCTACGACGCAGTTTTGCTTTACGCGTTGGCACTAAACGACACTTTGCGACAGGCTGATGACCCCTATGACCAACTAGATGGCGCTACGCTTATTAAGAATATGTGGGGCAGAACCTTCCAAGGTAAAAGAATACATTTTTTTTTATATATCTCTTTTGGTTTTCGTATTCACTACACTACTACTACACTACTCCTCAAAACTTATAACATGTAGTGTAGTAGGCAACTCAAAAATTCTTGATGTCAGAGTTATCTAGCTAGACTATTTTCCGTAGATATTTTTTTTTGAAGCACGAAATTATTTTACTTTTCGGACAGAACATTAATTAAAAACCAATTAATTAATTAGTTGACCACATGCTTGATTGAATGACTGCATGACTACTCAATAATACACTACTCAATCTAGCCTAGAAACATGAACAGTAGGTTACCGCTAAGCTGGTTTTTGGGTATTCTGGCCCTAAAGGGGAAAATCCCCGTTCCCCTTTTTCAATATGTGCAAAAAACATACGCGGGCGAAGTCGCTAATCTATACTATAACAACAAACTATATAAAATACGTAGAGTGGAGTTGCAAAGTTTATACATTCTTCACGATCCTAAAACAATGTTATCTTTATCGTGAGTTTTCATCTGAAACACATTAAGTTAAAAGACGCAGATCGTTGTTTACAAGCGAGTTTTATTAAAAACACCCTTAAAAGATTTATCATTCGATTTAACGTCTGGGAGGACACATAAACGAATTCACGCCTTCGGTAAACGGTTGAAAAAAGTAAAAGCTTTTGCATTCGAGATAGGCATTTTTAATTTGTGTAAAAATTAAAGCTAAAACGTAAATCGTCGTTCTGAAGAACATTTTAAATTGTTTATTTTGTTCATAAAGTGAAAGATGGAAGACTTCAAAGGCGTGTTCACAAAAATATTAGTAGTCTTTAACTTAGAGTAACAAATTATTCTAAGAAAAATTTAAATATGCCTTATTTCGTGCCCATTCTAAAACGTCTCATAAAACACTTGTGAGCTTTGGCTATATTATCTTCTTGTCGTGTGGATTGTAGGGTCAAAAACTGACCTCACAAACCCTGGAGTCAGAATTATGGAGCTGCTAAGCCCGCGACATGCCTCAACACTGCCGTGTCACACACAAGTCGGTTCATCTTGAGATACGCTTAATCATTTTAAATCGTATTTTTTAACCCATTTTATATATAGTGTTGTAAATGAAAAATGATATGACAGTTAAGGTTTTTTTAACGGTGTCTGTTTTTCTAATATTAACTTTTTAAATTTCTTATCTAACCTCATTTTAAAATTTTCAGTTTCTGAACCCCGCTCGCTCGTAATAATATTATGTATTTGTAAAGTTTGAAATAAATAATTTTTCAATTTCAATTAGTGGAAATGTTATTTTTAGCAATACAGGATGCAAGTTTTTATTAGATAATTTTATTTGAACTGTACTTGGCGTAAAAAGTCGGAAGAACAAATCAGAGAGTGACTTCCGATTATCCACCCCGTCCAGGGTGGATAAATGAACACTTTTTTCCGAGTATCCACCTTGGGTGGCTCTTTTAGGGTGGATAAACGGAATAAGCCGGCCTGGCCACCTGCAAATCTATGCGAATATGCCTATCTCCGCTAATTGGTAATTGAAAGAGTTGAGCGTGGCCACAGCCAATCCCAGGACGAGCTTTCAGATCGCGTGACACGCAAGGGGAAGGTTTAAGGGGCGGAAGGAAAGTTATTATTTTTTTATCATTCGCTTGTGTGCATTGTTCCGGTTCAGTGATTAGTGGATTACGCAGATTATTACTATAAAAATAGTGAAAATTGCGTTGTAAACTTATTCAAAATGAGTTCTTTACGTGGTAAAGTGTGTTGAATGCATCAACAAATATTAAAACATTAGAAAACATGGGAATGCCGCTCAACTACCGCGCCGAACTATACTCTGCATTTCCAGAAGATGAAGATATGTGTCCTGACCTACAGCCTTCTCTACCTCTCTTCCAGATGATCATGATGAGCACAAGATAAGGATTTAAACTTCTATCACCCAAATACATCACCTAAAGTGTATCATGAATTACAACCTCTACCAATCCCAGCACAAGATGAAGATTCCGATTGCTTAATAAACTGCACTGTAGAAGTGCACTGCGACAAAAGAAGTTTTTCCCCATCAATTCGGCGGCAGCTTTATTTTCAATCTCCTGGAAGGGCATTGACCCCCAATCTATGCCATTGCTATGTAAAGAAGACATAGCAGGTTTAAGTACAAGCGCTAGCCCTTTAATGGGTATTTATTGAGAAGGCCTGGATTCGCATGATTTCGACGAAAATGTAATTTAAGACTTACTGTAAAAAAAGAATTGCTTATATATACTGCTTTAATAGAGGGTTGAAGGAGTTTGTCGTGACACACCGCGCCTACTACTTAGCACTCAAGGTAGAAGATCGTCTTATCGCGCCTAAAATCTTGATGCAGAAGTATGCCTTTGTCGGAAGAACAGTTCTGCCAGTTACTTCAAGCTGTAACCAATAAGAAGGGTTTTCTGACCGCTTGTACAGCGTCTTATAATGGAGAAGGTGATAGTGAAACAATGGAAGCTCTTCTAGCCGCAGTAAACGTCTTCAAAAAAGTTGCTCTCTTTATCTTTTACGTGTTGATCTGTACGCACACTTTGTTTTTATCACATTTGCCTTGCTTTTGCTTCAATATATTGTTGTACTGCCCTACACCGAATATCATTCAAGAACCCCATCCCCCACAACACCTTTTTTTATGTTAATTCTGGTGTAATTTATGTGCTGTGTGCTGACACGGCAGAACGGCCGGGACCAACAGTTTAACATGCCTTTCGAAGCATAGAATTATTTTAGTTTTCGGACAATCAGGTGATAAACCGACGAAAAAATCAAACAAAAACGTAACAGATTCTCAAGTCTACACGTAATTTTTTTAAATAAAAGTCGAACCTTTTTTCATAAAAAATTACTCATACGTAGTTTAGTTTTAATACACATTTAACGTTCGCCATAACTCTAGAAGGCAGACAGGGTGGCAGCTAGGTGGGCAGTAAAATGTCATGCATTTCGATTTCTGTTGTCGTCTCCAAAGCTACATCAAACAAAGTTAAAATGTACAACTTTGATGGTATCGAGCCCGGTGAGCGGGCGTAATACCTATTACTATTCCAGAATAGAATCACTTGACCTCACTCATGTGTTTGTGGTTTACTAATGGAGCAGTACCTTCTGACTTTAACTTACCTACAACTTGTTGCAAATGTTGATTGACTTAGTTATTTCACGACTATTTCTATTTCGTAATTCTGTGTCTTCACGTATCGATAAGCCATTCAGAACATTGCTATATGAACGGTTTATTTATAAACTGACCATTACAAGAAGTATTTTACCTAATAAGAGCCGAAAAGAAAAAAAGCGGCACGATAACTTTGTCTTAACCCCCGACGCCAAATACCTCGTATGTTCTATTAGTTAAATTGATATGTTATTTTAAACCCAACATTTTTCTTTTAAAATTTTAATCCATCATCATCATAATAAAATTTTTATGTCGAGTGGTCATGATTTCGCCGCTCAATACAGAGGTTTCGGGTTCGATTCCCGGTGGGGACACTGTCAAGCAAGAATCTCTTTGTGAGACTTTCCACAGTTTGGTTAGGACTTTGCAGGCTGAATCAGCTGATTGTCCGAAAAGAAAGATGATTCCGTGCTTCGGAAGGCACGTTAAGCCGTTGGTCCCGGCTACTATCTAGTCGTTACACGAGCCAAGTCAGTGGCCTTTGGCGGCTTTATAACAGATCGGTTGTCGACCTTACAACCCATACGATGAAGAATAAGAAGATAATAAAATTTCATTTGATAATCGACAACACGAATAATTCTTCAAAATCATTCTGTTTGTTTTTAATTGTGAGTAATATAGGGTCTCATTACACTTAACGTTGCAGAATTGAGTTAAGCCGGCCTGTAACCTTTATAACCTTATAATTAAGACCGTAAATGAAGGGTCGATCCGGGGTCGCGTCATCAAAGCCGAAGCAACGCAAACGACATCTTGTACACCCTTATTACAAAAACATAAAAGCTAAGCATTTGTTGCTATTTCAATAGTTTTGTTTGGACTATGAAAATTTAAACCGAGAACGCTAATTATAAAAATAAGAAGATGAAATTAAGAGCGTCGTCTTCGTCGATTTACTTATTTTATAATTATTTTTAAATTAACTTTTCCTCAACGTTTCTAAAATAACTCCATAGTAAATATATCAGAGCCGCAAAAAGTGATTTTTTTTCAATATATTTCATCGACTTTTCGAAAAGTTATTAATACTACTCGTAAGTGGTCGCCATGGCCGAAATCGGTCGGATAGATCATCATCATCATCATTTGATAGAGCTCGTGGAGCACTTTCAGTAACAGTACTAACCAGTTTCTCGATGTCTTGTACGGTTTAGCATAGTGAGTACACTTAACGTTTGCACCCTGTACCCTGTATGATATTTTTCTCATTTCTAACTTTACGCACATATACATATAAGTTATTTTTTTTCAGGCATCACGGGCGAAGTGGTGATCGATCAAAATGGCGACCGCGTGGCATCATATTCGCTACTAGATATGAACCCCAACACGAGCAAGTTCGAGGTCGGTACTCTCTTGATTATACCCACCCCTCACTTTCCTCTCCATTCTCCGCCACACGCGTTACAGGAGGCAAGATTTAACGAAATTATTTGAGAAATGCTTTTGATGTAAGTGTCTCATGTCATTTGTTTCAAAGCAGATTTGTTTGAAAATCGACGATATTCGTTTGATTTCGTTTCGCGTCAATTATTTATTTTCACCCTGCCCTGACTTCTTTAAAAAAAAGATTAGCGAAAGTAAAACATTGCGTTGTTGTTTTGTTCTTATCTATTTGTGTTTCGCTCTGCAGCTATTTGTTTTATGGATGGTCTTTTAACAGCTTCTTTCATTTTAAAAACCAATCATGATAAAATCTTAGGTAAATAAGGGGCCAAGGCGTGGCTGTTCATTAATTACTGACCCCAGAACTAACTGAGCGTAAAGGTTATCAATCTGAATGAACGAGCGGACACGTGAAGAAGGATGGTCGCGCACGCCTGCCTCAAATCCCGCCTCTTCCGGCCAGAACCCCCTTACTTTATTTGGAGGGATCACACCGTCATTATGTATTGCAAAAACTTGCTTCTTTCTAATAATAATATAATAATAAATTTATTTATTTTACTCCCTAATACAAAAACAAGAGGCTGATTTTAGTAGGTGATACTAAAGGCAATAGTTATAGTAGTTCTACTGAATATTAGTCGACGAAGATGGAACAAAGCTGGCATATGGCCCGATGTTATCGTTATTGGAAATTAAAGTTCAATGTATGATGTTGATATACATACACCGACACCGTTTGAGTGGTCACCAAAAAATTAAGACATTTAAGTGTGTTTTACATGGAAGGATAAAAAATTAAGACATTTAAGTGTGTTTTACATGGAAGGATTTGGTTATAAATTTTACTGCGAGAAAAAGTCTACTACTTCTACGAGAAAATCGAAAACGACGTGGACGTATGATTATGTTTTGTTTCAGTCGAGTGTGTCTCGGTACCTTGCTATAATTTGAAGGTCCAAAACGCCTCACCACAGTTGCTTGTTGGTTATCATAATTTTTGGGCAGATCCTGAATAGCGTGACCATAAATATAATTACGGAAGCAGCTTTTTTGAATTCTACATCTTAGAGTTTACCTATAATGCGGGAGGCCTGTAGAAACAAATATTCCAACTGCCAACAGAATCGCTTACCGATGGACACTTTTCTGCGAAATAATTCACGTACTGTGGGATAAATTAATTCGACCCAATTAAAGGAAAAAAGAAAGCAGATCCATTTTATCTGGTTATTGCGGGCTATCAACACACCAACTAGAAGATATCTATGGCTTGTCGACGCTGTCAAAAAACAAGAGTTCGGTTACAGAAGATATTTCAAAGGTAGCAGCCGAAAAAACTTGAAGCATGGCGATTGAGATCATAGTTGATGATCTGCTAACAGATCATTGGCTCCCGCATTCATTACCATTTTCGTTTCGTTCGTTGTGCAAGCGTTTATTACGCAAGCATATTTTTTGCAAAACAAACTCCTACGCGAGCACATTTTTAAGAATTCGTTTTCATTTATTACCTTTGAATATGTCGGATGAAATGGTTTGCCTAAATGAAATGTATTTATTTGCATAGTTTTTTGGTCCAAGGTATTGTATATAATAATATTGTGAATAAACCTATACAAACACAAAAAAGACAAAAATTATTATAATGCAATAATTAATCACAATAAATAATGATCAATAAATATTCAAAATAGTTCAGTGCAAATCAATTTGTGCATTTCGATTCGTGATTCAATATAAGTTCTACTCCTGGATATAAAAAAAACTCGTGTTTTTTTTTTATTATTACTTGAATACTTTGTAATAGATATTGGTCTATTATTTATTATTCTGTGTATATCAGAATGCACATTATAAATCCAAATAGTTTCTGCTATCGAATACTAAAAGAATTTTTGCTCTATCTTTAAAATTGACCGAGTTATAAGGGTTTGAAATTCAAGATTAGACAGAGTGGCACATATCCACTTGTGACGTCATTTGTTAGTAACGCCATAAAATCTCCATACAAAAAATCGTTTTTGAAAGATACAAGACATATTGAAACTCTTAAAAATCACTGTAAATTCGTTTTTCACCGACTCTGTTTTTTTCTTCGCGAATCGTCGGCTACTAATCTGTATTTTAAAAATAATTCATAAAATATGGCAAATTTAGGAACAGTCCGCTCCCCTATTGCATATGGTGTCCAAAGTGAGATGTGTATGTGTGTGAACATGTCAACCATGGACTAACTTCGTACTTGGTGTTAGCTAGCTTTGACGTTGAAAAATGATTATGGATTTTATATGGAACAAAAATATGTCTCTTCGCTAGACTTCTCTTACACACATAATGGCGCTTTTAAAATACTTTCTTACAAAAATATGCTAAACGGACCGTATGCGTAAGAGTTACTTTCGGTTGAAACATTGAACAACTTGAATAATCAATCAACAAATACTGAAAAACCAACCAGCTGTACGCAATATGTGTAGATTAGGTACTCCAAGATCAACGAAAAAATGAAGAGAACCACGAAGAAAGATCAAGATTGTTGGAAAAGTTATTAAAATTGACATAGTATTAACTCGTAGAATGCGATATCTTTTATCGCTTACGTCATTCTGAATAGCAGTATCTATTTTTCTGCAATGCAATAAATGAATATTAAGTGTTACCAATCGACCTGTACCTACTTGTTTTTTGAACATTTTACAAAGTGTTGAGTCCCAACCCCAGACCCCAAATTATGGACACGCTCAGGGGCGCCGTAAAATTGAAAAATCTCCTAAAATTTTAGTGCACGGCAGTGTAAGAATGCCAAAGATGTGACATACGAAGATAATGTTCCGACTAATCAATATTTTATTACACGCATGCCAGTAACTCGCTTCTATTAACTAAATTAGGGAGATTTCAACATGATTACAGTAGCTTTTGCAATTAACCAAATACGTTCTTAAAATGTTACTGTTATAGATTTATTGTACCGCCATCCAACGCGGCAATAATGCCGCGAGTGGGCTCCTTTGCGCCGGAGATGGCAAGGGGCGGACTTTTTAACTGACTTTGTTACCAATTTTATTTGAATTTTAATTTTGTTGATAAGAATGTTGATTTTAAAAAAGTAAACTAAAGACATCACAATACAGCAGAAGTCAAAAGAAAAAAAAACTTGATATTTGTCTATACTTAAAAAGCGTAAGTACAGTTACAATTATTGTTATTCCGAAAACCAAATTATGTGCGATCACATTATGAGAATTAAGGCAAATTGCGTCTTCATTTCACAAGGAAAGCATTCTAAGAGAAAATTATTCTATTTAGACACGAAATAATAGCATCGTGTCTGTTTTCAGTTATTGTACCGATCTATATGCAAATAGTAAGAGGGTGGTGGAACTTTTTAATTGTAATCCTGGATTTTAACAGAAAGTATAAAATTAAAGTTTTGTAATATGTCGATTGTAACTACCCACCTACATAATTCCAAGGGATTTTTTATCTAAGTGCAAATGGAGTTCGTCTTTCGCATCTCGGGGGCCCCTAATGCCTCGAACTGTGAGATCGTTCAGTATACACGATGGGAATACGAATTCGCAATTACGCGGTGTTCGGCCGAGACGACCGCCTGCTATAGCCTTACTCGTATCGTTTTAGATAAAACAGACAAATCAGATCGTGTTGAGAACTCCTGGTTTTGTGGATACTTATTTTTTTTTTGTTGGCGTTTGCTGTGCGAAGGCTGAAGATGTGGTGGGTAGGTAAATACTGCAGCCCGGTAGGATTTAATTTATATTGTTGAAATATTTTACATCTCTCGGTCTCTGAAATAAGTCCAATCAAAGTAGGAAGGGATGTAAGTATATTTTAATAAATGTCGAACCTTTCTTTTTACTATTAGGTAACAGTGCACACAATTAATGGCAAAGGAAAAAACGAATAAAATCTTAAATACTTCTTTGACATTATGTTTTTTAGCATTTTTAGGGTTCCGTACCTCAAAAGGAAAAATGAACCCTTATAGGATCACTTTGTTGTCCATCTATCTATCTGTCAAGACTCCTTTTCTCAGGAACGTGGAGGTATCAAGTTAAATTTAATACCACTAAAAATCTATGGCCAATTAGAGCTCCCGGACTAAATATATGTAGGTAGGTAAAATAATTTAAAGTAGAATCATGTCCACCATGACTCCCTGCCATTTCATCCCGTAGTCCCATTCATTTGGACAAATCGGCAAGACGAGGTCTCCAAACTGGAGCTTTTTTTTTTTTTTTTGACGGACCTAATCACTATTTATACCAGAGTGGTAATATATAGTGGGCGCGGACTTGCGGGGGAGCAGAAGGCTCGTACCCTTTAGGAATTTTATGACAACGTATCCAGATACGCCCCCAGGGGCGCCCTCAGACGGGCTCGGACCGCGGCCCAGAACGTTGCCAGGGCGAGAAGCGCGTCGGAGAAGAATGACCCCTACGGGGTCTTACTGAATTAATTCTACTATTAGTTCCGCGTCCCCGCCGGCGGGGGCGGTTGCTACCTGAAGGGCATTCTGTAGTAGTGTGTGGCCTACACGCAATGGCAGCTTTAATCGCGACGGTGATCTCATCGTCCGGATCTGTGAGAGAGCTCCAAACTGGTGGATATTACTTACAGTAGGTAACTGCATCCGTCATTTCAAAGTATCGATATAACACATCGCACAAATAGAAACTTGATAATTTCTGAAAGTATAAGGGCGTTTGCACACTACACGTATCCGGTTCTTATTCGATTCTTATCCATTTCTGATCCGGTTTGGCCATCCTAGTAATTGTATGGACGCTTACGCAGTCATGCGTATCCGGTACGTATCCGATCCGTAAATTCTCACTCCGGATCGTATTTTTTACGGATGAAAACCGAGTCGAAGTGGCCGCCATACAAATTGTACGTACGCTTGCTTGCGCACTACACGATTCCTATTCGGTTTTTTACGGATGAAGAGTGATGTACGGGGAGGGGAAAGCTTGCGCTGCTTGCTAGTGATGTGCCGAATTGTCTTTTTTTTATATTCAAGTATTTTAGTACTCGTTACAAAAATAAACGAATGCACACTCGAACCAGGGGACTCCGACTCTATTTACGTAAAACGGACTATACGAGTAACGTGAGCGACTTTATTGCGGGATCTACATAAGTTTAAGATACAATTAAATAACATTGCGAATTGTCCTCACAACTAGTATTCGAATTCTATAAGTACTCGAAATCTATACTCGAGTATAATTAACTGATCATCAGTCAGGGGTAACACTTAGACCTTGAGCGCTTCTTATTTCTATAGAATTATGGTCGAGTTTCGTAACTAATGTTTCCACTGACTTGCGGTTGACGGTACTTGGGTATTCAACTGCTATATTGTGAATTCTCGAATATGAGAGTACTTACAAGGTATTCAAGTCAATACTCGAGTCAGCTCGACTCGGCACATCACTAAGGCACTATTGTGCTGCAATATCGTCTCGAATACGAATGAAAAACGGATCGGATACGGATGAGTGCGCAAACGCTAGACGTGATTTTATCGTCCGTTTTTTTCACGGATCGCAAACGGACCGGACAGGAATCGGATATGGATAATTGCGCAAACGCCCCAACACTGAGAAAACTATGCCGTTATAAAAAAAATATCAGTAGATTTAAATCTACATCATGCTAAAATTTTGGGTTCCTAAATTTCGCTGCGGGGTACTTTTAAGCTCAATGCCAAGTCAATGTGATCAAAAGATACAACCATTTAGAGTCACGTTTTCATATCATAATTTAAATAGATACTCACAAAACCTTTAGGGTACTTTCTGTTAATCTAGAATCATGAATATAACACAAGTAAAGGAACAAATCTGAAAGTCTCGTATATATAGGTATACAATTTAAAACTTACAAATTCAAAACCTATAGTAAGTAGGTACCTAATGGCGCCACGTGTCAAATAAAATTTGAAATCAGGCAAATTAATCTGTTTAGAATCCAGTTGCGTAAGGTAAACTCGCCTTTTCCCGGTTTTTTTTATTCCTTTTCGATTGACCTTTTATATCGTTGATATACATACATTAAAAAAATACACTCTAACATATTTAAGTATGCTAGATGAATACTTAATTCAGATTATCTACTTAAAAATACGATGGTGTGCTTCAACGCCCCTAAAAAATGGGAAAACAAAAACTAGCAGAGCTTTTGCAAATATTTTATAATTTGTGTTTATTTTAACAATGAATTTGTGGCAACTATCTTGCGCGTGAATTTAAAAATGCTGACAAGATTTAATTAAAATCAATTGATAATTTCCCATTTTGTGTAAGTAAGTAGGTATTCGGTCAAACTTATTTGATTTCTTTCATATTTTAAATTATGTTTCTAGCTACCTAATTCCGAAGAGAAGATGCTCTTTATTTATCCAGAATTAAAAAAATAGTGATGTAGATGAGAGACTGTAACATAAACAAAAGCAGGTTCACGCTTACAAACCCACGCAACCGACAATAGCTGTGCTCGGGGGCTGTAATTTGCGCGTATGAAAGGAATCATTCAAACATAGCACTCCTTCTAATTACAGAGTTCTGTTTATAATACAGTAATAACAATACTTAGGTCCTTATGCTTAGGTCGAGATGTAGCTGGTATCAAACACGATAGATTTAATTTCAAATAGAATTTTAGATAGAATTGGGTCTTGTTTTTAAGGAATCGTTGTACCAGGCCGCTCAGAAAGTAAGTATTGGGAAAAAATGTTTATGTATGAGCGACTCTGGCCGTGATAGTTCAGATTGGATCAGGAAGCCTTCACGAGATTCTACACGTGCATCTTCGCGTGAGGAGGATAGTTTCACGCTGGATGCCGCACAACTTTACCGATGCTCAGAAGCAGGCCCGGGTGGAATGGCGCCGTGATATGATAAACAAATTTGAAGCAGGCTCGTCTTGACGTGTTTATGACATCATTAAGGGTGATGAGTCCTTGTTTTATGAATACAATCCAGAAACGAAGCGCCTGTCGACGGTTTGGGTGTTTCAAAACGAATCAACGCCTACCAAAGTAAAGCGATCTAGAAGCGGGAGGAAGATTTTAAACGCAAGCTTTTCCAATTTGACTGGCTACTTGGTGTCAATTCCTTTACGGAATCAAAGAAGCATCAGCGCTGAATGGTATACTACCAAATGCTTGGCAGAAGTTTTCTCAACAAGCAACCAAACACAGGGCTCTGCGGGCTACTGCTCCATCACAACAACCCGCCCGCCCATACCGCGCTCAAAATGAAGACTTCCTGGACAGCACGTCGGTCAAACTCCTGGGTCACTCTCCTTACAGCCCTGACCTAGCGTCGAGCGACTTCTTTTTATTCCCGAAAATAAAAAATCAGCTCAAAGGGATACAATTTTCGTCCCGGAAGATACGCTGTCAGCGTTCGAGCAGGCTGTAAACGTAGGTGTCTGCGGCGGACTGGAGACACATGAAATTTTGTATAGAGGCTGGTGGAGAGAACTTTGAAAAAATTTAACAGAAAAATATTTAACTATACAATGTTTTTTTAAATTTTGCAAAACTTTCATAGTGTCCTACGTATCTAAGCTGGTTAACGACATTTGATCCTTATATTTTATACAAAAAGTACAATATCTTAAGGGACAAAATTATCTTGACGCAGGGATGTTAGATATTTTTTCGTATCGATGAGAACTAAAAGAACTAAAACTATCTCACTCAAGGTCGTACTTAATGTTATTCAATTCAGCGATCTCAATGCCACTCAAAGTAAATAGCATAAGGGTATTAATTATAATTATTGGCATCACGTAGCTACCACAACCGCTCGACGCTGGCAAAAAAAATAACGTCACCGTTAAACAATAAATTACGTTATAACTCCACACACAATTATTGCATTTGCACACTCTTGGATGTTTTATTTACCTATTCAGTATTCTTAAGAGAATAAAAACGATAAATCTACGCCTACAATGATCATGTTTACGCTCTAAAACACTTGAATGTTTTAATAATTATGAAACTATTTTTTTTTTATTAGGGTTATCAAACGGTTGTACAATAGGGTATTACTTATTCTAACTTACAAGCTAAACAGAGTTTATTGTGCAACCTGCACCGACAACCACAGATTACAAGAACAATAATATTTTTGTATTTTTTAGAAGAACGATATGAGGGTTCGCTTGCGAAAACCCTTTAGCGACAGTTTTGAATGGGCCTTTAACTCTTCTACGATGTCAAGTGGTTAAGAGAGCTGTGGCAAATCTTGAAACTGTTTCTGTAGGCGATTTCTTACGCTAGGTGAAGTGATTCCTCTTGTAGGTTATATTGACTTCCCACTTTTTTTTTAAGATTCTCTTATTTATCTAATGTGATTTCATACTTCTTAATAAAGTTTCTTTGCTCACAAGATCTAGATTGCAAGCTATCCCTGTTTCTTTCTTTTTTGGTCTTGTGTTTTTACCATAGAAGTGAACAGAAGTAAAAGAAATCGTGAATGTGGAAAGTAAATAATGATTCTTCCGTATCTCAACTCCTTTACATCACAATAACGTAAAATATCTAATCCAATCGTTACAGACATTGACTATGTCAAATTTAATTAGCCACATACAACATAATTATCTTCACTGGAGCACAGAAAAAAAATGTTTATTTAAAACTAAAATGCTAAGAGTACAATCAACTACTAAATCGGAAGAAATAGATCCTTAAAAATATCAGATATGGAAAATACTATAAATCGAAACTGTCATGTTTCAAATGCGTTAGAATTTAGACTAATCATGCAGGAAAGCGGTGTTGTCTTTATCAATATTATAAGAGCAAGGCTCTTGTCGATTGACCAAACAAAACAGTAATCACTACCTCTCTCCACCAACAGAAAACTCTGTTAATTTATGACCGGCAACTTGATAAATGCCTTGTTTGAAATGTGAATGTTGAGAACTATTTTGATGCTTTTATGTTGTATAAGTCTTTGGTTGATTCTCTTGTTAAAAATGGCGTTTGAGAACTGAGAATATTCATTATACGATTTTGCAAAAGACGCCTAGTTTTTTACCAGTAGCTTGCCCCATAGTTTACATTTGGAAAAAAAATACGAATTTAACTAAAGGCAAAGAAAGTCGAATTCAAAATATGGACTATTATACTGACGAATTAATACATTCGTGGGCATAGTAGTCCATACATCAGAGCTCCATTTAGATTGTGTGCGAACTGTAAGTATATCAGCATCCGCTGCATTACCACCATATATAAAAAAAACAACGCACATAAAAGTCTCAAAATAGATTTTATAGGTTTTTCGCGTTGGAAGGGATTAATCAGGTTTCCCCCCTGAAAAGTGTTCCAGTATGGAGCATTCACGGGAACCTATGACAATCCTTTTCCTATTGGAAATACTCCTTTGAAAATTTTATCGCTCACGAAGGTACCTCAACGGACGATATTCTTTGAGTACAACCTCACATTTCATCAACCATGTTAAATTCTATCCGGGCTAGCACCAAATATTAATTGCATAAGCACTTAATGCAGCTTAAGAAAAGAGGAAAAATGTTATCCTGGGTAAGCATCACCTGACTTCGAGAAACCAATAACCTGACGAATTCTTATCAAACTGTAAATGGATTCTTCGAGGAGCTTTCAAGTAGGAGAAGCTAGAGTATTTTGCCAGCTCCCTCTGTGTTTCCTTATAAATTACCTTTTTACTGCCTAAGCTGATCGACGCTGCTTGATAAGAATTTTAGGTTCGCACAGGGACCCAAGCTAAATGTAATCCTATAAGAACATTATTGTGCAAACGTAGGTACATCGGTATGATAAACCCGCCTCACCACATCGAAGCACTAATAATTAATTTGGTTACCATGAAAAGACTAATGAAACGGTCTCAAAGGACACAAATGTTATTATTATCGTCGCATAATAAAAAGGGTTGTATTCTGACACCTGCGTGGAAATTTGTACCCGTTATTTAATTTTTGATAATACAAAGCTTGATGCATGGCTGGCCTGGCCTGTCCCTACAGAAATGGGCAATTTCACTATGAATGATAGTGAAATAGTCCATTTTATTACAAGCTTTTTATTAGATTGCACTGTATGTATTGGGTGTGTGGGTTTGTGGGTATGTTCGGGCGAAATCTTGCAACTCAAATTTGAAGCACTTGCTGCCATTGGAATTTAATGAAATTTGGTACACTTATGTAACCGCGATGACAATGCAATATTATGGTACCATGGAGCTGGTCTGATGATGGAGACGGAAGGTGGCCATAGGAACTCCTTTAATACACAACACAACCTAGTCGTGTTTGGGCTCGTTGGATTTGTATTAACAAGATCTTTAGTCATACGGGATGTCTAGGGTCTCATGATGGAGCCGGAAGGTGTCCATTGGAACTCCTTAATACACACCACAACCTAGTCGTGTTTGGGCGCATTGGATTTGTCTTAACAATATCTTTAGTCATACGTGATGTCCAGGGTCTCATGATAGAGCCGGAAGGTGTCCATAGGAACTCCTTAAATACATACCACAACCTAGTCGTGTTTGGGTGCGTTGGATTTGTCTTAAAAAGGATACTCCACTCCACGGCTTTAAAAGCTTGTTTAAAAAGGATTTTTAATTAAACTTACTTGTCTTCATTATTATTATTTTACCGAAGTAAATTCATTTTATATTGTACACAAGGTAGAAAGTTGCACAGTTGTTATTAATTCCATACTTATTTTTATTTTATATTTAAAAAACGGCCAAGTACGTGTTAGGCCAGGTTCATCAAATTAATTTTCTATGATATTTGTACCGAATAAAGCTCATTTTATAAATTGATCTATTACTCGTAAACCTGTTTAAAGCCTACATGATTTCCACAACGGTTTCGCTGGTAGGGTAAACTTGACAATAACAAATATTTGCACTAAACAACTAAATAGATACCAACTGCTGCAACTTATAATGATGGGCAAAGTGGCTGAAAGAAGATCAGTAGGCCGAAGAAGAAATTCGTGGCTGCGCAATATTCGTGAGTGGACCGGCATAAACAACGCCTCTGAACTGTTTCGCCTCGTGAAGGACAGACAGAAGTTTGCTGAACTGACGGCCAACCTTCACTAGATAGGCACTATATGTGAGAGAAAAAATTAAATATTTCTCAAACGTACTACAGAATCGAGAAATGGTTTTCGCAAACTTGAGTGCGATTTTTTTTAGAATGAGAGAATGTACCTTTATATAATTTTATGGGTTCGATATAACAGAATCAACAGAAAAACCTAAATTATTAGAATCTCAGTCTACCTGAAGTGTGATTTGTCGTTTCGTTCTACATTGTATGTAAGGTAATAAATTTATCAGAAATAGTGTCAACTCAACAGCTAACAGGAAATTAAACAAACATGAAACACAGTAAGCGCGAGCTTGTGTGTTATGTACGAGAACAATGTTAAATCATCGAAAAGATTAAGATATCAAAGTTTCGAGTTATGCCTAAAGTTTGATCGTCGCAATGGAATTCGTAATTGCTTCGCACAGTATCATACGACAAATTTTTCATTTTGAGTTTACCTAAACTCTAGGTGTGCTCCATTTACCAGCAAGTTGAAACCGACCGGGACCCTTTGTTAACTATTTCATTTAATAAGTAATTATTTTTTACTACCATTACGGCTGTGTATCTGTTGTTATTATTTAATGATTAACAGTCAGTCACGAGCCGAAACATACTTACATACTTTGCACAAAATTTTTATATAGGTAAGCAATAAACGGGAATTTTGGAAAATTTATGCCTATCCCCCCTACTTTTAAAATTTCAACGTCTATGCTTGAGATGTAAGGATTATTATTTTGTTCGGATTCATTCTTGGTAAAATAAAGTCTTGGACTGTTTTCGTCAGTCATGCATAAATCATAGTAACTAAAAGATGGTTCAAACCAAACACTATTAATATGGAATAAATTAAAATCAATTTCAGACTTGTGTCATTCACTATCAAAAATACCAATGTATTTTTATTTATTTTGACTAGCTACATCCAATCCAACCAACAAAACATGGGAATAGTAATCTCCAATAAAATTTTAAAAATAAGATGATACTGATTACGTACCTAAATATAGATTGACAGAATTTTCCGAACAATTAACGTGTTTCCTGTTCACCAAGCAGTAAATTTGTATCTGGAAAAACAAGCTAATGGAAGTCGGCGTTCGATGTGATTACCGAACCATCCAACCGAGCTTTATTTAACAGGATAACTGTGCAATAGGAAACCCTTTTTTCTATGGTGTAGGTATTTATGACGGGATACATTCCTTACGTCACATTTACTTCACTTTTTTGTAGAAATTTTCCATCCGATAGTTCGAAAGTTGGGAATACACTCTTTTCAATTTTAAAGGCACAAATCACGAACACATTTAGTTACAAACCGTGACATTAAAACTTGCACCACCTCACACTTTTTAAAACCCATTCAACTTGACGCTAATATTACCTCTAGATTGATAAAGATGAAGTCTGTATGATTTGTACACTAAGGAATAATAATAAAACAAGCAAGATATAACCAACCAACCACCATCTTGTATTTGTACTGGGGTTGCCAGCTTTTCCCACTCCATACATGCTAATATGTAACAAAGTCTTTATAGAGGTAGTTAAATTTCACATGTTTTGTTCTTATAATGCAAACGTCTGTATGCTAAGTAAACGAACCGAAAAACAGGATTTGAATCTAAATATCCTGTGTAAATAGAGCCAGACACAGGCGCATTTTATAATTATTCCAAGACACTATGAAAGGTCGACGAAATTTGCCATTGATTCAATTTTTTAATGCTTTAGCGAGAGTCCATGTTTTTCGCAAATGACTTTTTGGCCAAAGATCGTTTACTCCGCTCACAAAATGCTTCAGTTACCCTTAGCGAAAACCAACACGTGTTGAATGCGTAAATGTTTTCTGTTAGAAGTTGATGGCGACGGACAAGGACTAAGACAAGATTAATCTTCAGAAAAGAGGCCGAACGTTTCGTTTTGTCCTTGCGTGTGCCCTGTTTATCTCCAAGCGACAGGTACCTGGGGTCGGGGATCGATTCTATCAACTCTATTTGTCGCGGAAAGGCACGTGTTTACGATATTGCGAAAAACTTCTGAATCTAAAAATACTTTTTGACTTTTCTTAAGAATTTCGTAAGGTCAAGATATCAGATTACTTTCCGAAGCTGAGGTTTGATCGTTTTACCGTGATAGCACAAACTTGTAAGTAGGGTTTTTTATAAAGCTGGTTGTTCCAAATGCTTAAGGTGTTACGTAACGACAGACGTTATCTAACACCTTAAGCATTTGGAACAACCAGACCCCTTGTTGCCTTCAATTTCTATGCTCCATGCGTCCAATGGACTGTAACGGGCCGTTGATGATGTTGTTGATGCGTCCAAGCAAAATGGCGATTTGCAGCAAACCCCGTAATGCTTTTTTTCTTGGCTGCCTACAAATTGATAATATTAAGCGCCGAGAGCCTGTGATAGTCCTTAGTAGGACTTCGTAATCATATCAACGATGAGAATAAAGTCTAAACTGTAAATATTTCGCTCACCCATCATTGAGTTAACCAAATTAACGAGCTCAAGAATCTAATCGATAACTGTAACAATGCCATGCTCAAAAACACAAAAACTACCTACTAATAGAACAAAGTTCCGCTTCAGTTCTGGAACAAAGCTTGCATCTAAAGAATATTGGCGCGAAACATCAAATCAAAATGAACCAAGAAGCTTGAGCCCTTTGGTAACTGTCTCGGCAAGTTCCCTCCGTGTTCACTTAGAGGTCTGTTACAGGTGGTGGCTACGTACGTGGCAGCTAACTCGTCTCTCCAGTTCATTAAGGATCGCCCTATTCACTGGGCGGGGGGGAGACTCAACCCCCCTCCTGATACGCCCGAGTGCGGTTTCGACGGTTCCTTATGTCCCGACAACTGTAAGTCCTACTAACACTAGTTATTATGTGATTGCTCATTAATTAGGGTTAAACAGTTTTCAGGTTATGATTTTATTTATTTAATTAATAAGGTGGTTTCCCTACGAATATACTTGTAGAACGTATCAATGTATGCCGATTTTTGTCAATAATAATAGATATAATGTGGTGGTTTTCGAACGCCTGTCAAATCTACGCCACAGCCACACGCACAGATAAATAAACACATCGCAATAAAAAACTGTAAAAGTAAACAATGAACTCGTGCGAAAATCGAATGCATTTCTTGTATCTTTTAGAAATAAAAATACTAATACTCGTAAACACGACCAACGCTGAAAATTGGTTTTGAAACAAGTTTTCATAGCAATTTGCTTGTTGGATCATATTGTAATTATATTAACTTTTGTTTTCACTTCAGTAAATGGAGATCATTTTGAATAATAAAACAAGCTAAATATAGATGTAGTAGGTTAGCATGGTAATGTGTGCAAACACCAATTTAATTTTTATCATTTGAAGTGAAATACGTGATATGTGAAGAAAGATTAACGGCAAGCCATCAAATGTTACGAAGAAACAGAAAGTTCTGTAAGTAGGTTTCAGCTTTTCTACTCATTAGAAGGAGAAGTGATCATTGAGCACATTATGAGCGAGGTTTAGAAAGCACTCAAAAAAATTAAAACGGGCAGACATCTTTTGAATTTATAATCTTTTCCTCAACAGACAAGTCACGTAGGTCATTTAGAATTTTTGTCTAGTCTTTCGTGAAATTACGCGAAGCGAAGTGCTCCCTATTCATGACATAATAATATGATTATTGCGAGACGGGTACTGCGATAAAGCAGGAAATCTAATACTATCTTACTTATACTTAGCATATACAATACAATACAAATATACTATATCTATGAAAAGATAGGATTAGCTGACTTTTTTAAATAAACCGGTAGTTGACTGTTTGTCAAAAATATTTAAAAACAAAGCAATAACCTCGTGACGTCACGCCGTGCTGTGATTTTTATGTTTTTGTTTCAGAAATTCTAAATTGAATAAAGTTTGCCGCATAATCGATTTGTACGGTTTGTGATTTTATAGGTTAGGTTAGGCAAAATTTTATCGGTCAACTACCCAATCAGCATTATTTATGTTCGGAAACAAACAGAATTACGAGTAAGTAATACTCTTTTCAGTACTTAGGTATTAAAATGTCCTAAATCAGTAAAAGTCCAATTGGTATTTGATCTATTAATGGTCATAAAACATATTTTGGTTTATAATGTATAAAATAAAAATTTAATAAAGTGGTTTCCCGTTGTGTAGTGCCTACTACGTATGTCACCACATAATTGCAACTAAAAATAAATTGCATGTAGCTATTCATGCAGTTCGATATCATTGATATGGATATTCATTTTATTATTAAATTCAGTTGGGTTTCTCGTTTGCCCTTGATTAATATGAATATTATAATTATTCTAATATTCATAGCATATCTAATTATTCAAATATTATACTACTTGATACTTAAAGTTCGCTTTATTGCACAAAACTGCAATCTGTGAAAATAATATTACGAGGGTAGTAACAAATTACCCCTTCTAATATCAGGGTCTGAGTGGCGCCCGGGTGCGGCGTTTTGGCGTGAAATTAACTTTTATTATCGGCTGTACCTTTTTCGATAAATCGAATCTCTGTGTTATAAAGGTTTCTGTAATAATACTTAGTAGAAACGGTTTTATGCTTAAATGGATTCGCCATTTATTTTATTACGATCGCAATGTGCTTAAATCAAGATATACCTATGTTATTTTAATATAACCTGTGAATTATTCGTATCTTATTGAAGATGATATACAAAATCTCGACTAAGTTAATATAAAATGTTTTATTACATCTTATGTCGGTGTCGCTCGGTACCAAATAAAAATCCTGATTTACAAGACAATTTGTGTTTTTTGCTGGGCGTATTACTCTGTAATATGAATTTATAGAATAATGCAAAACTGACGTGTATGTGTAGAAAGGTTCATTGAGTAATTAATATATTTTATTGTTACAGCCTTACCAGTATATGCTATATTAAGTATCGTCTTGAGCTCCGTGGTGGTGATATTAGCCATTTTATCAGTATTTATTTACAGGTTTGTTTTATTTAATTCCTCATGTATTTTTATATAAAACAAAAATCATATTAATTATTTGAAGATTCAATGTTTGTAAGGCATACAGTTAGTCTGTTCTTAGTCATTTACTACGTCACGCCTCTGTAATCTATAAGACGTCACAAAGCCAATATCAGAATGGCGGGTGTACTCAATAGATCGAGATAATACTGACAAAATTTACACTAAACGTACGAATAAGTACCTAAATAGCTAGATCGTAAAAATACCGTTGGCTTAGAAATAACAATTTCAAAGTGAGCAGCCATTCTGACTTCAGAATGGCGGGTGTATTCTTAATCTACGTACGAAACGTGGTAATTTATAAATCAGATAAATGTACGAGATTTGTACGTATCGATATAGGTGTAATACTCATTGTTTTGCTGTATGCAATAGAAGGCCTTTAAATACATATCAAAAGTTAATTACTGCTCTGACGGGTATAAGCCGCTAATAAATTACAAAATAATTGATGCAGTTTTGATTTGATCTCGTTTTTGACTTATAATTCGATTGTGTTTTGATTCTTTTACGTGTAACTTTACGTGTAACAGGCGCCTTAGAGGGATCAACATAATAAAATGTTAGGCAGGTGTCTTTTGGGGATCCAACCATAATATTTTAAGCATGCTGTATAAGAGTGTTGTAAGCAGCCACTTCGATTGCAGCTGTCTAGCATACCTTGACGCTGCTCCTTCTCTACTTAAAAAATGGATGGTATATTAAACATGGCATTACGGCTGATTACTGGGGCTATGAAGTCTACACCAGCTCCATGCAAGCTCCTACATTATTTTTAAGAAGAGTTCATTTAGCAAAAAAAATGCGTGAAAGAATAATTATGTTTAGTAGTTAAAAAACTCATTGTTTGTGGGTCTATGTTGCGGACTTTTCAAAATGATGATACCGACAAATCACTTCTTTCGGAATTGTTGCCTGAAATGTTTTGCCGCTTCTTCGTCCTAGCGTTTTCCCGGCCTAGTGCTGGGGTCCGCTTTCCTACTTAATCTTCTCCACTTTGCCCGGTCTTCGGCATCCTTAGGTGTGAGGTTGTTCTCTTCCATATCCGCTTTCACGACGCCTTTGCCTGAAAACAAAAAATATGATGTGTAGGTCCAGTACACATACAAACCTCTATGTTCTTGGTATTTTATTAGCTAGTTTTGGCTTAAATAAATATTCTTTCTATGGAATATGTTTAGGTATTTATAAGACCATCATCGGCAGAAATATTGTTAAAATAATAAATTCTTTTTGTTTTTTTATGTTTGCTGCCTTATTAACAGCATGACCTTTTGAAACCGTTTTTCCGTGTTTGGATAAATAGTTCTATAGCACATCTTATCATCTAAATTTGGGTTTTCGGCAACAGAAGGTAGGACAGGTTTCACCGATCAGGAAAATCGGTTTTAATTATTTGTTTTGAATTATTTTATATGTACTGAATTAGTACATGATAATTTTATTCTTTACCGCTTTTTTTAACTCAACAATAATAGAGGAATAAAACTTTCAGCTTGCTTGGAGCTGATAGGTGTAGACTTCATAGCCCCAGTAATCAGCCGTAATGCCATGTTTAAATACCATCAATTTTTAGGGTTCCGTGGCCAAAAAGGAACCCTTATAGTTTCGCCATGTTCTGTCTTGTCTGTCTGTCCGTACGCGGCTTAGCTCAGAGACTCTTAGTACGAGAAGGCTGTAACTTGGCTACATATTAATCATGTCGACATGTCGACAAAGCTAAAGAATAATACGAAAAAAAATATATTTTTTTTTGTTCCTCTGGTACAAGTGAAGTGAGGGTTGTTTTTTTTATTCACGATTAATTATGAAATATCGTTGGATAGTTTTTTTTTTAATAAGGGGAGTTTTCTCAAACCATTTTTCGATGCTAGTGTACGTTTCAGAAATATTTCGTTAGAAAGTGCTCATTTTTGTTAGAGTTAAGTGTCGTCGTCGTCGTCCCCCTACCAGCGAAACCGTTGTATTTGGAAATGTGAAAAAAATCACGGTAGTAGTGTATTATGATGAATTTAAAAAGAAAACTATCAACATCAAAGTAGGCTTTACAAGTTATCGAATAATAGACCAACTTACAAAATGTATTTGTACAAGTAAGAAATTTGGTACTACAAATATCATAGAAAAATATTTTGATGAATGTTAACTGTCTTAAACACCTGTTTAAGCCCTTCTGGCTACGCCTCCCACTGTACCTAGGTAGGTACAGTGGGAGGCGTAGTCAGAAGGGCTCAACTAACAAATTATACGCGTAAAGATTTTAGACATTGAATTTATTCAGTGAAATATATGTTTTAAGATTTTCGTGGTTGTTCACTACACTAACATAATAAGTCGGCCATCGCGGAACACCTAAATCAAAATGATGTCAACCACTGGATTGAGCTACACAGCCCTCAAGTACTGTCGACAGAACGCCACTATATACCACGTTTAGTGCGAGAAGCGATCTAAATCACGAAATACAAAAACTTTAATCGTGAAGATGGTTTCAAACTGTCCGGTGTTAAACGTATATCACCATAAAAATGGTCCAACTTCAAAGTCGCGTATAGACACAGTGAGTATTGTGTGTCGTAATTACGGAGAAAAGGCTCTGGCGGACATTCAGCCTCTACCAATAATATTTGTTAAATCGAGATAATTTTATTTTTATAATTAAAATATTACTGGCTGATAATATTTTTGATACAATTTGTTAAAATAAAAAAATATTAAATACTTTTCTCTTTGTATGAATCGATTTAAATATTTTTTATTGTCAAAATTATCCTGGCTGAATAATAAATTCTGAAGACCGTAGGAATTAAAAAAAAAAATGTAATAAAATCGCACTAGTGCGGTAAAACGCATTTACCGCACAGTTTACTGCCTTCGTAAGTTCAATTTTCGAGCAAGGTGTATTGAAAACATTTTTAACCGTAGCGGTAAAAATAGTCGCGTTGACCTAAAATTATATATCTCGTCCGAATATTCTTTGACACAGCTGATCTCTAGAGATGGAAATATTAAATTAAATGCCTTTGGTAAAAAATATTTTTTTTTTTTTTGTATTTTTTGTAACACGTTTTATACATTTATCTGACATATGAATTACCACGTTTAGTATGTAGATTAAGAATGCGCCCGCCATTCTTACGTCAGAATGTCTGCTCACTTTGAAACTGTTAGTATTTCTAAGCCAACGGTATATTATGCACGATCTAGCTATTTAGGTACTTATTCGTACACTTAGTGTACACTTTGTCAGTATTAACTATAATATACTCCCGCAGTTCTGACGCACACTAAATAAATATCGCTATTTTTATTTTCTTAGTGTTCACATTTTTTTTTACATTTTAGGCATTACAAACTGGAAGCTGAGATAGCAATGATGACATGGCGGGTGAGCTGGAGCGATGTCTTGCAGCCAGGTGGCCGCTTGAGAGGCAGCATACATTCACTGGCTAGGCGGTACAGCACTGGCGTAAGTACAAATGCTATTTATATTTAAAATATTATTTTCATGAACATTAAAGCCCTTTCAGTAAAATGAACCGATGTATTTTGCTGTTTTGAAGTTAAATTACCTATATACTCAGGGGAGCGAGGCCTTAGCCCTGCAGTTTTCCTGCACCACGGTCGGGCACTAAGTAGAATATTTGAATAGTGACTGCCAATAGTACGAGTAGCAGCGTCCGCATTGTTCGCAAGAAAATAATAACAAAAATTTCTTTAGTTCCTAAACGATTGTTTACTGTGTTGTAATCAAATTTACAATATTGTTAAACGTTTCAAGCTCTTCAATTAGTAGTTCTAGTTTTGCAAAATGCCAGATACTTGGATTTAGTCAGCCCTGCTGCTTTAAAAGACCAGACATACTCGATGAACCAAATATTACAAAAAAAAACAAGGATCATTAGCTACCGTCTTCATTCATTTACCCGCTACAGAAATAATTAAAAGTAATTTTTAAAGTTTATGAAATAATAATAATTATACTTTGTGAAATATGCTTTAAACAAAGGAGCCAAATTTTATTAAGCCTATCGTATGTGGCGTCAAGTTTCCAGTTATAAACCAATTCCTCTCCGTTGTCGGCAACCTACAACCTACAACCCACCCACACTTTATTAAACTAATATTATCGATTGTAACAAAACTCTTATTCGTCGTGCGGGTTGCAAAGTCGACAACCGATTTTCTAAACCCTGGTGTCAGTGTCATAGAGCCGCCATGCGGCCAAAGGCTACTAACATGCCAAGTAAACTCTAAAAACTAATATCTTTTAAGAGCAGTAACAGATTGTACTTCAAAAATATGGTTGTAGCAATCTGAAACTTGTTCAAAGCGCCAGTAAGTACATCGAAGAGGAGTCGTCGCGTCGATTGAATTGGAAAAGTTCTTTTCGGAGAGCAACTCTGTAAGCATTTGCAAAGAAGGGTTACCCAACTTTAAGAGTGCACCTGAACGTGACTTGTAAGTCAGACAGATGGAAGTTTGAAGAGAATTCTTCGATTGATGGAAATCTTGGATTGACTGAATGATAGCCTGGTAAGGTTATGCATGTCTGGATGCCCGTTTCTGTCAAATAAGTACACGACACGGTCGACACGAACAGCGAGAAGAACAAAAATAACATTATAACTTTTCAACATCTGCTTTTTGTTTACGTGGCATCAATCGTCGGCTTTCTGTCCACACCATGGTGTATTATATCAACTTAGTCTCACTCCAGGACAGCGACACGAACCTAGATGTCAACGTGTTAATCCATATTTTTGTCTCTAATCTAGTGTCCTTTTTAACCGACTTCAAAAAAGGAGGAGGTTCTCAATTCGCCTGTTTTTTTTTTTTTTTATGTAGTTTATTAGATATCTCCGCCAATTGTTAACCGATTTTAATCATTCATTTTTCATTCCATAGGATTTACTCTCGAGGTGGTCCCATATTAATTTCGTTAAGATCTGATGGTGGAACATGAGGTAAAACTTGGAAATTCCTCAACGGAATGTAGCATTCGCGTCGTTATTCGTCTATTCTTTTAGTCATATCTCAGTCAGTTTTCAACCGATTTTGATGATTCGTTTTTCATTCGATAGAACGTGCTTTAGGGATAGATCCATACCAATTTTGTTAAAATCTGATGATGAAATAAGAGATAAAAGCGGAAACTCCTCAACCAGTGATAGCAACATGCATCGCGCGCGATACCGTTTGTGGTGGAATGTTGCTAGGTAACGAAATAAATTTGTTTTGTCAGTTTGCTGAAAATCTACGTTTCCGTTGTTCCATATAAAATTATATTATTCGATTTTATCACATTATTGGCGACCGTGACAGGACAAGAACCTGCAATCTTCGGATATTGTATTGGATATCACAAATAATTTAGCTTCTATGGCCGAGTGGTCGAGTGTTTTACTCTCTTTACGGAAGTTTCGGGTTCGAGTCCCGGTGAAGACACTCTTAAACGAAAATGTCCTTGTGAGACTTTTTTCAGTTTAGTTGGAACATTGCTGCCTGAATCACCTGATTGTCTGAAAAGAAAGATGATTCCGTGATTCGGAAGGCACGTTAAGCCATGTGTCTCGGCTCTAATATCTACAGAAGGCGTCGTTAGTCGTGCTAAGTCAGTGGGTTTTGACAAGGGCCCGGTACTATATTAACTGTGTGACCAGGGTATGTGAGGTTGGTTGTCGACCTTACAAACCACAATATGAAGAAAAAGAAGAAGCCAGCCTACGTTCACTATCTGTATGTAATCAGCTAACGACAGACTTTCAAGATACCATCTCAAACCTGAAACTCCTTACGAATAGCCCAAGTATCGGGGTAAACTATAAGCTTATTAAGAGGGAAGAATAGTACGTGCTCGTCTATACAAAAAGAGAAAACGTTTTTCCACTTCTAAATATTTTCCAATCTCCATGATTTTTTAGTATGTTATTGACACAGTGAATGACTAGGTTTATAGCTTTTTCTTTTTACAAAATTCGCTATAGATTCAAACTTATATAGGCACCTCAAGTAACGTAATTTTTATGATTAAAACTGTGTCGAATTAAGCCGTTTGTTGAACAAAAACAATGGATTTTTTTTTAAACCAAACCTATGAACCTAGAATATATTGTGCTGAAACGATCGACATCAAAATAAAAGTGATTTGTTGAAATTTAGTTATTGGAAACCGTTTTCTCCCGAAATGGGAATTTCATCAAGAAAAGTACCTATTGTCAGTCGCGAGCTGCAACGCTCTCGCTCTCTCTCTCCCGGGGGCATGAGCGCACGCACGAGCGATAGCAAATGTTTTCCTAAATAACTATTTCGTTAGGATCGCGAAGCTATTCTTTCCTCTTAGCATTATCAGTTTAGTGGCCAGCTGGACTACTAAATGACCTCTTACTTCGTAGCCTCTTACCCAGTTTAACTTATGTTATTTTCGAAACAATCATTATAATAAACAATTAAACGCACCTGCAAAGCACGAAAGACGCAGTCTAAACTAAGCAAATACCAAAAATATAACATCTTTGTACTGAAACTGTTAAATAACAAAACCTAGCTTTGGATAATGAAGAAAATTCGGTCATTCGGTTGGTAAGGAAAAGTCGGTGCCAGCCAAAAAATCGTCGATTAGTCGTGGGCAACTGTTTTAAGTCGTCGTCGTCGTTAAGTCAGTACATATTTCTATATGAATTTCAATAAAATTCTTTGATAGTCTATGATATAATGTTTTGTTGTGCTGCGCGGGATGCAATGCCGCACCCGACCAAGCGCAGGGACAATGACAGGAGCGACTACCAAAAAAGTCTGGGTAGGTTTCATTCGATAAATTAATACTCGTAGTTTCGTCGTCTACAATTTTTGGCTGGCACCGACTCCAAAAGGAAGTACAAAATTCTTAATATTTACTTAATACACTACCTATCTACTTAATTGAGGATATTGGCAATATTTTTTTTCATGTTCCATCTGGAATGTTATTTTATTTGTTACTTTTTAGTGGAGATAACCATATAAGGTAATTTGAAGGAGGTTTCTATTTTTTTGTTAAAATTATGACATATCATGTCTATTTTTACCTCACCTCTTAAAATATAAAAAAATAGTTTAGAAGTTATGAGTGAAAAATAGATATATTAAATCCTTTGAAACTGTTAAGTTAGGTAAATATTAATATAGTAAATGTGAAAATTTATTTATTGATTAAATGTCTAATGTTATCTGGAATACAGTATAATGCTTTATATCTATAATATAATGAAATAAAATTATTGTTCTTAATTAGACAATTGACGTACCTATTTGGCGAATTTCATAATTTGCCGAGAAGAGGATCTGACAAATTACCGATTTGACCAATGGCAGACTTGAACAATGTCGTAAAACCCAAATAGTCTGTACATGTTTTTATGATACGTAGAAGTAGAATATAATAAGCTAAGTTATTAATAAGATAAGTTTTAAATCCTTTTCTTCTGGCATAAAGTTCAGCCTGTCCTTTACGGTTGGTTGCGTAGGCGGCTCTTTTTCGCTTATTGGATCGCGCCCATATTTCCAGGGCAGTGAATCTCTATCATAGTATCTTAAATCAGTCTACGTTTCGTGACTCGTTTCCTTTCTTACATAATTGATTCACACAAGTTTTCTTCGCATTCTTTTTTTCAGTTCATTCGTTTCATATTGTTCAACGATATGGTGAATATTCACTTCATTCATTGAATAGAAGTAAAAGTTTGTTCGTTTGTCTTTATTTTATAGGTATTTTTAAACAATATTGATATTGAAATTTAATTGACAAAAAAGAACTGCAAGAACTGCGATATACAAATCAATCAACCAAAAACAATGAGGTGTGATTAAAAAAATATATTTATTTTATATTCAGTTAGTTTTTTACGTACATATGGCACAGACAAAAACTGTAGAAACGGAGATAGATAAACTAACTGTGGTGTTTCAGTTTTCATGATTAGTTTTCATGTTTATTGAGTAAAATTAACTTTGCAGACAGCATATTCAGACGAAGCTACCTCGTTGGCGGGTGACAGGCAAGTGTACGCTCCCTGCGGCTTCTACAAAGGCTGTCGGGTCGCTATCAAGAAAGTAGACAAACAACGGATCGATCTGACCAGGCCCTTACTTCTTGAACTAAAGAAGATGAAAGATTTGGAACACGATCACTTAGCGAGGTTTTACGGAGCCTGCGTCGACCCACCTCATTGCTGCTTACTAACAGAATACTGTCCTAAAGGATCCCTGCAAGATATCTTGGAAAACGACACCATAAAGCTAGATTGGATGTTCAAAGTTAGCCTTATGCACGACATTGTCAGGGTAAGATTTGGTAGATGTTTTTGCTGTTATTTTAGGGCTTTGCAAAATTGGTGAGTCACGCGCAACGCGTCTTACATAACAACTTAGCTACCTAATAACATAGTTGTTGTTTCAAAAATAATAAAGTACTGGTCGTTATAGTTCTTCAGTATCAAATCTTGAACTATTTACAAAAATAAATACAACATAATGAAAAAATGTATACAAAATAACGGAGTCATTGAACTAACCGCCATTGTAATATTTTCAGGGCATGCATTATCTTCATGGCATTGACATTCGTTCCCACGGGGCTTTGAAATCCAGCAACTGCGTTGTAGACTCACGCTTTGTATTGAAGATAACGGACTTTGGTATAAACGCACTGAGGACCGCGGAGAAGGACACGAGAGCCCACAGTTATTGGACACGTAAGTAATATCGATATCCCACAACAGAATGAAAACTTTATTTGTGGCATACAAGGTAAATACATATACGACTGATAAAATATAAGACAAGCGAGCCTTTCATTTGTACATGACCTTATGAGAATTTGTGATCGTGTTGCGTCACTGTCTGGCGTGCAAATAGTAGAGTAATGATGTAATGGTATTTTTTAATACTTATACATAGAATTAGGTGCGGTCAACAATTCAATAAATAATTGTTTAAAATATCAAATAAAAATTCATCGAAAATATTCTTCATGTCAAAAAGATTCCGGTCATGTCAAGAACTATGTCACAATCATAAATAATAAGGATAAAGTATGCATTAAAAAGTTATAGGTATAGTAAAATGGTAAATATTAATAAAATTACATTTCACACCTTTGGTAGCATATAGTTCGGTTGTTAGTCGGTTCTTAAGTAGGTATAGTCCGGTTGGTACAATGCACCGAACTTATTCGAACTACTGCTACTGAAGAATAGTTCGAATAACAATAACAATTTAAAATAAAAGGAAAAGGTTAACACATAATTTAATTTTAACTTATGTTAAAAGTGCACGTAAAAGCATCTTTGTGAAGGGAAACTTCAGTTATAATTTCACCACATGTGAACAATTGAGTACCTATGTCGAATAAAATCGCTTTTTCGATATCCTTCGTTCTTCTTTTTCTACAAATATCGAAGGGTAGCTAGCTATATATAGTAGTAATGTAGGAACAAGTAGTGCATCTCGATGAGATCTACATTCTACACAGGTGTCAAAATTAAAACGGATGACCGTTTTAATGATTATCTACAGTCGATAATTTTCGAGATATTATGAAATATCTCGAAAATTATCGACTGTAGACTACTATTATGTAGGAACAAATGATAGATTAGATCTACATTTTCAATGACAGGTGTCAAAATAAAAAACGATCATATCTCGAAAATTATCAAACGTAGTCTACTAGTGTGTAGGAACAAGTGATGCGTCTCGCAAAGATCTACATTTTCAATGACAGGTGTCAAAATTAAAACGGTCATACCTCGGAAAATATCGGCCGTAGACTACTAGTTTGTAGGATCAAGTGATGCGTCTCGACGAGATCAACATTTTCAATGACAAATGTCAAAATAAAAAATAGCTGATCCTCTAACCGACCAACCAAATAGTTGAGCCGTTCGGCCGTTCTTCGACAATCGTTTGATATCCCACAAACAGGCTGTGTTGTGGATCAGTTAGATAATGTTTTACTCAAGTTTTAAGTTTTTGGAAAAATAATTTATTAATATGAATAATTAGCCGACACAACATTTCGTCACTGAATGTTGCTCAAAATAACCTGTGAATGTTTGTCCGGCATTATCTTTCGCCGACGAACGTTCCGCCGACAGTCTCTTCACCGGCGAACGTTTGGCCGGCGATTGGTTCAGCGGCGATTATAGTAATTAACACAACAAAATATGAGCTATGTATTATACGGGTAAAAAAATAGGTGGTATTAAAACAATGAGAGACCATGGATTTAAAAGATTATTTAAGTGACTTGGCGCACATCTGTCATTTTATTGATTATCATTGATTTCATCTGTCATTATATTTGTGAAATTATTTTTAATCACATGTCGGTTTTTCATTTCAAATTTTAAATTAATTAGGTAGATGAAATAACGGAAGCTGCAAAAGGAAGAGAGCCTGCTTCCAGAGTCTACCGCAAATGTTTAGTCACTTTAAAAAATAAAGGAGTCCACCTAGGAATTCCCAAGCAAATCCAAACATTCTCACAAAAAAACTCTATTTATCGCAAAATGCGTAAAAATTCTGAAGTGGAGAAAATACGTCCAAAATCCCTTTCAGAAGTGGAAATTCCTTTACTGTTCTTTGATATTTTACTTGCGGATTATTTTAATGACGACATATGAATAATATTTTTTTGTAGTAACGATGCACGTATACTTCATGGACAGTACCTTTCAGGCCAGTCCAGATCCTTTCTTACGCAAGTATTCACAATACATGGCGACATGGGTAGCATAGTTGAAATAACAAATGTTATACCATTGGTATATGTTTTCATGTCGCACAGGAGCGTAAAAGCTTATAAAATTGTTTTTGAATTGATCAATTCGCAAATTTCTGATTGGGATCCAAATATAATACATATTGATTATGAGCAAAGGCGTTAACATCTAAATTTAAAAAAGTGACGTTGACTAGATGTCATTTCCACCACAGAAATTGTTTAAAACGTAAAGCAGCGACGTATAATCTTACATCAAGAAAACACAAATATAATAAATTTATGTTCTGCATTAGCTTTGTTGCCCGTGGAAGTAGTAAACATAGGCTGGCAATATATAAAATCCAAAGAAATGGACGCTTAAGATGATAAACTAAATAAATAAAATTTTTGAATGTTCCGACTTTAAGTACCTCGGTTCACTGATTCAGGGAGATGGCGAGATAGATCGGGATGTAAAGCATAAAATTAACTCAAGATGGATGAAATGGCGGCAATTCACGGGAACAACATGCGACCCCCAAATACCTCTTAAGATAAAAGGGAAAATTTATAAAACCATTATACGACCTGTCGTCATGTATGGATCGGAGTGTTGGGCCATCAAAGGGATGGATAAAAGACAACTTCATGCTAGTGAAATGAGAATGCTGAGATGGATGTGCGGAGTAACAAGAATGGACAAGATTAGGAATGAATATATAAGAGGAAGTTTGAAAGTTGCGCCAGTGATAGCAAAATGAGAGGAAATCGCCTTACCTGGTATGGGCACGTAATGCGGAGAAATGAATGTTACGTAGCGAAAAAGGTATTGAATTAGAATGTGGATGGATATGTTGGGAGAGGACGACCAAAGAAAAGATGAATGGATATGTAAAAGATGATAATGTTTAGGAAGGATGTAAGTGTTGAAATGACGGCTGATAGGGATGAATGGAGGAATAAAACATACTGCGCCGACCCCAAATGATGGGACAAGGGCAAGCGCGCACAGATACATCCCAAAGCCTGGAGAGAGGTAAAAGTAATTTTTATACCTAAACCAGGCAGAGGAGACTGCTTAAGACGCTGGAGCGGTTATGCGATACGGAGCTACGGGACCATACGCTCATACACATGCCCATGCGTGCTAAACAACACGCCTACACTGCAGGTAAATCCACAGAGTCGGCGCTACACCTGGTGGTCTGTCGTATAGAAGAAGCCATCAGGGATAAGAGAATCTGTCTAGGCACTTTCATTGACATAGAGGGAGCTTTCAACAGAACAAACTTCTTCAGTATTGGTGACGCGCTGGCAAGACACGGCGCCAACACCATAATTATCGACTGGATTAAAAACATGCTAAGCAAACGAACGGTAAGATTCGGCGAGGAGAATTCAGCAGCAGTCGTTGCCAGAGGCTGCCCACAGGGAGGGGTTCTTTCTCCCCTTCTGTGGGACCTTGTTATCAACGACCTTATAGTAAAGCTGAATGCGAACCATTTCTACACCATAGGTTACGCTGATGATCTTACCATATTAATAAGAGGCAACTCGGCGGGTCTGGTTTGTGACCTCACTCAGGCGGCTCTTCGCATCGTGGAGAGATGGTGCACTGAGTTATGACCTTTCCGTGAACCCCTCCAAAATGGAACTGGTGATGTTCACCTAAAGCGAGCACTAGGTAACTATCGGCTGCTTAAGTTGTTCGGCACACAACTCCAACTCTCCCCTGAGGTAAAGTATCTAGGGGTAACTCTTGACAGCAAGTTGAATTGGAGTAACCACATTGATAGGAAGATAAACAGGGGTTGTCTTTTGGCAGTGCCGCAGGATGATAGGTAAGCGGTGGGGTCTATCGCCGAAGATCATTCTGTGGCTCTACAAAATGGTAATCAGACCCATGCTCTGCTATGATGCAGTAGTCTGGTGGACCAGATGCAAACTCACGACAGCCATTAACAAACTGCAGAAGTTTCAGAGACTAGCATGCATGGCGATCACCGGCTGTATGAGAACGACCCCCACTGCAGCCTTAGAGGCCATGTTAGGACTACGCCTTTACATCTGTTCATAAGGCAGGAGGCTGCAACGTCGGCGGTCCGACTCAAGTCTCTGTAAAATTTGGCGGCAAAATACGGTTCTACACACAAGCATTCTCGCAGCGGCCTTCGAGGATATTCCCATGCTAGAGGCGAAGTGTGACAGGATACCCAAGCAGTTCGTATTTGACAAAAAGTATAAAATACAGCTACATGAAGACAACTCGTACGAGGGCCTCAACGTACAGGTCGCGTTTCGCAACCGATTCTCGTGAAATTTTGTGAGCAGGTTTGATAAATTAATCGATTTTTTTTGTCGAGTCAGTATTTGGAACTTTAAAAAAATGACGGAGTTATGGGGGTTGCCAGCTTACAAGGTCTACCTGTTAGGCTGTTTTCCTCTACAGGTCACATTTCTTAACCAATAAAAAGAAATATAAAAATAATAATAATAGTAAAAAATAATAATAATATAAAATAAAATTAAGTTTAAAAAAAATATAAAAAAAAATATCGGGGATGTTTGTGGAGAAAAAATAAAAATAAATCGATGGGTCCATGGAACATTGTCGCAATAGCTATTGCGGCAGTTTTCGTGTAATGCCATATTCGGCATCTACGACCCCTAATGCACCTAGTGAAATTTTTTTGTGACATTCCTATGATTATTTATGAAGTTACAAAAAAATACTACTTTATTCGAAACAAGCTACGGTGACTTTTACCCCCGGAATAGTAACACTATATTGAATGCGAAAATATTTACCATAATTTTGTTCAGGTAACAGCGAATGCGGCTTTTTTCCAGGTAAGAGTTTTTAGTTGACAAGACAGTTATATCGAATACCAATATGAATCTTTTAAATCGACCACGTAATAAGTTGTTACCAGTCCATTTAATTATAATATGAAACACAATAGGTACTTACCTTTTTCAAATTAAGGATTTTTTTCTCACAGACATGTGCATTTGTTCATACGTTAAATAGTTTTTAAGTATACCTACCTACTTAATAAATACAATATCAGCATAAAACCGTATGACGTATAGGTACTTGAAAACTTCAAAATTGAAAATGTACAACCTTTCAAACGGAACGTTAGTCATAATATTATGAAGCTAATATAAGAAGTACCTGAACTTATAACATAAAAATGTTACTCACCGACTAGACAATCGAAGTGACATGAGACTGATGATATATGCTATAGGTTCTAAATGTGTTGGCTATAGAAATTAAAATACACTTGTTAATTTTACATAAACTGAACTTGAATTAGACCAAAATCAGTAACAAGACATTTTGAGGCAATTTCTGTGGATTTGCTTGGACCATTTCCATCGTCAGGAAATAGATACACTTATTTGATTGTGTGCTCTGACTACTTCAGCAAATATGTTCTGTTGCATCCTAAACGGAGCGCAACAGGTGCTGCTGTAGCAAAGTTTATCGAAAAGTGTGTGTTTCTAGTTCACGGTGTGTGCAAATATGTCTATATGGATAATGGACCTCAGTTTATCAGTGCGCAGTTTAGGCAACTATTATTACGATATAATGTCCCAAACATTTATTATAATCCTCGGTATCATCCTCAGGTAAACCAAGCTGAAAGGGCGATTAGGAATGTAGTCACAGCAATCGCTTGCTATGTGAAATCTGAGCATAAAAAGTGGGATGATCATCTTGTGGAGATTCAGTGTGCATTAAACACAGCTGTTAATGAATCCACAAAATGTTCACCGTATTTTTTGGTACACGGTAGGGAATTTATTTTGGATGGATCATTGTATCGTGGTAGTGATGTGCCTATATCACACTCGCAACTACAGACTGATGATGCACAAACGTATAAGAAACGTTTGGCCCAACTTAATACAATTTATAACAAGGTGAAGAAACACTTAATAGTTGCTCACCAGCATAACTTAAAACACTATAACTTAAGAAAAAGGCACGTGGAACTAAAGTAGGACAGATTGTTTACAAACGTACTTTTTATTTATCAAATGCTTCAAAGAAGTTTACTTCAAAGTTAGCTCCAAAATTTCAAAAATGCATAGTAATTGCTAAGAAATCATCTATGATGACTGAAAGGTAAAGGAGATTGTATGAAAGGGTCTAAGTATGAATGAATTTTATTTTCTAAATTAATATGCGCGCAAATATTATAATTAATAAATGAAGTATGTAAAGGAAGTATAGTAGTATGGTCATGGTATTTTGATTAGTAATAATGAAGAAATCTGAATATTTTTAGTTACTGTTTGTTCATCATTCAGTATTTTTAAGGAGGGAGTAATAGGTTGTCGGTTGTTCTCTTAAGTGGATCTGTCTTATCTTTAAGGAGCCGTTCTGTCTACTTAACTTAACACTACTTAACTTAATGTTGTTGTGAGATGTGTATAATGGGTAGTCCAAAATCAGTAACAAGACCTTTTGAGGCAATTTATGTGGATTTGCTTGGACCATTTCCATCGTCAGGAAACAGATACACTTATTTAATTGTGTGCTCTGACTACTTCAGCAAATATGTTCTGTTGCATCCTATAAGGAGCGCAACAGGTGCTGCTGTAGCGAAATTTATCGAAAAGTGTGTGTTTCTAGTTCACGGTGTGTGCAAATATATCTATATGGATAATGGACCTCAGTTTATCAGTGCGAAGTTTAGGCAACTATTATTACGATATAATGTCCCAAACATTTATTATAATCCTCGGTATCATCCTCAGGTAAACCAAGCTGAAAGGGCGATTAGGAATGTAGTCACAGCAATCGCTTGCTATGTGAAATCTGAGCATAAAAAGTGGGATGATCATCTTGTGGAGATTCAGTGTGCATTAAACACAGCTGTTAATGAATCCACAAAATGTTCACCGTATTTTTTGGTACACGGTAGGGAATTTATTTTGGATGGATCATTGTATCGTGGTAGTGATGTGCCTATATCACACTCGCAACTACAGACTGATGATGCACAAACGTATAAGAAACGTTTGGCCCAACTTAATACAATTTATAACAAGGTGAAGAAACACTTAATAGTTGCTCACCAGCATAACTTAAAACACTATAACTTAAGAAAAAGGCACGTGGAACTAAAGTAGGACAGATTGTTTACAAACGTACTTTTTATTTATCAAATGCTTCAAAGAAGTTTACTTCAAAGTTAGCTCCAAAATTTCAAAAATGCATAGTAATTGCTAAGAAATCATCTATGATGACCGAAAGGTAAAGGAGATTGTATGAAAGGGTCTAAGTATGAATGAATTTTATTTTCTAAATTAATATGCGCGCAAATATTATAATTAATAAATGAAGTATGTAAAGGAAGTATAGTAGCATGGTCATGGTATTTTGATTAGTAATAATGAAGAAATCTGAATATTTTTAGTTACTGTTTGTTCATCATTCAGTATTTTTAAGGAGGGAGTGATAGGTTGTCGGTTGTTCTCTTAAGTGGATCTGTCTTATCTTTAAGGAGCCGTTCTGTCTACTTAACTTAACATTACTTAACTTAATGTTGTTGTGAGATGTGTACAACATATTTTACTTAAGATGTGAGTTAATATCGGTACCATAATATTAACTTACTGATTCATAAAATGTTGAATATCTTAAATATTTCCATTACTAGTGTGGAACTTAATCCAAGTGGATTCAATAAACTTAAATAAATATTTGTTTGCTTTAACAAAGATTTGTCTTAAATATAATCTTAGTGTGAGAGTTTGTGATAGAGATCATTGTTGGAGAAGTTGACCGGTGTTCAACCAGGGTTTTGTTTCATCCTTCTCATAGATCTTTCTATCCATACTTTTCTAGCATACTCAACTTCTCAGTAAGTTTGCTGGCATTATCTTAGTCTTTAATGTTTCTTTTGTTCAGATAAAAGAATACAACAGAAAATTTTTATGATATAGCTTTCTACAAGTACCGTAAACCGTATTCACTAAAAAGTCTCTCAAATTAATTTACCGAATAAGACAGCAACACTCTGTTAACGTAATTGACCCAGACGTACTAAATGCTGTAAACAATAATTAACGTTCAATACTTTTACTAAATTTCTCTGGAACAAAGCCGTAATGTACGCTTGCGGTCACAACATATTGGCACAAAATGTGGCAATTTACAAATTCTTATTTATTTTCGTAACCGTAAAAGATAGAAATATGAACGTCTTATTGCCACTTCGAGTAAAAAATTAGCTTTCTGTTGATGTAGAAACCTTTACGATGCGCATCGTATATTGAGTTATATTGACAGTTTTCACGTTTTATTTTCTCCTGAACATTTTGATTTCTCCGGTTGCGGCTTTGTTCCATGCACCCATCGAAATATGAAAGATATACAGACTCGCGAGGTCTACAGCTCACAGAACGACTATTATAGGTGTCACGGACAGCCCTTTATGCAGAGGATGCATGGAGAAGGAAGAGACGGCCGCCCACGTGCTGTTGGAGTGTCGGGGCGTGTCAATGTACCGGGCAAGGTATCTCGGTTCGCCGGGACGATCTCCGAGGTGCTGGGTAACACTGGTGGTATGCTGCAGTTCCTCGAGGAGATCGGGTGGCTCGAGTAGTGAGCCACCCCACCCACACGCAAAATAGGCGCATCAGACGTCGGTTTGCGGAAATCAGCCCGTCATACCATACCATACCATACCATACCATACCAAGGGCAAGCGAATGAAGATTTTTGAAAAGTTCGGCTTTTTGTCAGGGCTTTCAAATTTCTAAATGGTAACCCTAGCCCATCTTTCCTTGTTTGTTATTTATAGGAGACCCAACCCGTTATCTTTAACTTATTGGACGCTGGGGAAACTTGTGCAACCACTGTTACGGTTCCCGAGTAGCACTCGGCCTCATTAGTTTACATCTAATACAAATTCACACTAAGTATATGTAAATTGTCATTAGTATTCCAGTAAATCAAGTCTTAGTCGGTTAATTCGAATCGAGCAAGATAATATTATGTGAGTTTACTTAAAATTCATGTGAAACACGCATTAATTTCGAGTTCTTTAGCAATAAATCTCATTTAAAAAGCTATCTATGAGATCTATTCTTATGTTTCAAAGGATAATTTTATGAAGATTTTTTATTGGGTAATTTTCGGGGCTATAGGTGTAATAGGTAGGTATATTTTTAAAATCTTGAATTTGTTTTGTTCGTTTCTTTGAAAAAACTCGAGAAAATACGATATTGAACTTTTTCCATTCCCGACTAGAGTCTGGAGCATCGAATTAACTTATCCGAGATGCAATGTATACTCGTACGTTACGTACCTATTAATCTTTTTGGATGCAGCAAATTAATCACTAGGGCCAAATAAATAAACTCGACAGCAATTATTTTTTTCAGAAAAAAGCACCAGTAAAGTAATTAAGTTGTTTAGGCTCATACGTCAGTAATAATTTTGTCCACCAGGTATGCTATGGACTGCTCCAGAACTTCTCCGCATGCCTGATCCTCCACCAGAAGGCACCCAAAAAGGCGACGTGTACTCCTTTGGCATCATCATGCACGAGATAGTCAACAGACAGGGTGCATTCTGGTTAGGGCCCGGCATCGAAATGGCCCCCAAAGGTCTGTGGAAATTAAACTTTTATCTTCTATCTTCTAACTAAAACCATATACTTTTTTAACATTCTTTACAACCTGCGGGTCGTGTGTGGGTGAAGTTAGATACTCAGTTTTTATGCTACATGATGAATGAGCTTCATTTGTTACTAGTTCTGTCAAATATATTTTAGCCTTACATACGTAATATTGCAAACTGATTAAAATAGTCGCTTTCGCGTTACTAACAATTAATAATACAGTTCAATTACCATTTTTTACATACATGTACGTACATCTAATCTGTTGTTATCTTTAAGATTTTCTCGCATTTAAAAAAAACTTTATTCGTCTAATGCTCATCAAAAAATCGTGTAGATGGTTTGAAATTGTGTTTTATTGTGCATTGTGGTTTTGCTTTAGCGAATTTGTGGCTTGGCGATTGTATTTGGTTATTAGCTTACTATTATAACTAATGACAACTCGACTCCAATTAAAATACTGAAATGCGAACTTGTTTATGCAAATTATGTTTTTCAAGTTTATCGAATAATGCATTGTCTATAATGTCATCCTACCCACTACAATTACTTTCTTTTTATACCGAAATACTCCTTTAGAGGTTCTATTTACAAGTTTACATTACAATATTCAGATTTAAGTTGAGTTGACATAAAGTCGTAATTTTTGCGACGGCTTATTAATATAATGATGCAAGCCAGGATTTAGTCAATATTCTCTATTCTTTTGACGCAGAGATAATCGAAACGGTGATTTCGAGCGGTTTGCGGCCCAACACTTCCCACCACCGATCGTGCGAAGCTGACGACGCGGCGGAACTTATGCGTCGCTGCTGGGCCGAAGAACCCACCGACCGACCTGATTTCGGACACCTAAAGGGAGCCATTCGACGCCTCAACAAGTAATGTTTATGTACCATACAGTATAATACTATATGTTTGTTTAGTTTAAACACTATTGCGAAATCTTCCGCTGCTTACATATTAATGAATTTTCATCACCGTCAGGATCGAAATACGTTGATAACAGCTTTTCTTGATAGGTCAGCGGCCAGCGGGGTGCTTTGGTTCTGAATAAGTAATAAAGAACATAGTGTTTCCTACTGGAGAAAAGGCATAGTATTTCTAACCATTCTTACAAGAAACGAGCACAAGCACATCCATAAGAAAATGTTCTCTTTCCTCCATTTACGTTTTTAGGTACCGGAAAAATATGATGTAGACGTATTATTATTATTATCTGCGACAGATAAAGATTATGCTCCTGGCTTTATCGGAAAAGTGAATATAACAAATTTATGATCTCGTCTTACATTTCACGGAAATTCGTTACGGCTTATTATACTTTATCTCCGATTTGACGTGTAGATATGGAAAACTGTTTTTATATTAGGGTTTTTAACCGACGACGTTTATGATCGTTTTTACGCCATAGCGACTTTGCTGAGCGAATGTGCAAGGTTTGTTTGTTATTGGATTTGCGACACAATTTGTTCTGCAAGTCGATTTTCTTTAAGGCCATTTTTCTTCTTCAACAGGAGCCAAGAGAGTAGCAATATACTGGATAATTTACTTTCCCGCATGGAACAGTATGCTAACAATTTGGAGTATTTGGTTAGCGAACGCACGCAAGATTATTTAGAAGAAAAGAAAAAATGCGAGGAACTTCTTTACCAATTGCTTCCGAAGTAAGTGAAATTTGTTTATTCATTAGTTTTTTAGTCAAGACCCCAAATAAGTTGCTATTGATGCCGGCGACCTGGCTTTTAGCCAAATGGCTTTTTAATAGATGAGGGAGGATGAATATCCTGTTTTGGTTCGAGATACTCGACTTAACCTATTCAGTCAGCTGTCAGTGAGTTAGTGCCGAATCCTTGATTGACGAGTCGACAATTTCGGGTGATTTGTCATCAGAACAATAGAAATTATCAACCAAACGCCAAAACGTAAATATTTAAGAATGTGTTCATTTCAATTCGACATCACAGCCATGTTATATAGGGGTTTTTTTTTGACGGACCCAATCGCTATTTCTACCAGAGTGGTAATATAGCGGGCGCGGTCTTGCGGGGGAGCAGAAGGCTCGTACCTCTCGTATTAGGCAATTTATGACAACGTATCTGGGGGCGCCCTCAGACGGGCTCGGATCTAGGCCCAGAACGTTGCCAGGGCGAGAAGCGCGTCGAGGAAGAGTTATATTGGGGATGAACCTTATATATAAGTATACAATATAATTATTATAAAAAAACGCATTCATTATGATTTTTTATTTTCAAAAGTAGTAAAATATTAATCTCTAACTTTGCCTAAATAACAGATAACAGTATTTTCACTCGTACACAAAATAGGACTTTTTTTTATGTACTTTTGTATAAAAGGGAAGTAAATCAATAGCTAGCGCTCCTTCATACACCTTGTTTAGGAATCGCGTTAATTATTATACCTATAATTGTGACCAGGTCCGTTGCGTCCCAGCTTATCAACGGGCAGTCTGTGGTGGCGGAGACCTTCGAGCAGGTGACCATCTATTTCTCGGACATCGTGGGCTTCACAGCACTCTCCGCATCCTCCACACCGATGCAGGTCGTCGATCTGCTGAACGACCTTTACACCTGCTTCGACTCCATCGTCGAAAACTACGACGTTTACAAGGTAAGTAACGGCTCAATACTTGTGAATTAGGTGTCATAATCACATCTAGGAAATGACTTTTGAAATATATTCTTTTGAATCGTTGTATTTTTGATTTATCGACTAATAACAAAAATTTTAAAATTATTGATTATCATCGTGTAGGTTGTAAGGTCAACAACCGACCTCACAAAATTATTGATAATCACAAATTTAATATGGCTTGATGTATAATTTGAAGCTACGCCAATTTATGATGTAGTTATGAGTAAAACATCGAATAAGAAAAATACCGGCACAAAAATAATAGATCCTTTTGCTTTTGCAACCTACATGTTACCTGTATAATCGCTAATAACTTTAGACGCAAAATACTATATTTCGTATTGAAGAAGGTGACAGCTTTGGAAGGATTTATGGAAGGAAAGAATTTCTCACATATTTGTAATATAAGCTTTGATTGCCATTTGCCGCGTTGAGTAGGGTCAAGGAAACTAAACTTCCGTCCTCTAAAAGAACTCTTGTCCAAGGTGTACAAACAAAAATTACTACCTATTCAGGGTGGAATTTTTTAATGCCACCTGGAGGGAAAGTACTCTAAACAATTCAAATAGCTAATTTCACTCAAAGGAAACATTCATTTATTTTTGAAAAGAAACAAAACTGCATTCAAACATTGTTGATGATACGCTTGCCACACCTGGGAATCGAAGCGACTAAAATCTGAAAAAATAACACCCTTTATTTTTATGGCGTCAATTGATAGAGTCCATTATAAGGAGTAAAATCTCTCTAAGAAACTTGGTACATTAAATCAAAGAAAATTCAGTGAGAAAAGATTTACTCAAGGGTCCATCGGAAAACCTATTAAAAAACCTATGCAACTGTAAACGAGTTAAGAACTGAAGTACACATACAGTTTTGAGTATTCACCACAATTCGTTATTGAAATCATTCGATATGAATTCCTTAAAAGAATAAATTTGTGTATTTAGCAAAATGGAGCTCATTTCGAGTAACTAATTAGGTAGTACCTATTCTGTTTTTTTTTTATTTCAATAAAATAAGTTTAGATTTCACGGTTCTAAGAGATATGATCCTTGTTATTGATCTATAAATTGACGCCATAAAAAGGGTGTTATTTTTCGGATTTTAGCCGCTTCGATTCCCGGGTGTGGCAAGCGTATTATCAAAAATGTTTGAATGCCGTTTTGTTTCTTTTCAAAAATAAATGAATTTTTCCTTTGAGTGAAATTTGCTATTTCCATTGTTTAGAGTACTTTCCCTCCAGGTTGCATTAAAAAATTCCACCCTGTGAAAAATCCTGTATAGGTAGTTAGACAACACATTATGTAAACAAAATGTAAGCATAATAAAAAAGGAAACTGATTTATTTTTAATAATAATTATGTACGAGTACTTGTATTCTCTGGTTTAAGCTCTGATGTAAAGAGCTTTATTAATTCATTATTAAAACAACATGCTAATCACGGCTATTAACTTAATAAATTATCTTTTTATCATAAAATGTTTAATTAGTGGGAACAGCATAAAACACCCACCGAGCTGAATATGGAATAAGATAAGTAGGTAATGAGCGCTTGGAATAATTTACAATATGAGTTGGTGTTTGTGTGCATGAAGTAGGGGTTATCAGCCCCGATTCCAAATTAACTGAACGTTCAACTTATTTTTTCGGTCCGGTGACTCGGTAAAAACATTCGCGAATTTTGCCGTGTATACACTATTTGTGATAGGTAAGATTTTGGCACATTTGGATAACATTTAGTTCTGCTTTGATCGTAGCCTAGAGAAAATTCCATATTATGTTGCGATATTGAGCTTCGTGTATTTTATATGAATCCAGTTTATTTTATCGGCTTATTTCTACGTCGAATCCTGAATAAGAGAGATCAAGTCTTAATCGATCGATCGATCACGGCTAAATCGATAAGCGGAGTAAAAACTGTTGATAAAAAAAACGTTTGCTTCCTCTTTTTTAAATGATGAGTCGCTGGAGCGTAGTTGTTATTCAGCAGATGCTGGTTAGATTAACCCGAGATAGAGAGATAATCGACCAAACCTTTTTAAAAATTATCTCTCGATCTCAGTATATACTTACTATGTATATTTTTCATAAAAAAAATAATTGTTTAGGTGGAGACAATAGGCGATGCGTACATGGTAGTGTCAGGTCTGCCAGAGCGCAACGGGACGAGGCACGCGTGCGAAGTGGCCCGCATGGCTTTGGCCCTTTTGGACGCCGTGCACCGTTTCCATATCCGCCATCGGCCCCATGATCAGCTCAAGCTTAGAATCGGCCTGCATTCCGGTAAGTGTTACTATTTTGAACCATTCCGCATAGTTTATGTATCATACTGAGTATAAAAGTAAAATTTAGAAGTGTTGTATTGAAGCATCTTTTACAGCTTTCTTTAGAATAGAATAGAATAGTCTTTATTTGCATTAAACATGGTGGGTTACAGGTGTTACTAATACTTATTCAGCGCAAACATGTTCAGCTAAAGTCAAGTAGCATGCAAATTATGTCACAATTTTATCTAGTCAAGTAAGGCGGTCATCGAGGAACTCCTTAACACTGTAATAATTTTTATTTTTAAGCCATCCATACATTTTTTTTAAACAAAGCCAGATTAAATGATTTATAATAATTTTACTTTTTAGCTTATGGTTTTTAAGGTCGACGATATTTAAAGCTATGTGTAGTACCTATATTTAGTTTGTTAGTGTTCTAAGTACTAGGAATATATAACAGACATACAAGACAGGACAACAGACAAAACCTTTCACTAAGAAAAGATCTTAGATAGAGCATTTTTATTGTGATATGGATCCCTGTTTTGAAGAAGACGCTGGTTTAGCAGAGCTTCATCTCAGAGTGATAGAAGAAATAGAAATGTAAGAAGATCATGTAACCAAAACTATTTTTAACACGATAGCATGGAGACATGACAAAAGATGCGTTTAAAAAAATATCACTTAAATTAATCAATGCAAAAAAATTATAAAAAGAAACCAAGACAAAAAAGCACTTCTTAGTCTTATCACTCATTATAAACCAGTAATAAATTCTCCATCTGATATTGGAGGATTGATTCTTGCAGAATTTCAAGGAAAAACATGTATAAAGATTTAAAGCTAAAAACTATAAAGAAATCACTTTTTCACGATAGTTTATCATACGTAAATCCGAATAACATTGTTCACCTCCTAAATATGCATGAATCCTCATCAACAGCTCATGTACGTCTCCACCAAGGGGCGGTCGAGCCTACCCTGAATTAGGGCGATTGAGCTTAGCCGACCCAGTGCGGGTTGGTTGACTTCACACACACAACCTTTGAATTTATTCGCAGGAGTGTGCAGGTTTTATCATGATGTTTTTCTTCCTCGTAAGAGCGACAAATAAACGTACATATGAATTCAAAATTCAAAAACACGTGGTAGGGATCGAACCTGCGTCTCTGGGACGGAAGACAGCGGCCCTAGCCACTAGACCACAGACGCTCTTCTCTAATAGAAAAAAAAATATTTTTGAGCATGTAGTCGTTTCCCCGTTCAGGTAAACGGATCTCAGGGGAAACAACCAATAACTTGTGGGAACTTAACATGACTATTGTCAATTATTTCTACTCAATGGTGTAAGGTGTTCAAATCAAGCATAATTGACGTGCTTGAAGCAGCTCAAGTATACGGCGATGATCGATATAAAGAATCAGTAGAACATACTCGTACACACAATGACAAATCTAAGTAAATTGATACATACGTGAAACGCTACATAAATTGGAAATTATTTCATCCGAATTGAGGAGCATTTTTATGGAAAAGGAAAAAACAACGAAGTAAATATCACCCAGTCACAAATATGACAACACCTTTCCACCAGCACCATCCTTCTACCTCAAAACTAAATGCTTAATACTTCTTCCAAAACGAATCTCTTCACTAATCTTTAGAGAAACATTTTTCATGATAATTAAATTAATTTTCACTTACTTATAATCCATATCTTCTACCACCATTTTCGTATGTGTCTGTTCTGCCTAGACTCGCTTGTCATTTCGTGCAATTCAGGTGCTGAACAGCTGATCATAAATCATTCCAGTTCGAATTACATTATAATTCAACTGTAGGGTTCTCCTGATTCTCTATTCAAATTGTTTCAGCGAACTATTATTATAATTTAAATTCTGAGATAGCTTGCTGTCTAACTTTGTTTGATTAGATCGCATTATTTGACACAATTTACGAACACGAACCCTCGAAGACAGATAGAAATATGCCGATCCTCTAATGGCCCGGTAAAACGGCATACTACTGTCGGTCGCAAACTATAACAAAAGATTTTTAAAAATAATGTATATTGATAAAAGAAGTTTCAAGTTTTAATTCAAACGACTGTTTTATGTAGGTAATTTTAATTACTTCATAATAAATCTGGCTGCCGCAGCGCCCCTTGGTGGTCTACCGCCATAAAACTTATCTAAGAACAACCGCTAGAGAGCCTGCTTTCAATTAAAAAAAAACCGCATACAAATCGGTTTACCTGTTTAAATGCTACGGTGCCACAGATATATCTGTCTGCTTATGACACCTCTCTTTTTTGCGTCGAGGGTTAACCTCATACTCATATGCTTCAATTGTTCAACTGTTTCGGCCCTAAGTAATGTCGGTCAAAAGTTCAGTCGGACAGTCGGTTCAGTTATTTGAACAAATATTATGTCGGTCAACTGTCTGTCGGACAAAGGTTTCAAATTCGTCAAAATTAATTACTTTGCTCTACCAAAAAGCTCTTTTTTACCATGTTGGTTGTAAAGCTATGGAGCCGCCAAATAACTTTAACATGGTGTATATACCCCGGTTTAACGTGCCTTCTGAAGCACTAAATCATCTTGCTTTTCAGACAATTTAGGTGATTCAGTCTGCAATGTCCTAAACAAACTGGAGACAGTCTTTCGAAGTGTATTTTGTGTAACCACAGTGTCCTCACAGGGATCCCAGAGCTGAACACTGTACCGGACAGCCATGGAGGCTGGCTCCTAACAATTCTTAAAAAATAAATAAAAAAAAAATGTTTTTTGTATGTTTTATTGTATTGGTTTGAATCGTAGCTAATTAGTTTACTATAGCATTGTGATATTTTGAGTTTTTGGATTAAACGGTGCCTATTCATATTAATTTTTAGGTTGCGTTTAACAATACTCGCCGAAAGTGTCATCGTTGTTGGCTGCGTGTAAATAAAACTGTAAGACTAGAAGTACCAGAAGTATAACAACAAACGATTAACTACGACCCAGCAGCAAGTCAAATACCTGTATAAGCTAATACACCTCAAATATCTGAGCTAGAGGAAATACCCGAGCAAGTTGAAATTCACGAGCAAGTTGAAATTCCTGAGCAAGTTGAAATTCCTGAGCAAGTTGAAATTCCCGAGCAAGTTGAAATACCCGAGCAAGTTGAAATACCCGAGCAAGCCGACATACCTGAGCAAGCCCTAAAACCTGAGCAAGCTGAAAGGATGAGGCTCAAGGTACAATAATCAATCCCGAAGATTATAGGACAATACAGCTACCCATTGCATTTTCAACTTTCGTCAAAGTCGAACGTGTCGCCGAATACCTCAAACACTTAAAGTTCATAATATTAGTTGTGTCAACACAAGTTATATATTCCAGAATCTGCTCGGGTTATTCAACATCTGGAAGGGAACGATTGGGACAGGTTACTTGAATTTTGTAATACTGTCCATGATTTTAATGTTGCTCAATTTAGTGACATCTGTAAAATTTTCATAGAAACTATTCAAAGTGGTAACCGTTTGAATTTTGAAGCAAGAGGAGCTCGAAGTGATTCTGAACTGCATTTTTGGATTGGTCTCAATTTAAATCGATTTGATAAAATTCTAGAACAAACTTCTTCCATCAAAAACAGATGCAAACAGCCACGTACTGCTCTGGCCGCTTATTTGACTAAATTAAGAACAGGAGATTCAAACGAGAGGCTATCGATTCTTTTTAATATGTCACGACAAACATTGGAAAGAAAATTTGCCATCGTCAGAGAGTGCTTGATAAATCATTATGTACCTGCAGTGCTCATCTGGGCTTTAATCATATCACAAGAGAGGACGTACTTTTAAGGAATTTGCGAATTCCGTTGTTATTTGTGATAGCACGTATACCTATATATAGGTATATATAACGAAGAGACCTTGCTAGTGATATATCACTCATTGCTAGAGGAGGGGTAAACCAGCTTCCATATATTTCTGCACATTCTTCTTTGAATTACAACTCTAATTCTACTTTGAATACATAATGCAAATCCTTCCTTAAATCATGTAATTTAGATTTAAACATTAAGCATGACCAACAAGGGACTGGCACTGCTTTTTTTTTTTCATACTTATAAATATTATTAGTTAGTAAAATAAATGAACCAAAAAATATCAGGGAATTTATGTGGCATATATACCTTACCTACCTATATAGAGTATACACTGACGCTAGTAAGAGTAGTATCGCTGGTCCAGATTCCAAATTCGAATTTTAAATACTCATTGTCTTGCACGTTGCGTTATTATAGTGGCTATCACATGGTCATATTCGCAAAATGGCAAGTCGCAAAATGTGCAGATTTTGTGATTTTCAAATCGGATATTACAGTTTCCGAAATGTTATCGTAATATAATTTGAGAATAAATGTGTAAGGAACACCTAAATGATTCTATTCTACTCTAAACCTACTATAACATAGATCTAGTTTGATTAACTTGTTGTTTGTACTTCTTGTTGTAGTTAATTGGGCATTCACCGTTTGAGGTTTACCTTGGTGTGATAGGATTTTTAAAATTTGACCTTGACCCAACAAATGATATGTCAGAAATATTCCTACAACAAATTTACATATTTGCTACCAACATTATTTAAAAAAAGCAAATTACTCAAACAAGCAAACAAGGACAGTTAGTACTAGTGTTGGTACTAGTACATCAAATTACGAATTTGCCAGTGCTGCCTGAACGGTTCATTAGTAGTGCCTGGCGGAACTTTTAAAACGCTGTATCGGATAAAGACAATGTTCATATTCCGCGACCTGCATCGTTTCACGATCTGCACGTTTTCCCACCTGCATATTCTGCGACTTGCAATAGTGCTCATTTCGCAACTTGCACATGTATGCTACGGTACGGAAAATTCTTCGTGACGTATACTGGTCATCAGAACTGAACAAGCGTGCAAAATGACAAAGTGGAGGGAGACGTACGAGGGCAGCAATGGATGTATCGGGAATGGAATATTTGCCGCTCTTCCTGGCATAATAATATATCCGAATACTATTTATTTACTTTTTAAAAAAGAACGTGCTCTTGTCACGAAGTCTTGTCAAACTTGTCAAGTCGGTGTAAAAATGTAATTGACTCGAGAAAATTCAAGAGCCTTTCGAAGTGGTTTAACACAATCAGTGTGTTGATAGTATGATTTCTGCATGTATGCCGAATTTCAACGTCACGTCCACGTTACGAAAACTTAATACAAGGGTGTTCACAAACTAATACGTCTACATCCAATTCACCATTCTGAATTATATTTAACATAAATTTCACGATTGTTTTTGAATTAGTACATCACAAAATATCGGTATCTTCCAAGAGCAAATTTTGTTATGGACAGTTTCTGTTGATCCGCGTCAAAATATTCATGCGGATGTACGAGTCGAGTAACGGAAGGTGCACAGGGAATATATTTTCATTTGTCATACCGTCTATCCAAAAAGGAATACGCAATAAGGAAATGTGAATATTTTCTTATTTTCTTAGTCCTCTTTTACCCCTCATGAATAATTTCATGGTATGGAAGTTGAACAACGTGTTGCCAACTTGTGAAAGTTCCAATTAGGTAAGGATGTTCTATTTTTTATACCCTGACTTCTATAGCCACCACGGTGGTGTAGCCGGATTTATTATTATTATTATTAAAATCATCATAGTGATTGGGGGTATGTTTAAAATATTGAATACAAACTTAGTTCTAAGCTCATATCAGTATTGTTTCAACCATATTATAATATAAATAAATAATAAATATGTGGGGACATCTTCACACATAGCCATCTGATCCCAAACTAAGCAGAGCTTGTACTATGGGTACCAGACAGCTGATATACATTACTTAAATAGATAAATACATACTTATATAGATAAACAACAATCAGACACAATGCAAACACAAGTGCTCATCACACAAATGTTTGCCCTGGGCGGGATTCGAACCCGCGACCCTGTGCGTTGGAGGCAGATACACTACCACCTGGGCTACGGAGCCTATATATATTATATATATAAAGAATAAAACAATATATTTTTTTAAAAACCTTTCCATTGTGAAATTTGAATTAGGAACCTTCGTAATAAAAAATGTATCGGTTCAAGAGAAAAACCGACCTCCTGAGAAAATGTTAAAAATGCAATTTTAACAGGAAAATTACTTAAAGTGCCCTTAAGAGGAAAACATCTTTGTTTATTAAGATAACATAACAGCTATAAAATAAACAAAAACTTATATTCTCGAGCAAAAATGCGAAATCTTTGTTTAAAAACTTGGAGCATTACTCAAAAAAAAAAAGTAATTTGACTGCGGAGTTGCAAAAATAATAACAATGCATGCCCCAAACAACTTCGAGCTCGTCTCGATTCATCAAGATGAGTATAAGGTGAAAACGGCAAGTTCACTTCATGGCTCATTTGAGTGAACAGAATACATTTCTTTATTCATGCAACTCGGGAGGTAATGAGCCGCGTGAAGCTGAAATATACCGGCGATGTAAATAAAATATGGGGTCGCTCGTGCACAGCCTATTTGAGATCTTAAAAAGTGAAAATATCATTACATACAACTCGATAGCAAGTGGGTTAACAACATATTCGTGGTAAAAGGGGTGAAGAGCCCACTTTTCACAACTTATCTTACTGATTTTGATGTTGCCATGTGCATAACTTTATAGGCTACCCAACCAAATACTCGTAGCAAAATATTTTATCAAGATACGAGTATAGGAGTTTATTTGCGAATTAAAAAGTCCGAGTTTCAATATTTAAGTATAATGTTACTTTGTCCACGCGGAATGCCTCTTTCACTAAACTGATTGCGAAAAAATGTTTTCGTAATTCCAAAATCCTTTGCAAAGGAGAATGGGCATTTTAGTTTTCGATTTTGGCAAATTGGGACTCTAGCAATGAATGATAATGTCGTTCGCAAAGTGGAACATTTGATAGTATGACAGCTCATGTCAATCGTTAGTGTTTTCGGAGTTATATCACTTTACATTTTTGACATTGTGAATGGTGGGGGTAGAATGATGGGGCGATGCAATGTAAACAACGATTAAGTACTACTCGTATTACGGTACGTACAGGTTTATAGTAAAGCACGACTGATTACTCATCTCTACAATTGTTTACAACCAACGTTCCACGGCAGCGGATAAGCGAGGGCTTGCGCCACTGTAGACACTTAGTTTAAGGCCGATTTACATGAAGTCAGTTACTGACATCAGTCAGTGCGGGATAGACGAGCACTTTTAACAAGAGTAAACATGCAAGCGTTAGTGTGTATAGGGCGCTCGTCCATCAAGTGACGACTGACGCCAGTGACTGATTCAATTAAATAGGCCTTAATTGCAGTCTGAGGTTTCCCTAGTGCAAAAATAGATGGAGGTTTTTTTTTACCAGGCTATTCGCTATTTCTACCAGAGTGGTAATATAGCAGGCGCGGACTTGCGGGGGAGCAAGCTTAGAAATTTATGACAACTTATCTAGAGGCGCCCTCAGACGAGCAAGGACCTCGGCCCAGAACGTTGCCAGGGCGAAAAACGCGTCGGAGAATAATGGCCCCATCGGGCCTTACTGAATTGATCGTACGATTATATCCGCGTACCCGCCGGCGGGTGCGGTTTCTACCTTGAGGGATACAGATCACTTCGTTAGCGAATATGTAAAACTAACAGGGTCAACGTATACAAAAGTGCATCGAAAAACATGGCGAATAGTTTAAAAAACAATAAAAACCAATTAAATGGGCACACAAATTACGGCTTTCACGGATGATTTGGTTGTCTATCATTTATCACAACGAAAAGATTTAGTGATAAATGATAGATGTTTGTGTAATGTGTCTATCTATCACACTAATTGACAATAAATCATCCGTGAAATCCGTCATTTGTGTGCCCGTAATCAGGAAGCAAATGATAGGTAATATTAATGACAATAGATCAAGCCAAGCGGGAAGTTTGTGAAAGTTTGTGAAAATTTTGGCCTATTATATAAAGATACAAAGTATTTGGAAAACAATTTGAAGAAATGTACGATGCTCCTAAATTTAGATCGAATCTTTATAGAATTAGGAAGAAGTTTTTTAATTGTGAAAAGATAAAAATAAACTGGAAGAAGTAGAAGTTCCTAATAATTTATTTGCAGATCAAAGCCAAAAAAATTCGGACGTTATAAAGCACAAAATGCAATCCTGAATACTTTAAAAAAAGGAAGATATCATGGAGATTTGACGTTCAAAAGTGTGCCTCTTCCCTTCTAACAATTGTTTACCCTACATTTTTAAACATGGAAAAAGAGATGGATAGCTATTACGTGAATATAATTCTTGTGGTATTCTCGAACTCGTATTTCCTTTTACCCAATGAATCGGAAAAGACTTACGTTCGCGTATTTACTCTGTTCAAAGAAAATTTTGGAATAACTATTGCTTTCTATAAATGTGATTATAAGACGGCACAAATAAACTCAATTCTAAAGGTATTTCTAGAGTGAAAAGTAACTCTTATAACTATCATTTCAGTAAGACCAAAGCAAAGCAACTCGAGGCTACATCTACTGCGAAAGAAAGGAACACAGTAAGAAATGCTGCAAATTTGCCCTTGGTCCCAGAGGAATTTTATCCTGAATGCATGCTGCCCCGAATACAACAAACATGCAGAATACTTCGAACGTCAATGGTTCCCTAAAATGCCTGCTTCAATGAATTAAAAAAGGAAGCAAAGTTTCATGACAAAACAATTAAAAAAGCTTTTTTTAATTTAAGAAAAGGAGATTTCGAAATGTCAGATTCAACCGGAAGTACGAGGGCAGCACTGAAAGTGTCGGGAATGGAATAGTTCCGCTATTCCTGGCATAATAACGTCTTTATAATCGAAAACTTCTTGGTTTTGTGATGATCCGCATTTAGGTCGCCCAAAAACTGCAATCACCCAAGATAACGTTGATGCAGTGCGTATCTTACAAGGTTATGTCTTGGGCTGCAGCCTGGACACTTCCTTACAAGTAGTGCTAATAAAAGTAACCTAGACGTACGCTTTATGTACGATTTAGTACTTCAACACTATTAATTATTGTACTAGCTTTACAGGAGTACTGATTTTTCTTTGAAGCCGGGCTGCAGCCAATGCTCTCCAGCCCGACCACCACTGTATCTTAAAAACGTATCGAATGTTCTTAAAGCTGTTAATTTAAAACAATTGTACTGTTACTGTTTTTTACAATGTCATAAACTTAATTTTATATTCTCAACAACGTTTATCGCTTGCCGACATATTGTCTGCAGTCATAGTATGGCTGGTTTCACACCAAAAAATCTATGCTTACCGACACGACAACATCCCACAGATTGAAAAAGAATCAAAGGGTTTGTCTAAAAAAAGTGACACCTTCGCACACCGTCTTCGTTCTCAGTAGATCCATCGTCCAGATCCATCATGGAGCTAGTGAGAAAGTTTCATATAAGAAAACTTCTCCGTATGTATTATTTTGATCAATTTAACGTCCGGTTTTTATTAACGTCGACATACTTTTTACAGAGCGACCAAGGTTTATTTTATTATAATCTTTATTGTTATGTGAAATAACTTTGATACATTTTTATATGCCGAGTCTAATAGCATAAAAATACTCATATTAATAAAAGAGTCATAAATATTGTTTTTTTTTTACAGAGTTTACTTATCTATAAATAAATAAAAAACAAAAGTCATGGCCATGCTTTGGCCATTTCTATGTGTACGATGAAATGGGTTATATTGGCCACTTGTGACTTTGTAATGACACTTGAAAAACAATACATTGTCCTCATCTTGTAATTTCAGTATTTTTCGACTGTATTATATTGATTGCGTAATACATAATTTAATTCAGTTCTGCGTTAAAATGGATAATAATACTTTAAAATTTATAGACAAACAAAAAGGGAAACCTACATTGGTGCACGCTGGACACAGACACAACTTTTCAAACAACAATAAATCTGGGAAGTGAGTGCTCGGCATCGGTCACGTTAAATGCTGAAAATACTTCCCAAAACGAAGATATATAGATATTTGTTGATGCCTGTAAAAATGCAATATCTACAAATATGGCACCGAATAAAAAAGTTTTTGAAAAAATGTCTGTCTAACTATCAAGGTTCAGGACAACCAATAATGCCCTCATTTGAGGAAAAAAAGTTCCCTTTATAGAAAAAGACATAAAAGATAATTTTTAATTTAGGACGTCTGTAAAATTAAACGGTTGGTCCATGTCGACACTATAGATTAATGTAATTGTCAATATTATAGAACTTATGTCTTGTTTTGGCCAAAGACATCGAACCTTCCTTGTTCTGAGCATCGATCGAACCAACAATGTGACAGTTGGGATAAAAATAATAATAAAATAATTTTAAAGAAAAAAACTTGTAACTCCTATCTGAGCTGAAACCCGCCATAGGCGACCGCCTTACGATGCGCTGGCCCTTAGGCATGAATTTCAGCGTACTTCAAAACGAACTGCGTACTGATATATTTAGAAAAAGACATCAAAAGTACTAATGCGCAAAATGTTTATTTTTCCAAATGCGTTATTTCCATCAGTTAGGTATTATTTATAATGTAACTTTTAATAAACAATAATGGGAACATTTTGGGGGATTTGCGAAGCTAAAATAGCTTCCGTCCTATTCAGTATCCTTATCCAAACAAAAACATTCTATAACTTGTGCATTTAATGTAGATAACAAGATAATATCAAAGATTCAAGTGTCAAAAAAGTTGTTAGTATGGCGACCTGGTTCAGAATCTCAACCATTTCGAGATATTAATAAGCATTTTTTGGATAAGTATTTTTAACAAACTAGAATAATAAACAACAAACTAACGAACAAACAAACAGACAGTCAACCAAACAAACAATAGAACAAACTTTATTGCACAAGAAACATAAAGAAAAAATACAGTTAATATACAGGGCGGTTTTAATGCTAAGGTAGCAATTATAATTTCTTACCAAAAAGTTGCTGCTTGCACAAATAAAACTTGGTGATAAGGGTGGACGACTAAAATACTATTTTGCTGAAAAAGTTTGTTGCGAACAAATGCAAATTAGTAAAATGTATAATGTAGACTACCCAAGTGCTAAAAAGATGTTATAGAGACTTCTCGCCACCACCACGGCTACTGATGATGCCCAAAAAAGCAGGGCAAACTTGTGGCGAGAAAGGTACGCTCTTCCGTCGTTTATTGCACCAGATTAAAGACTGTCGCCGGGACTTGATTTGCTATGGCTGACCTGGAAAACTCTTAAGACTACGCTTCTAGGTTGGTTCTGTTGGTAGATCAAAGGAAAATAAGTAAAAATAAGGGCACACCTTCCCGTCATAAAACATCTGCGATTGTGGAGCATCCCCCCAGAGCATGCCCCACTTGTTTCTTGTCCCTCGTGCCCTGTCCCTGCTCCCCAGAGGAGCTTTACGACGCCTCCCCAATCACCAGTTGCTCAGTTTTCAAGCGCGATTTTAAACTGCTGCTTTCACGATGATAAATATTTTGCGTGTATGGGACACTGTCCTAGTTGATAATTATGTCGAAATCGAAGAAGAGGCTAGTGAAGTTGCAAATATCGAAATAAAAAAAGATCAAGTAATTAAGCTTGCATCCCATTTAAATCTTCCGTTTTAAGAACCGGAAATCTCCTGAGTCCGTAATAGTATTTTGTTTAATATTAATCAGGAAAAATTTTTATAGCAGTTTTTTGAAGAAATATTATACCTTTAAATAAAATATCTCTTGACGCAGCAAAGTAACACATTTTATTTAAAAAAAAGACTTAGTTCAGCTTTATGTATTACCAGGTCCTTGCGTGGCTGGCGTGGTGGGTCTGAAGATGCCTCGCTACTGTCTGTTTGGCGACACGGTGAACACGGCCTCGCGAATGGAGTCCAATGGCGAAGCCCTCAAAATCCACGTCTCTCCTACCACCAAGGAGCTACTCGACACCTTCGGAACATTCATCCTTGAATGCCGTGGAGAAGTTGCAATGAAGGTGCGTTCAAAAATCATTCTAAATAAATGTTTACTCGACTCCGTAGAGTAAAGCGCCGAATTACCAGAAAGTACAAGTGTTATTTTGATGCTATACCAATATCTTTTCTTTTACAGGGAAAAGGAGTTCTAGTCACTTACTGGTTATTAGGTGAAAAAACGGATCCTACCGCTACAAAAGAAAAACCTAGTTTAATGAAAGTGAAAACTTTGTCAACCGAAAGCGCATCCATGTCACATTTAACACCTTTTAGGAGTAGACTAGATCAAGGCAGTAGATCTTCAAGCCGACGAGGCTCCGGGATTTTCCCTCAGAAATGCACTGACGTCCTTAAACTAGAGAAAGAAGCGCAACCTTTAATACAAAACCTAAAAATACAAAGGCAGCACTCCGATCCAATTGACCCAGTTCATTCGATTTCTAATGGATTACAAGATCTCGTAGATTCAGATAAATTGAGTGTATCCAATTCCATATCACTTAATGTTAATTCTTTGAATCACAACTCTGCAAATCAGGGAACACAATCTAAAGTGAAACTTAAGGACTGCCAGGCGAATTCTGTCGGAAATCACAAGTCCAATAAAATTGGGAACAATAATTGGATTCCGAAGATGCCAACCGCCAGCTCTTTTGATAATGGCTCCAAGCGGAATAACGAACGTTTGAAAGATTACAGCAGTGTCCCGTTGCTGTCTAAGGCTGAGACGCCAAATGATTCAATTGTCTAGACATTTATTTCTATTTAAAGACTTCCAAGCTCACGATAAAAGGGCATTAATTGTCTTTAAGTATCAGCTATATTATGTGGTTTTCTAGTATAAATGAATTGTTTAAACCCACCTCGAAGGTTTATTTAAACCGTATTCTTTCGGTGTCGTGATAGTTAACAAAAAATAAATATTTCGTGGCACATACCGACAACATATCATAACTTCGTCTTTTTTATTTACTTTGGAAGAACAAGGGAGCAGGAGAGAACAGATGACTAAATGAACCATTTAAATGAATAAGCACTGAATTTTAACCTGAAGCCTAAAGAAGCAAAAACATACTAGTAGAATAGGACCGTTTACGTTGGAAACCTATGGGGAAAAAGCCTATGCTCTGAGATGATGATGATGATAAAGGCGAAGTTATAGGCGAGATGTCACTACTTAAGCTGAGAAATTATATAAACATAATTTGGGCGATATCAGGATTTTATTATAAAAATCTTTGATATCTCTAAAAAATCAAAAGAGATCGAATATTTTAATTATGGATTATCTCCAATGCTGCGAGTTACTCTATTAAAAGGAAATAAATGAATAATAAGTAATTGTATTATCATTCCTACCGTTCCTAGGAGCTTCATTGTATAAGACTATTATGCCGTGTATGTTCACACTAGGATTTTAAAAATGAATTTTACTTTGAAAAAATATACTGTCTAAAAATTAAATGTTCGATTAATCATAGATACAGAGATCAAACGAAAGTACTAAAAATATATTTGTTTGCTCTTACGGTAATAGGATCACCAAATACAAAAAACTTAGTTTTTTGCAATTACTTAAAAAATACCTATTATGAGGATGTACAGAAGGTAATAATATTATTACAAAAGTGACGCCGCCAGTGCGTAGTCAGGGAGGGTTCCCCTATGTACTTAATACGTGTTGATGTGTACTTTACCTACTTAAAATAGTATTTATTGATGTATCACCGATGAGACTAGGTTGTAAATACTTACTCAACTTAAGTGTTTATTTATTGTAAATAGTATAGTAATAATTTAAGGTAAAGTTGTCATGATGACGGTGGTGAGTGATGGTTAATACAAGCATTCCGGCATAATAATTGACTTATATTTTATTGAGTGTTACAAAATATTCTGTAGTCAGTTTGAAATCAATGTACTTACCATTATAGATGTTTATAGATATGTATTTTAAATGTGATGTTATAATATAATCCCTATCTATTCATTACATATTAAATATTAATGTCACCGGGTTCACCATAAAAGTTTTCTAAGTCCCAAGCTTAGATAAATGAAAGGCTCGCGCGGCACTCGCTGAGCCTTTCATTTATCTAAGGTCCCAAGTTACAATAAATGTATTACAGTCGTATTCATATTACTATAGTATGTCTCATCAAATTTAATTGTTGTATATTATAATATATCTTAAACAACCATACTTGTCGTACGTATACCAAAATATTTATTTACCTAATGAGCCCTTAAATAAATAGAAACTTATCGTTGTTGTGATCTTAGAAAAGTTCTTATGTAAATTATAAAGGTGTTGTAGATTTATGTGTATATGTTTCAGAAACAATTTAGCAAATAAAATGAGTGAGAATATATTTATTTTAATTTTTTAGTTTTATGCACCCTTTTTCTTAAAAATTCCCCTTTAAGAAAGCGCTTTATTATTTAGGGTATGAAATAAACGCTCAAACGCTCAGCAGATTAATACAATTTTGTTCAGCAGTTAAATGTTTTCTTTCGATAAAAATATCTAAAATGTTAAGCACAAGTTGTGCGCAGTGAATATTAATTAATAATCAGCATTGGTCGGCAAGTAATAACAAAAATCAGTTACTCAAAGTTAGTTTTATTTTATAGTAGTTTTTACATTTTGCAATTAACCAGCATAATAAACTCTAAAAAGTTAAGCTAAAACAGCCTCCGTGGCCGAGTGGTCGAGATGTTGACGCCATTACGGAGGTTCCGGGTTCAATTCCCGGTGGAGACACTGTCAAGCAAAAATATCTTTGTGAGATTTTCCTCAGTTTGGTTAGGACATTGCAGGCTGAGTCACCTGATTGACCGAAAGGAAAGATGATTCCGTGCTTAGGAAGGCACGTTAAGCCATTGGTCCCGGCTACTATCTAGTCGTTACACGAGCCAAGTCCTTCATTAGTGACCTTTGGCGGCTCCATAACACTGACACCAGGGTTTGTGAGGTCGGTTGTCGACCTTACAACCCACACGATGATGATGAGCTAAAAATAATCATTTGTTCAGCTCCGTAAAAGGTTTAGACGGTAGCAACGATTTCTAATATTATTTTATACTGGATTCAATCACTTCGTTTATGTCCAGTCACTCTCGATACAGTGTTCAAAATTAAAATGTGCATCCGAAATTACGATCTTGTCGAGATAGATGTAGTCTAATAAAGCATAGTACAGTCAATGAAAGGCCTTAAAAGGGGTGTAGATAGAATGCGCTAAGAACTTTTCCTTGTTCCTAGAGAATGCGTGACCTAAACGATTCCTACTTGTTCAGGGTACTCAAGGAGTTAAGTCCTGATGTTGTCATTGGAGCAGGAAACACCATCATGACACTGGCTACAACTCCTATGCCTTCGGGTTTATGCTATTATCGCTGTTTATGAATTCAATCTGTTTTGTATGGTAGCTTGGTAGCCTACACGGTAACGCAGGGGAGCAGCCACGATTTTTAAGTATGTAAGTAAAACACTTTATTGCACACAAAAGGAACATAAAAACAAGTCTCATGTCTCAGTGTCATGTCTGTGAGATAAAAATAAAGAGTACTGGGCTAGTAAGGAACGGGACTGCATCCCAGTAGTACCCCATACATGCACGCTTAGCATGACCGAGTGCAACAAAATTTATCTAAATTATTTACTAAGCGAGCATTAGTGGACACTATTCTCTGGATTAAATAAAACTTAAAACAACCAGATTAAATTGTTTTTAAAATAGGCAGGCTTATAGAGAGTAACCAGCCCGCCTTTTCCTACCGTCGTCGTCGCCGAGGCCGTTCGAGGTAAAATAAATTTTATGAGCTGAGCAGATGTGACATGAGCAACCTTGCGGTGAGTAAATCGACTGTAATTTTACAGTCGTTTTCATTTATATTAAAGAGGTTACCTTATATCAGTTTTACAATAGCGGTATAGTGGTTGCGTAATATAATTGGATAACCAGATACTCGTGGCTTAGCTTTATCGAAAATCGATTGTCACTAAATCACACAATGCGAGTCTGCGGTTGCTTGCGAATACCTCACAGAATCCACTTTAACCAAACAATATTGGATACAAATCGACACGTAATATTGCTAGTCTGCAATATCTGCAGATGTAACATTTGATTATGATTACCTACAATCTGCTGTATTGTTTTCAACAATTTCTCAGGTCTTAGAAATTTGATGGCTTTAAGGTTTGCGTAGGTAGGCTCAACTAACACCCAGCACGTTCTTACTTGTGGCCCAACACGTAGAGGCCATTTAGTTAGATTTATTTCAAAATGTGAGATAGGGTGGTACTCACATTACACAGTCATTATTAGCCCAATGCAGAGTAAGGGCGTCCCTTCCCTTTCATGAATAATCCCATTGAACCCCATTCCATGACTCCCTTGTTCTCTAAACGGTATATCCCTTGATTTCTACGTATGGGGACGAGAAAAAGGATTATTTACTTTGAAAAATTCAAACAAAAGACCCAATAATTCAAATACAGCAAATCCGTCAGCTGCAACATAACGACGATGACAAATATAAAACTTTTTAAGCGAGAGCTATATTTTTGTTTTTTTTTCACTTCACCTAGAAGTGTTTTCTTATGGCGTAGGTTGACCTACTCCCTTACTCAGATTTTCTGTTTGGCTGACCGTGCATCGAACGTCTTGTATCATCATCAACAGTTCACACGTCCCCACCGAGTGGCTCAAACCTACCTTGAATTAGGGCGATCAGGACTTAGTCGACCACGCTGGCCCAGTGAGGGTTGGTCGACTTCACACCCAACCTTGATGAGAATATCGTCCCAGGAGTAGGTTTCATAACAATGTTTTTCCTTTATGGAAAGAGCATCGAATAAACGTACATATGAATTCGAAATTACGAGGTGGAGATCGAAGCCGCGTCTTTCAGATGGAAGACAGCGACCCTTGCCACTACGCGACGCTCTACAACGCCTTGTATATCGATCTCAAACGAGATTTTTGAACTTAGATACCTGATGCACGTCTGCTTGCGTGGGGTGGTGTTACTCCATAAACAATGGCACATTTATCGACCTGTACAACGTGTCCCAGAACCTGTACAACGTGTCCCAGAACCTGTACAACGTGTCCCAGAATCTGCACACGCGAAGGCCTCTAATGCCGCGGACAATGCCGTAGTTAGCAGAGTACTGGTTTTCTGATAATTATTTTAAAATATTTAGTCGCTAAAAAATATTCTTTTACGAGAGTGGTGGTTTTTACTTTACCTCTTGTACTTGCCACATATTGTTACTTATTCAATCATAGTAATGATGCAACAATTCAATCATCAACATAGTTACTAAAACGCATTGCTGGAGATCCTACAAGTGCGTAAAAAGCCAGATTCCATTAACGGTAATCGCGTTGTGTCCAGTGATTTATCGGGACATTACTTTCGCCGGCACGAAGGAAAGTTAATCGGTTTGCCTACCCTGAGAAATATATCGCAGGTTTTAATCAAGTCGAAGTTGGTGATAATCGTGCAGAAGAGCGCTAGTAATTTAAGTATTTTTTAGATTAATTTCCAATTTTCTGAAGTACAAGTTAGTTATTTGATACTTTTTAGTGCGTTAAAACGTGTTGTTGAAAAAAAAATACTTTATAATTATTTTGTGCTTTTTAGTCCAGCGTAAATAAAAGTTTGCAAGATACCCTGAACATCACGTGGGACTAAGTTGCTAAGACTAAAAATCCCAAGCATGCCGAGATTATGTTGTTACGATGAGATTACCTTCCGGCTCCATCATGAGACTCTGGACATCACGTATGACTAAAGATCTTGTGAAGACAAATCCAACGAGCCCAAACACGACAAGTTTATGTTGCGACGTTGAGAGAGTTCCTTCTGGTTCCATTATGAGATCCTGGACATCACATATGACTAAAGATCTCATCATCATCATCATTATCAGCCCACATCCACCCACTGCTGGGTATAGGCCTCTTCTCGACTGCGCCACTCCTCACGGTCCTGTGCCATCCGCATCCAGCCTGATCCTGCCAGTTTGGCAATGTCATCGGACCATCGGGCTGGTGGTCTGCCCACTGGCCTTGTTGTTCCCCTTGGCCACCACTCTGTGACTGCTTTGGTCCACCGGCCGTCATTCCGTCTAGCCAAGTGTCCTGCCCATCTCCATCTCAATCTCGTGATTCGTTTGCCTACGTCTTCGACCTTTGTTTTTCGTCGAATTTCAACGTTTAACCGAATAAAATTTTCTTTTCTGCGTAAAATTTCGCAATTTAACCAACGACGACGCAAGGTTATTTTAGTCACATGCCAAAGAATCGACTAAATAAGAAAAAGTTACTTTGAATCAACTTTGAATGTTGACCAACTGTTCTCGACCAGCGTGGTCGACTAAGGCCTGATCGCCTAATTCAGGGTAGGCTCGAGCCCCTTGGTGGGGACGTATTTGAATTTTTGTATTGGAGGCCCACCTCTGATATAAAATTAAATGAATTAACAACTATACACTTCAATTAATAATAAATACGGTCAACTGACCGTCTTTTGTCGGGTTTCTGGTATCGGCCCAAAATTTGGCTAAGAGTATAGGGAATAGGGATAGGGAATATGCACATTTTGTTTTCATTAATCGAAATATTTCAAGTTACAGAAAACTTTTTTTTTTTAATATTTTGCCCGATTCGACCAAAGAGGAGTAAGTTTTTACTCTAGTGTAAACTACTATTTACTCCAGAGGAACCTACCATTACCTAGCATTTTACCAATCACTAATCTAAGAATAAAGTAACTATCCGCGAGTAACTATTTATACGGGTAATTTTGGTGGAGTAAACTATTAAACTGAGAATTAATTGACTTTCTTTTTTGATGGATTTTTTTTCGTCACTTGTCAAATCAACCGTTACCTGGGATACAAACAAACTAGTTGTCAATATTTGTCATTTCACTTTTATTGTCCTACCAAATTAAATTGTCGCTTCATTTCAAGTCATACTTTACGCGACAATAGTATAAAGATTTTTTTCGGTTCATACATTCGTTCATCATTCACACTTGAACCATGGAGTAACAATACCCATAGAGTAACTTGGTAAAACGTAAACGAAGTTATCCAAGAGTAAATTCCAGGAGTTAAATAATTCTTATGATAAGTATACTAGTATAACTTCGTGTTTGGTCGAATCGGGTCTTCACTCAGAAACAAAGGCTTCAAAGTTGAGTCATACTGTGATGTCATATTACACGCGCGTCATAACATCCGTCAGTATACTTTCAGCCGAACTACTAAAAAAACATGTTTCCCTATTGCTTTATTTTCTGCACGCAATTGTTTAGGTAACGGCGCTACACTTGCACTCCAAATCCAATCCCCACCTGAAAAGGTTCCCCTTATTTTGGCAGACCTGTGTCCAGGCGACGGACTCATATGATGGGACGGAAAGGCCAGGAAGTTCGACCAACACTCTCTGACCACAACCTACATCTCTCTCTCCTTTGACCGATCGTCATTGTCGTGAAGCGGAGAAACACGCAGTTTGTATGACTTTTCAGCCTTTGTGGCACAGGATCATAGACGAAAAGTGAGTGTCGAAAGTCCAACAGTGCAGTTCGAAAATAATTTCGAACTGAGCAACATCGAAATAGTTACTAAACAAAAATAAAAATGCGCTGCCACTATGCCCTCCGTGCACTCCGTGGTGTAGTTGGTAAGCACGTTGGCTGCGTATAGGCCGAAGGTCGTGGGTTCAAGTCCCGCCGGAAGGTTAACGTTTTTGCTTATTTTCTATGAATCAATACATTACCATTAATATTACATTACCGTAAAACAATACATTACCACTTTTTATAGTTTTTAAATCGTTAGTAAAACGCCAAAAACATGTAACCAATCGATAGGCCTAACAAGGCCTCACCATATTTTTTTTTTTAAATTTCGACGACCGATTGTATCGATTCTTTCGTAATTGCTTTAACTATCGAGGCTATCGACAATGCACTATCATATGGCAAGCAAGACTATATTTGCATGCTATTAGCTTTATCTAAGTTGACAACGCATGTTTCACAATTATTAAGAATATGACGTATTGAACCTATAAATAATCTTTTGATGATTAAAAAAACAAACAACCTTTTGTTTTGTTTGGTATTATTCTAACATTTTTTTGAACACTAAGTCAATTATTATTTTAGATTTTCTCGTTCATAATCAAAAAGTCGATGAATAATTACTGAATAATTACTAGATAATTTATCTGGCAACAATTTGTTGCCAATTCACGCTTGAACCACTGGACGGATCGGGTTGAAACTTGGCACACATATAGATTAGGTCCCACGGGAAAACTCATTTAACGCGGGTAAAACCGCGGGCGAAAAGCTTACTTACACCGCTGGCTCAGCGATCCAAAGTGGACCTTGGCCAAGCTAGTTTACAATAATTATTATGTCTCTGTTTCGCAGCGTAATTCCTATCTAATTCAAAATGACAAATTGCGACAGCTGTCCGCCCATAGCTCAAGTTGAATTTGCGACCTTAACAATTACATATTTATTACCAAGAAAACTGACAGTTAGATTTTTTGTAATGTATTTTTATTCTCCATTGTGTTCGAGCGTTTAGCACGAAAATCATGTTGAATATTTTGAAGATAATTAAAGGGAATAAACAATCTCTATTAGAACCAAATTGTTGGGCTCTTCAAACTTTGGGCTTGCTGGATCGGAAAGGAATTATCAGCAACTTTTTTTACTATTTTTTTCTCTTCGGTTTGATTTATTTTGTTCCCAGCCAGTATGTAGAGCTTTGGCATTTAAGATACGACCATGACCAAGCTCTTAAAAATCTATCATATTCTTTACTAAGCATAATTTGCTACATAAAATGTGGGACTTTTCTTATTTGGAAGAAAGACTGGAAAAAATTAATTGATTATGTGTCAGATATAGAATTGAAGCTGAAAACTGAAACAGAAACAAAAATCGAAAAAGAATTAAAAAAATATGTCAGTTATTCACAAACTGTAACATATTTATATTGGGGTCTTGCATTTTGTACTGTTATTACAGTGATGGTTGCTCCTCTATTAGTAGGTTTTTTGCCATCGCAGAGTCGCCAGCGCATATTAAGTGGACTAGACCCATATCCAGAAATCATGAGTTCTTGGGTACCATTCGACAAGTCTAGAGGTGCTGGATATTATGCTACCTTTCTTCTTCAAGCTTCTATCTATGTCTGGGGAGGCGGTTTGGTTGGCAGTTACGATTCAACAGCTTTTGCTCTAATGGCTTTCTTTACTGGACAATTTAAAATATTGAAGATTAAATGTGAAAGGATATTTGAAGGTAGTACCAATGAATCAGCACTAGAAAGAATAAAGGATTGCCATGAACACCATGAAAACCTAATCAAGTAAGGATACCTATACTGTATTTCACATTGAATAACTAGCAATTCATATGTAACCAGTTTTTACTTCATTGTGTAGGTCAACGAGTATAAGATCTAGTTTTTTTATTAGTAACGGCAGCCGTGATATCGGTATATGGCTATGCATATCAGAGACAGGAGTTCTGCAAATAAATAACGTTGATAAGAGTATAAGATTAAATAAAGTGCTTATCCGCGAAACACGCATGTCAGTTTGTAACAGTTATTTGGTAGAGGGGGCGTTTTTAAGTTCGCGGAATCGGGGGTAAGACGTGGAAATAAAAATACAAGTTTATTTTTCCTTTTCAATATATTCACCTGCAACCCTAATACATTTTTCAGATCTTTCAATTAGCTTATGTATACCCTCGAAAAAAAATGTTTTTTCTTTGTCTGATTTTTCAGCTGAAACTGCTTCCTTCACTTCTTCATCGCTTGAGAATTTCTTCCCCCGAAGTTCTTTTTTCATTTTTGGAAAAAGATAATAATCACTGAGAGCCAGGTCAGGACTGTAGGGTGGATGAACCAAAATATCGAAGCCCACCTTATGCAGGGAAGCCAACGCAACACGGCTCTTGTGCACAGGCGCGTTGTCGTGCAGAAGGAGGACACCTTTGGTTAATTTTCCCCTTCTTTTTACCTTGATTGCTGCCTTTAATCGCTCTAAGATTGAAGCGTAGTATTCTCTGGTTATGGAGACACCTTTATCTTTATAATCTATCAACAAGATTCCTTCTGAGTCCCAAAAGATTGTCGCCATGATTTTTCCCGCCGACTGTGACACCTTAAATTTCTTTGGTGGTGGTGTGCCTTTTTTGTGCCACTGCATAGAATCTTGTTTGGACTCAGGTTCATAATGATGAACCCAAGTTTCATCCCCAGTAACAATTCGAGTCAATACTCCATCCTGGTCTTCATTACAGAGGTCCAAAAACACGCGAGAACACTACGCGCTGTTGTTTTTGAGGCGGCGTGAGCATTCTCGGCACCCACTTTGCACTGACTTTGGTCATGCCGAGATGATCGTGAAGAATTTTAAATATGGTTGTATCGGATACTCCAACCATTTCTGCGAGCTGTTTCTTCTTTAGTCTAGCATCTTCCACTTTTTTCTTCTTTTATTTTTCCACTTTTTGAATGATTTCCGGAGTGGTCACCTCGATCGGCCGTCCTGGCCGAGGATCATCTTCAAGTGAGGCCCTGCCTTGCTTAAAAAGGGTATGCCACTTATAAACCATGGTTTTACCGGGGCAAGACTCTCCGTAAACGGATGACATCTCTTTTAGTATGGTGTGAACCGATTTACCTTGCTTGGAACTTTATGACAGCGCGGTGCTCGATTTTCTTCATTTTTCACAATGTTCTTCCCAACTGAGTTGTTTGATCGACGATAATTCAAATAGTAATGGCCCGATTAAAACAAAACATTCTATTTATACTAATAATGAGCTACTTAACCAGTTACGACTAAGGAAAGTACCCTCATTTATTAATTACCTACCCATTCCGCGAATATAAAAATGCACCTCGTAGTTTTGAAACAATTTAACCAACGTTAGGTACAAAATATAAATTCTTATGAAAAGCTGCTGGCTGATCCAGAATATTTAGGAAAAATAAAAAATTTCAGCTGCATCAAGATATATGTAGATTCATGTTAAATTGATATTATCTTCTTATTATCTTCTTATTTAAAATTCAATGTTTTTATTTTGTTGAAATACGAAAATCGGTAATCATTTAAAAAATCAGAAATTTAATGATGGAACTGTTACAAGTTTTTGCTAGCGATGCATTATATAGGAATATGTCACAAAACTGAACATTTTACTGGTGATAAAACCGGCCATATTAAAAACCCTGCAGTTTTTTCACAAATTGACGATTTGTCATTAATATATTATAAACTATCGGAAATAACTATAGGAAATAATACTTTTAATAATAATAATTAAATTCTAAATGGTTGGTGTTCACAATTTTTCGTCAGCTTAATCTAATAATATCGTAAGTACTATAAACTAATGTTGTTTACAATCATACGGTGACATTTAATAGCGAGTATCAGTAGTTCTTATTTTAATTAAATAATGAAGATGAAATTTGAATAAAATATAAATTTAATTTATACCTTTATAGTCACACACCGTGCGTTATCTTTAGAGTACCTAATTAATTAGTGTATTCTATTCTAAGATAATTTAATAATGCACACATTTAAATGGGCACATATTGATATGATTTCAGGCATTGTAACATCCTAAATTCTCTTTTGTCTCCGGTTTTGTTCTTGTATGTTGTTATCTGCTCTATCATGATCTGTGCAGCAGCTACAAGACTAACTTCGGTAAACGGCTACTCTTTTTTCACTTCCATTTGTTTGATATCATCTGACGCAACAGATTATAAACCTTATACTTTACTTACAGGAGTCAGCTGGGATCACGCAACAAATTTGGCTTGCTGAATATCTTGTAGCTCTTATATCTCAACTGTTTCTTTATTGCTGGCACAGTAATGAAGTTTATTATGGTGTAAGTTATTTAATATTCACGAAATTACTTCAAAAATTACTCTTTATTTTACACATAACAGATTTTTGTGTCACAACTAAAAAATACTTGAGTTTGGTCTCCAATGATTGTGTGCAATTTTCAACTTTTATAGCAACAGCGATTGTACCTTAAACAAAATATTGCTTAAGTATCAGACCGGTAAGCTTTTTATTATTAATAATTGGGTATTGCCTTTTTTAAACAGAGTCAAGGAGTTGAATATGCATTGTTCTCAAGCTCATGGTATGAAGCAGATTTTAAATTACGTCAAAACACATTACTTCTTCACGGGAAACTGCGCAAAAGCATAGTGTTCACAGCGGGACCATTCACTACCCTTGATGTCATGACTTTTATAGCTGTAAGCTCTATACAATTTACTACCCTTGATGTCATGACTTTTATAGCTGTAAGCTCTATACAATTTATCATAGCATATCAACAATTATCATTACATAGCGTATCTTCTGGACGCCTAACCTTGTATAAATTTCTATTTCAGATTCTTAAAGGATCCTATAGTTACTACACACTATTAAAATGAGAAGACACGGAAACTTGTACCATCATTCTTTTTTTAGGCATCACCCAAACAAACACAGTACACCTATTATATAGTGATATAAAATTTATCGGGAAATTGGTTATTATGATATTATACAAAAATTCTTACTATACGTAATAAAAAGCTTAAATAGAAGTGACGTTAGTCTTTAAGGTTCTAGATTAACTTTATGGCTGAAAGGCTCGAAAAGCCTTTGAAATACTTAATCCGGAAAAGCTATGTAGCTTTAATTCAGGCGAGCTAGCTTTGAGTAAAATTGCGGATTAGTTGCGGCACAAAGTATTTCAAATAGCCTCTCTATTTTTTGGTGGTAGTTGTACTTTATAATAGTCATGTACCTACATAGTTAGGTATACACAATTTTTTATCAAAAAACATACCTAAATTATGAAAACGCAAAGATATACTTATACTTCTTTAAAATCAATTTTTCGATTAAAAGACTATCAAGATTGTTTACTTTTAGTGTCATTTTGTGCTGAAACTGTAAGATATCATTAATATTGTTATTATTTGAGTTTTCATATTATTTGCGGCGCACGTTATTAATAATAATTTCTTTTATGTATTATAAACTACTAACCCCGTCTTTTATTTAGAACTATCACTCAAACTCTCACACTAATCTTTATTTTATAGTAAATTCGATCACGACATTATTTTAATGTTATTATCACAGTTAGTAATGCGTGCAAATTGGCTTAGCTCTCATTTTTGGATGATCGATTTACATATTGTCAGTTTACAAGTCATATCTAAAATAATATTAAAAAAACCGGCAATGCACGTGTCAAGCAATTGCAAAGTATAGGGTTCCGTAGTTGTCCAATACTACTTAGGGGTACCTGTTTAAGACAGTTCGTTCAGAACGTTCATAATAATAATAATAAAGGTGGACTGAAGAAGTTTCCCCAAATATTAATAATAATTTCTTTATTCGTTTGTAACATGGTAACATATAAAGGTGGTAACGTAAAGAGCGCGTATCACATATTTCGCCTGCCTGAGGCATACGAATCTTAAACATAAACAAATGCATGATGATTAAAGTTTACTTACGATGCTGCAGTATTTATGTCATAACATTAAGGGCCGGTTTTTCAATCCTCAGATAAATGATCATCTAACGATTAAAGTTATATGACTGTTTATCGGACGAATAATTGTTGTCCAATTTTTTAATTGCTATTTATTCCATTAATAACTATCTGACACAATCTTCAGAGAGGTGAAACAAATATATTGCTTAGACTAACGTTAGAGCAAGACAGACTTTTCTGCCCATTTTCTGTCAACAGTGTCATATCAATTCTATTATTTACTTCTTCTTTTTTTGTTATGGCACTAGTTGAACTTTGTGCCAGTTTCAAGATTTTTTTGAAAATTGTTTGTCATAAACGTCATGCCTCAAACTATCAGTCGAATAGTACAGTTATCAGGCAAATGAAGCGGCAGATAGATTTATTCTTCAGATATTGGAGTTATTCGTTAAATAAGTCTTATCCGACTGTTGAAAAATTCAATATCTTGCTATCTGTCGAATAAACACTATTTGTTAGTTTATCTAGCGATTGAAAAACCGGGCCTAAATATAATTATATGAAAAAATAAAAATAGATTAAATCATGAATTTTAATAATTTATTACAATGCATTACAATTAATTAATTACAAACTTATGATTTTAATGTCAGAGTAATTATTAATATTATTCGTATGTCATTCATGTCAATAAACTCCTTGACGGAGTAGTATGCTTGTGCAATAAGCTATAATTTTGTTATGAACTTTCTAATTGGCAAGTTTCTTACTTTTTCAGGCAATTTATTAAATATTCTTACACACATGGCATTAGTTGTTGCTAAACAATTTAGTATGTGCCGAAGGAATTTTAAGTTTACTAGTATATATACCTTTTGTTATACCCAGGGTCAGCGTCATTTTTCAGTGAACAGTTCTCCCAGTTCGCCACAAAGGAAATCTGTTAATTTTCCCGCAAACTTTTTCTATAATAATATGTTCTTTCCAAGAGCAAAGAACATCCAAGGCAATTTCTAGAAAAGCAATACATTTACTTTTCTTTATGTCAGTTTGGATGTAAGTACGTAATATGGATGTTACTCTTCTGACGTCGGTTGTTAAATGGAATGAAAGTGGTTTTAGATTAACATGTAAGTTATTATGATTAAGCAAAACAACAGCATCATTAAATTTTCTCCTAATCCTAATAATTTTCTATGATATTTGTACTGAATTTGTTACTAATACACGTACTTACATTTTTATAAGTTGGAATAATATTAATAGTTAAACTGCCAACTTGATGTTGATAATTTTCCTTAATCGATACAAATTGCATAAGCGTTTAGCATTCATCAAAACAGCGGGTAAACTGTCAGATTTTTGGCGTGAAATAAAATGTTTGATTGTAGATTTTAGTTCTGTCGCTTGAGTCTCTGTATGTAATAAAACTAAAATAGCGTCCGAGACCTCGTTAAAATTAGTGAATAAAATGAGTAATACTAATAAAAAAGTGTCGAAATGAAGTGAAAACAGTAATTGCGGAAACTTGAAAAAACCATCGCCCAAACGTCAAACTTTTGGACTGGAACTTGAAGTTCTACAACACTGTAAACATGGGGCAGTTTTATTAGTCGTAATGCATGTTTTACTAAACAGCGGTGTTTTATAAAAAAAAAGCTAACGGTTTTCTAAAACAGCTGATTTGACAATCCGTCTGCAACATAATATTCATGCCAAATTACAGCCTTCTAGTCCTTGAGCTAAGCCGCGGACAGACAGACAGACGGAAGGCGAAATATAAGAGTTCCTTGCTGAATACGGAATCCCAAAATGACAATTTCCCAGAATTTTCGTAAATCATGATTAGCCGCAAAATAACATATTTCGTTGCTCAGACATGTCGCTATCACATCTGATTCTTGCTAGATAAAAAAAGTTCTAAAGAAGAATACCTGCTATGACACTAAAAGAAAAAAGCAAGATAAAGCAAGATTACTTTATAAAAGTTATCTAGCAGTTCAGGTAAATAACAACACTCTTTGTATGGGCCTGTTTTTTGCGGAGAAAAAAGAGTTTCGGAATTGACTCAAAGTTATGTCAAATAAAAAATCTAAGTAGTTAGGCACTCAACATGATCCAAATGTTTTTTCCTGTAAGATTGTAATTTAAGACGTCTCTGCTCATCATCAACAGCTCATATACGTCCCCACCGAGTGGTTCGAGCCTACCCTGAATTAGGGCGATTAGGCCTTAGTCAACCACGCTGGCCGAGTGCGGGTTGGTCGAGTTTACGCACAACCTTTGAATTTCTTCGCAGGAGTGTGCAGGTTTCATCACGATGTTTTCCTTCACCGTAAGAGCGTCGAATAACGTACATCATCATTCTCCTGCCCTGTTCCCTTTATTTGGGGTCGGCGCAATATGTTTTCTTCTTCCATTCATCCCTGTCAGACGTCACATCACTATTCACTCCCTTCTTACACATATCAATCTAATAACTTACATATGAAATCGAAATTCGAAAACAAATTGGTACGGGCTGATTGATAAGTTTCCGAAACGACAAAGAAAAACTTTAAAAATCTATTTAAAATAAATTTATTTCTCAACGTAGTTTCCTTCTACCTCGATGCATTTAGTCCAGCGCTTCTCCAATGCCGTTACACCAGTTTGATAAAATGTTTTCTCCAACCCCTCAAAATACTCGTCCACGGCAACAATGACTTCTTCATTTGATGAAAATCTCTGGCCACCTAACCATTTCTTCAGGTTTGGGAATAAGTGGAAGTCACACGGGGCTAGATCCGGGGAATAGCGTGGATGCGGTAGCAATTCGAACCGCAATTCATGGAGTTTGGCGACTGCAACCATTGACGTGTGTGCAGGTGCGTTGTCATGGTGGAACAAAACTTTTTTCTTGGCCAAATGTGGTCGTTTTTTCTGGATTTCTTCACTTAATTTTTGCAGCAAGCTTGCGTAAAGTAGGATTTTTAATTGAACGGAGTAATTTGACATTAGACAGAAAAATAATGTTGCCAGCTCCATAATCTTAGTGATGTTTTCAGTTCTATTCTAACTCAAGTGAGTTGAATCATTCACACTATTAAATATAAAAAAATGCTTGTTACCCCAGCCTATAAACATAGACTTCGTCTACATATCATGCAGTTCGCAATAGTTGGAATCCATCAGAATTGGTGAGTTGGTTTTAGTATTACTGGTAACAACAGTCAGGCTTTTTATGTAGGTAGGTAATAAAAGTAATTAGTGTTTTTTTTATATTTCTAAGAGATAACTTGCAGCTGCGACACAAACGAATGACTCATCCATACAACTAATTTCCTATTGGATGACGGGAGAAGCGTCTATTTTTTTATTATTATTTCTTTCCTATTGTTCGTCATTCGGCTTCTTACCTCCGGTCTGAGTGTTCGAATGTTTCTCTTGCCTTTGCATTTCATCGTTGAACTTTTCGTTAAGTTTTTTGTTAAGTTTTTGGTGAAGTTTTGTTTTGTTTTTGTTATTTCGTTGTTGTTTATAAAACTGTTATGGATCCTGGCCCAGGGACCTCAAGTAATGACAATTTCATGTCTCCGAGAAAAAAGAGACCAAAGCGTGCTTTAAGTATGACTGAAAAAGTCATGGTGCGCAATGCTTATAAGTACGTAGTCCAAGAGCAATCTTCTCTGTTGGAATCTCCAAATATTCAAAACTGTGCTATTAAAACTGCTGAAATACTGGGAATCACTGCAAGCACTGTATTCAAGGTTCTTAAAGAATATAAAGAAAACAAAGAATTTAAAGCACCTGAAAAATCTGGACCGAAGAAAACATTCAAAGATAAATTGGACGATTTTACGTTTTCTGCAATAAGAAAAAAGGTGCACGAGTTTTATTCTAAAAATGAAGCTCCTACCATTAAAAAGGTGAGAAATTAGTTACTTTTAACACACTAGAAGCTAAAAGACGTCCACTGCCATGGAATGGGTCAGAAGAATTATTTTGTATTTATTATAGTAACTGTCTCTTTTAATACATGTTATATTTTATTAGTGGTACTATTTTCTTTTTTAGGTTCTGAAAATCGTCAATGATGACGAATGTCTACCAAACTTTTCCTGGGGTGTAATGAGAAAAATACTGAAATATCTAAATTTTAAATTTGTAACTAAATCGAGAAGAAGTGTTCTTATTGACAGAGAAGACATCGTGCTCTGGCGCCAAAAATACTTACATCAAATAAAAGAATACAGAAGACAGGGAAAATACGTTTATTACCAAGATGAGACCTGGCTGAACGAAGGTACGAATACTAATCAATATGTCATGAAAGTAAATGCAAATGTCGTTGCTTATCTATGATATTAAATTACTATTCTTTCTTCCTCAGGGCATACTATGAAAAAGGGCTGGGTTGACACTACCATTACTTCATCACGGCAAGCATTTATAGAAGGTTTGACCACAGGCCTGAAATCTCCGTCAGGAAAAGGCAAAAGACTTATAATTAGCCATATCGGGGGAGAAGAAGGTTTTATAGAAGACGGTTTAATGCTGTTTGAAGCGAAAAAGGGATCCGAAGACTATCACAAAGAGATGAATGCTGAATGCTTTGAGAACTGGTTCCGCGGGCTTTTACCAAAATTGAAAAGAGATTCGGTTGTGATAATTGATAATGCACCCTACCACTCCCGGAAGATTGAAACTTTGCCAACGATGTCATGGACCAAGTCAAAAATACAACAGTGGCTTTCTGGTAAAAATATACAATATGAAGAAAAAATTATTAAAGCTACTCTCCTTGACATTGTAAAGCAGCATAAAGATCGGTTCTGCGTCAAGTACGCTGTGGACGAGATGGCAAAAGAGCAGGGTATCACAATCTTGCGACTGCCCCCTTATCACTGCGAGCTCAACCCTATCGAGATGGTTTGGGCTCAGGCAAAGGGGCATGTCGCAAGAAACAATAAAACATTTAAAATGAATGAAGTAAAAACCTTGTTCGAAGAGGCACTCTCCAATATCACTGCAGAGAAGTGGAAGAGCTGCGTGGACCATGTCATAAAAGTTGAGGACGAAATGTGCCATCTCGATCCCCGTATCGACAGCATTATCGATAGTTTTATTATTAATGTTACCGAAAGTGATGATGATAGCAATATATCAGAAAGTGAATAAAATTATTTTCATACACATAACATGCATTTTCATTGTACCAAAATAACTTTTCTAAAATACGAGTAATACACCCTCATAAAGAAGAAAGTTAAAAGCCTTTAAAAATAAAAATAAATATGAATATTTTAATTTAAGGTAGTTGATATATCGCTCATCTAGTACTACAAAGACGGAACTGTCATTTTACAAATTTTACAGGAGGGCGTTTTAAAGTTTTTTTTACTGTTCAGTTTTGTTTTATTATTTCACTTTATATTATATACAACTGAAACCAGGATATTTTGGATATTTAAATATATAGGTAGAGTACAATAGCAAAAATATTTTAAAAAATTAAGTGTAAGTATAAAAAAAAACACTTGAAATGATTTGACACATACAATTGTGTCATTGTTGCATTGAAAATGTTTTATTTTGGAAGTTGTGATACTGAAATAGGTACTAATTAATTATATTTAAAACACTTAATTTGAGGTAATCATTTATTACAGGTTAATTAAATACTGAATAATTAACATTACTTAATGGCACGTAAAATCACAGGTGAATTTGTATTTGTTATCTTAAATTTCAAACCACTTATTGAATAATTAACAGTCTTTTGAATAATTACGTATTGGTACATAAATCACAGATTCATTTGTTATCCTTATATCAAAATACTTATTGAAATAACCCAAGGCTATCGCTAATCACAGCTTTTTCATTGCTTACAAATAGTAGGAACTAAAATCGTAGAATCAAAACAAATGAGAAATAAAACATAACGAAAATAACGCTTTTTTAAGAAAAATAAAACCACGTTTCAAAATAAATCTTATTCTCCAAAGGAAAAAACAATGACAAAACGAAAACGACAGGAGCGGCTACCAAAAAAGTCTGGGTAGGTTTCATTCGATAAATTAATACTCGTAGTTTCGTCATCTACAATTTTCGCCCCGACTTCGAACGTAAAGTATAATTTGTATGTGCAAATCGTAATTGTCTAGTAGATCCTTAACTTATGTTCGGCTGTCCTTTTTGCTTTTTTAAAATAAAGAAGATCAAACATCCAAAATTAAACCTTATAGGCGCTTCGATTGCCTGTTTTAATGTCTTTGAGTACAGCTGCTATTGTTTTATTTTTTATGACTAATGAAAAAGAGGAGACAATTAATAATATTAAAAGGAGGAGGTTCTCAATTCGTCTGTATTTTTTTTTTATGTATGTTATTAGATATCTCCGCCAATTGTTAACCGATTTTAATAATTCTTTTTTCATTCGATAGGATTTACTCTCGAGGTGGTCCCATATTAATTTCGTCAAGATCTGATGGTGGAACATGAGGTAAAACTTGGAAATTCCTCAACGGAATGTAGCATTCGCGTCGTTATTCGTCTATTCTTTTAGTCATATTTCAGTCAGTTTTCAACCGATTTTGATGATTCTTTTTTCATTCGATAGAACGTGCTTTAGGGATAGATAAATTTTGTCAAAATCTGATGATGAAATAAGAGATAAAAGCGGAAACTCCTCAACCAGTGATAGCAACATGCATCGCGCGCGATACTGTTTGTGGTGGAATGTTGCTAGGCAACGAAATAAATTTGTTTTGTCAGTTTGCTGAAAATCTACGTTTCCGTTGTTCCATATAAAATTATATTGTTCGATTTTATCACATTTTTTGGCGACCGTGACAGGACAAGAACCTGCTCGGATATTGTATTGGATATCACAAATAATTTAGCTTCTATGGCCGAGTGGCCGAGTGTTTTACTCTCTTTACGGAGGTTTCGGGTTCGAATCCCGGTGAAGACACTCTTAAACGAAAATGTCCTTGTGAGACTTTTTTCAGTTTAGTTGGGACATTGCAGCCCGAATCACCTGATTGTCTGAAAAGAAAGATGATTCCGTGATTCGGAAGGCACGTTAAGCCATGTGTCTCGGCTCTAATATCTACAGAAGGCGTCGTTACTCGTGCTAAGTCAGTGGGTTTTGACAAGGGCCCGGTACTATATTAACTGTATGACCAGGGTATGTGAGGTTGGTTGTCGACCTTACAAACCACAATATGAAGAAAAAGAAGAAGCCAGCCTACGTTCACTATCTGTATGTAATCAGCTAACGACAGACTTTCAAGATACCATCTCAAACCTGAAACTCCTTACGAATAGCCCAAGTATCGGGGTAAACTATAAGTTTATTAAGAGGGAAGAATAGTACGTCCTCGTCCATACAAAAAGAGAAAACGTTTTTCCACTTCTAAATATTTTCCAATCTCCATGATTTTTTAGTTTGTTATTGACACAATGAATGACTAGGTTTATAGATTTTTCTTTTTACAAAATTCGCTATAGATTCAAACTTATATAGGCACCTCAAGTAACGTAATTTTTATGATTAAAACTGTGTCGAATTAAGCCGTTTGTTGAATAAAAACAATGTTGTGTGTATATTGTGCTGAAACGATCGACATCAAAATAAAAGTGATTTGTTGAAATTTAGTTATTAGAAACCGTTTTCTCCCGAAATGGGAATTTCATCAAGAAAAGTACCTATTGTCAGTCGCGAGCTGCAACGCTCTCACTCTCTCTCCCGGGGGCATGAGCGCACGAGCGATAGCAAATGTTTTCCTAAATATCTATTTCATTAGGATCGCGAAGCTATTCTTTCCTCTTAGCATTGTCAGTTTAGTGGCCAGCTGGACTACTAAATGACCTCTTACTTCGTAGCCTCTTACCCAGTTTAACTTATGTTATTTTCGAAACAATCATTAATAATATAATAAACAACTAAACGCGCTTGCATAGCACGAAAGACGTAGTCTAAACTAAGCAAATACCAAAAATACGAGAGTATAATATCTTTGTACTGAAACTGTTAAATAACAAAACCTAGCTTTGGATAATGAAGAAAAATAATATGATATGTGTCGAGGTTAGGATTAATTACTTACATAAAATATATTGAATGAAACACTGAAAACCATAAAATAAAAATAATTTTAACATAAAAATAGAAACCTCCTTCAAGTTACCTTATATGGTTATCTCCACTAAAAAGTAACAAATAAAATAACATTCCAGATGGAACATGAAAAAAAATATTGCCAATATCCTCAATTAAGTAGATAGGTAGTGTATTAAGTAAATATTTAGAACTTTGTACTTCCTTTTGGAGTCGGTGCCAGCCAAAAAATCGTCGATTAGTCGTGGGCAACTGTTTTAAGTCGTCGTCGTCGTTAAGTCAGTACATTATTTCTATATGACTATCAATAAAATTCTTTGATAGTCTATGATATAATATTTTGTTGTGCTGCGCGGGATGCAATGCCGCACCCGACTAAACGCAGGGAAAACGACAGGAGCGGCTACCAAAAAAGTCTGGGTAGGTTTCATTCAAAAATAAAAAATAAAAATACTCGTAGTTTCGTCATCTACAATTTTTGCCTCGACTTCGAACGTAAAGTATAATTTGTATGTGCAAATCGTAATTGTCTAGTAGATCCTTAACTGAGAAAGAGGGTAGACAGATATGTCTGCCCATAACAATGTTCCGTCCGGCTAACCACCCGCAAATACTTCAGTTCTGCCGTGATCATGACTATTGCAACATAGTCGAAATATCGGTAAGCTCATAAAAAAGCTTATTTTAAACCAAAATCGTAGTAATAACCCGGTAGATATGTGTGTTATTAAAACATTACACCTGTTTTTATTTCTTTTATACTATGCTGACACAAAGTACAATCAAATCATGTGCTGTAGTGCTACAATGACTGTAAATACCATCACGTCATTATTTCATTCAATTTTAAGTTAAACACTGACACAAAATACATATACGGTATTGTAGCTCACAAAATATTATTATTTTCTGTTGCTACAAAGACTATAATACACATTTGCGGCATTGAAGGTCTCAAAATTTATTTTTTCTGGTGCTACAAAGACAAAAAATACATTTACGGTACTGTAGCTCTCAATAAAGGATTTTGTTTAGGTGCTACAAAGACACTAAATACATTTACGTCATTGTAGCGCTCAAAAAAGAATTTTGTTTTGGTGCTACAAAGACAGAAAATACATTTACGTCGTTTGGCACTTAGAAATAGAAAAAATTGATGTCATAATTACCTGAACGACGATGTAGCACTCTGACACGGTTGACCGTCACGGAGCGTCCCGCGCAACTGACCAATGTGGCGTCGTTACACTCGGGGCGAGTAAATTTTTGTACCGGTGCAACAAAGACAGTGGCGCTATCTTACGCTCATTTGTTGAACAATAAAAACGACTTTGTAACACCATACGTATTGAACATTTTGGAACATTCTGACATCATTAACTCATTTTTGCATTTTGTGACAATTCCGTCTTTGTAGTACTAGATGAGCGATATGTTAGCTTAGGGTAAGTCTGAAAAGCAACAGTTATGCTTTTCATACCTTTGTAAATATTTTTTTGGATGAATAAATGACTTCTATCTATCTATCTATTTAGCTTAAGCATACTTACTTTGACATAGACTTAGTTTTACATAATACAAATAAAAAAATGTTTTATCTCCACACTACAAAACTAAGTATGTACATTTCAGCACAGGAGATACAATTTTTGTGGAGGGCTGTTGCCTAAACTAAGTTTAAACCTGTGTTATAGGACAGTCCTTCCCCCAGGAGTCCACATTACTTAGTGACCATATCACCAGGGAGCCGTTTCATGAAGCTACAAGTTACAAATTACAAGTACAATTTGATGTACATTGCGTAGACAATGAGGTAAAACGATAAGGGCTTCCAGTTTTGGCGAATTGGCTACGCAATGAATATCAAATTGTAACTTGTTACTAGTAAATTGTTGCTTCGTGAAACGTGGCCCAGATGAGTGATTGAATCATATCTTTTTAGCACAACACTATATTTTTTTCTCAAAAAAGCGGCAACCCACCATATGTCAGATTACTCCGTTCAATTAAAAATCCTACTTTAGTACTCTCCATTTATTGTTTTTCCTTTTTGCAGATAATCCACTAAAATAATCCCTCGAGCATCCCAAAAAACAGTCGCCATCACTTTGCCGGCCGACAAAACCGTTTTTGCTTTCTTCGGCGCAGGTCTTCCGCTCTCAGTCCACTACTTAGATTGTTCTTTTGTCTCGGGAGTATAATGATGTATCCAGGTTTCATCGACTGTTACATAACGCCGCGAAAACTCGTTAGGATCTCGGTTAAACAGCGCCAAACACTCCGATGAATCGTCCACTCGACGTTGCTTTTGGTCAACAGTGAGCAAACGCGGCACCCATCGCGCGCAAAGCTTTTTCATTCCCAAATGTTGGTGTAAAATATTAAAAACGCGTTCAGATGAAATGCTCACCATCTCTGCTATCTCTCGCAACTTCAAGCGCCGATCATTCAATACAATTTTGTGAATTTTTTTGATCATGTCCGGATTCGTGACTTCATTTGGACGGCCAGACCTGTGGGTCTTCGCAGCTCTGTCTTCCACGTTTAAAATCAGTTACCCAGGTGTGAATTGTACTCAATGCAGGAGCAGAATTACCTAAAACACTGTCTAGCTTGGTTTTAATCTGGGTTGCTGTTTTCTGTTTTAAAACGTAAAACTTTATCACCGCACGAATTTCGTTTCTTTCCATTGTTAAGAAAATTTACGACAGAGAAAGTTCTACGTCATATCAAACAAATTCCACCAGTTCGAATTCAAATTTCAAATTTGGCGTTCTATTTTCAAAAAGATGCCAAAATATAATGTAATATTTTTTTTTTGCGTATCGTTTATTTAAGTTCGTCGTTTCGGCCAGTTATCAATCAGCCCAGGTATGATTAAAACAATGTAACTTTTTATATTTTATCCAGTGTTTTACTTTGTTTCGGTGTGTAACTCTTTTCGTAGTTAAAAGTTATGGAGGGTACTCTAGCTGCTTGTTAGCAAAAAGTTTTATTAGAATTTCGAAACAAACTTTTTCTTCTCTTACCAGCAAACTCAACCGTATAAACTGGTATAATGAACGTTAATTAAGATTATTTGTGTTTATAATTTTATAATTTCTGGATGTTTGAGTAACTGGTTATAATAAATAGCTTACTATGGGTAATGACTAAGAGTGTCGGTAAATTGAAATAATCCACAATCTACGTAACCTCCGGGTTAGATTTTGAGCTTGTTTTTTTTCTAAACTTACTCCGGTAAGTTTAGAAAAAAAACAAGCTCAAAATCTTTACTATCAAAAACAAGTATAGGTTAGGTTACCACAACGTTCTTATTATTTAGACCTCCAATACAACAGTGAAAAAAGCCTACTTTGGTTGGTTGGTTGCTGGTTGTGGTTGTTGGTTAATTTGTGTTCATGGTTACATAGCCATTCATAATCCATAAATTCATAAATATTAAATAATAGTTGCAAATTCTGAAGACTAACTTGCATATCATCAGTCTTTAAAAAAAATAGCTGAGGAGCTGTACCGGGCGGGCTGTAAACAGACAGATGCAGAGTAGCACAATGTAAGTGTTAAACAATCAAACAAATCTCTTGTTGTTCGTAAAACAACCAAAACAATAAACAAACTTCTAGGTTATGTTTTTTTAGGGTGCGTTCAAAAATTGTATGAAAACATTCATTCAAAACATTGGTTTTCAGGGATTGCCCTGCGTTCCGAGACGCCCTGAAATCGATTTTAGCGCACTCAAAGGCAGGCGCACAGACACACACACACACACACACACACACACACACAAACTCAACACTCACTCATTTATACATACTCATAAACTAACCTCTTTTAGATTAGAAACTACTCTTATCTTACTATAAAGGCTAGTCATAATGGCTGAATCGTTGCAGGATCTGCAAAAAATGCTGCACAGTCTCAACGCTGCCTCACTGTCAGTCGGTCTCCGGATGAACTTGGACAAGACTAAGGTCATGTTCAACGAACTAATTACTCCGGAACCGATCTCGATCAACGGCGAAGTGCTCGAAGTTGTCCAAGAATATGTCTACCTCGGGCAGACATTGCAGTTGGGTAGAGACAACTTTGAGGAGGACTTAGAGGAAACTGCGTCATATCTTCTCGTCACCTCTACCGCAATGCCTGAAAAGCAGGGTTTATAACCAGTGTGTCCTACCCGTTTTGACATACGGAGCCGAGACGTGGAACATGACGGTGAAGCTGGCCCACCGGCTACATGTCACTCAGCGAGCTATGGAAAGATCTATGTTTGGTATTTCGCTACGGGCTAAAATTCGAAACGAAATCATCCGGCAGAGGACCAAGGTGGTGGATATTGTCCAGAAATGTAGCAAGCTGAAGTGGCAGTGGGCTGGCCACGTCTGTCGCAGAACCGATGAGCGTTGGAGCAGACGGGTTCTCGAATGGAGACCGCGTCTCGGGAAACGTAGTGTTGGACGCCCCCCAGCCAGGTGGACTGATGACCTGAGGAAGGTCGTTGGTGGTGGCTGGATGAGGAAAGCGGGTGATCGTGTGCTTTGGCGTACCCTTGGGGAGGCCTACGTCCATCAGTGGACTGCAATAGGCTGATTGATTGATTGATTGAAAGGCTAGGCCAAACTGCGAGCGTAATTGCGTAACTGCGTAGAGTGTACGCACGCGCAGAAGCTGTAATGTATGAAATCATATGGGAGATGCCACACTGCAAACGTGGTACGCGCGTAGTTTTTGACGCTACGCAAAGGCGCAGCTAGCTGACAAGCCAAGCGCGTAGTCGCGCAGAGAAGAACGGCAACGCCGCACGCGCGTGTGCTGTGATGACGTTGTATTATATGCAGTTCCGAGTTGGGTGTCATACTGGGTGCGTGAAAATACGCGCGTAAAGTTGACGCGCGTGTTTGCAGTATTTACAAAAAATTTACATTTCAAATTGTTCTCAACCGCCCTGGATACTATTTTAAAAGAAAAAGTTATTGAAAATGTAAGAAAATATGAGTGTTTATACAACATGAGACACAAAGTGCTTTTTGACGTATGAAAATATATATAAAACGATCTTCAAAAGACTCGAGCTCATGGACCCAGATTATCTTCGCAGCAGAAGACTCTTCACTTAACAGCAGCAACAAAGCTTCTTTATCGTCAGATGAACTGCTGTTGTCGAACATTTTATTTTTCTCATAACATTTTCCGTCCAATATGGCTACTGTAGCAGGACGCCGCTCTACGTTACGCGCGAACCCGATGTCTTGCGTGAGTTCTTACGCACGTAAAGTTGCTGCGCAGCACCGCTCTTGCCGGTGTGGCAGGGTAGCTACGCGCGTGACTCACGCGTGTAACTTTACGCTGCGCAACTACGCTTGGTTTGGCCTAGCCTTAATACATTTAGCTTAATAAAATGCATTTACCAAACCAGGGGTTGAGCCTAATAACTCACAACACAGGGTATCCTAGTGTGGGGTATCAGATGTCAATTCTGTATCTTTCCTGTATTTTTCTGAATAAAGTTTTTTTTTATTTATTTTTTTTAATACTAGGACAGGATTTTATTATATTAAAAAAAAACTACCTATAATCATGTGACTTTGATGAACAATTTAATTGAAATTTATAAAAAAAAGGTATGGTTCACGACGGACGTACAAATAACACGAAGGAGAATTTTAATATTTCCAATGCTTTATTACCTGATCAAAAAAGTAAATTGTCAGATTTATTAAGTGAATATGAAAAACAATTTGCTTTTGATTCGAATAAATTGGGAGCTTGTTCATTAATGGAGGTGGAAATAAATACTTCTGACGAGTTTCCCATTCATAAAGCTCCTTATAGAGTTTCTCATCATCAACATAGTATAATAAGAGAAGAATTTGATAAGATGTTGAAAAATTGAATCATTCGTGAATCGCGTAGCGCATGTATTATGCTTCCCCTGTTGTCTTGGTCAAAAAACCTGATGACACATGGCGATTCTGTAAAGATTATAGGTCATTAAACAAAAAAGTAATTACTGATTCATATCCTTTACCTAGAATTGATGACGAAAAACATGACACCTGTCTCGGCAGCTGGACCTCTGCCAACCACATCACACGACAATGACGTCCCAACTCCAACTAAAAGAGGTAGAAAAAGACAGAAAAATGAAGACAATAAATTGAAAAACAAAAAACCTAATTGCCAAACCAATGTGCAACATTGGAAAATCGTACGAGTCTAGCAAAACAAAAAAAATTTATATCGGAACGTAATATAAAGGAACCTGTAAAGAAACATGCAAGTTTGATTGTGAATCTAAAATGACGGAGATTCAACGGATTCAAATAAATGAAGATTATTGGAAATTGGGAAGCATCGAAAGACAATGGACTTTCGTAAGTTCAGCTGAGAGATAATACCAAGATACCGTTATGTTAAAGTCAATTCTGTCATTGTACAGTAAAGTTTATTTAAATAAAACTAAATCGGATGTCTGTGAAGATATGGCTCCCGTGCAAAGAATTTTCGAAAATGGCTTTGCAGATTTAAAAAGCAAAATTGCAGGTTTGCCTTGTGATGATTCAACCAAAATTCTGGATTTTGAACAGAAAAAGCAACATTGCACAGACACAGAAGAAAATTTTTGAATGCCGAGTAAGTGGTATTCAAAAGGGTCGAGGACGTTTTAGTCAATGACTTTCTTGTGGTTGAGGATGGAGAAAGTGAAATAATATTGATTTTCTGTAGTAAAATTCCGCGAACCATTTTTTTTTGCCAATGGAACGTTTAAATCCGTACCCCATCCGTTTTATCAGCTATGCACTCTCCACATTGATATAAACTCGAACAGTAGAACAACTAGAACTGTTCGGCTGATTTACGCTCTTTTGCCGAACAAAAGGGAAAAGACATTATATTAAATTTTACCAATTGGTAAAAGAGAAACTAGGGCTGAATTTAATGGACAAGATTACGAAATAGCACAAATAAATGCGGTGCGTATGGTGTATTCTTAATCCTGTGTTACCGGCTGCTATCAGCATTATGGAAAAAAGCTAAATCGTTAGACGTTCTTAAGACCAGGCAGGGAAGACGAACGACAAGATGGTTTGCAAATTTAAGCTTCGTATCAGCACATTTGATTCCCAAAGCCTAGATTCTAGTCACATTCCGGGATAAAATGACACCAGAAATGAGGAGTTTCCAACGTTATTATGAAGAACAATGGTATCCAAAGTTTCCTCCTGCGGTACTAAGCTGTGCCCATCAAAGGCAGGCATTGTCGATTGAATATGAGAATGGGTACGAGACCACATTTATTTTTGTCAACTCAAAAATTTAAAAAAGAAGCTAGTCATAATGGCCTCGATTCGGGATGTCACGGTCTAATCCTTAATATAAGTTAGTCCGTCCTTTTTACCTTTTAAAGATTGAAAAGGGACAGGTGATGGCCATCCTAATATTAGAGCGTTAAACATCGAATTCAAACCTAATGGCCGTGTCGATTGCAAAATAACATGCGACTTAAAAATCTCCTGACAGCTATGCCCTTATTTTAGGTTATCATTCGTTCAAATGAATATCATTCGTTCATCACCTCTCTTTCATTGGTCATAAAAACGAAAAGGATAGCTGGATTTTAAAATTAGAATTAGAGCATGACCGAATCGAGGCCAATGACCGAAAAAAAAAAAAAAAACATCGGTATATAGTATCTGACAGGAGGAACCAAAAGGTATGCTACATTATGTTCGATGAATTATATAATAAATACCTGAACAAGCTGGATTATAAACAATAACTGTAAAACAGTTTTTAAAATTTACAATGGTTATATTTAAATAAGCATTAAAGATCTTTTTCATCTCAAATGCTCTGAAAGTAGTTCAATAATGACTCCAAAGAAAGGATGTAAGTCCAACTTGCATCCCAAGAGATTAGAACCTTTCTTTTTACTATTGGCATAGAAAGTTGGCACACAATCAATGGCAAAGGAATAGACAACCTAGATAATTATACAATTTATTATATTTAAATAAAAAAAAGGCCCTAGGCTATAAACGTGAAGGGTGGACTGCAGGTAGCTATCGCATCCCTATACGTATGAGTAAACTGGAGACTAAGGGAAGACTGCAAGTGGCTATCGAACCCTTAGCTCTTCGGCTTTACTTGATGGCTGCAATTGGTTACCGCTCAAGCAGATCCGGTAAGCTACGAATAAATGTTTTTTTTTTTTGACGGACCTAATCACTATTTATACCAGAGTGGTAATATAGTGGGCGCGGACGCGCGTCTGGTTTTATACTCTCCGAACGCCGGCGCCTGACCAATCACAGCGTAGTAAGACGTTGAGTGAGATCTCGCTCACACATTCAACGTGTTCAAGTATTCAAGCCCGCGCGTAGTCGACATTGTCTTGCTACATGCTTGAATTTACTTTTATTATGCTATATGAATAAAAAATTCACGTATTTACTTAGAAATAACAATAAAAAGATAAAAAAATAAACACATAATAAACAATCATTCCTTTAAATTTTGACTAAAATGACACGAACGCCGCGCACTTTGAAAAAAAGCCGAAGAAATCGTTGGTAAAAAAATATTGTTATCTGTGGTTTTAATCAATGTTTTGATAAAATATTTTGTAGTTTATGTTTATTTTAACCATGAAACAGTAAAAAATAAGTTGTTTTAGGCTTATGCGTGAATTTGAAATATCAATATGCATTCATTTCATTAAAACCAGCTGAAAAATTCTTAGCGTCAAAATAGGGTGTGGTGTACTAATATGGCGCATATGGTATGTAATATATATATCAAACACGGTTTGTTGACTTTCCTCACAAATCTGAATAAAAACTGATTAATTCCACTCTCACACCATAAGCGCCTTCGTTACGCTCGTGCGCCAAAATACTTCGGGTGTAATTAATCGCTGTCACCCATTGGTTAACAATTTAATGTTATTCATTAATTTTGAAATGACATTGACTTTTTCGTTGGTTGGTATATTTATTTGACGTAAAAGTCATCCGTATTTTGTAAAAAATATATGGAGGATAATTTGACTTTTTATTCCCCCGAGGGCACCGTTCCAGAGGAGGTTCAAGGTTTTCATTTTTTTTTCTTTTTTCTGTTGTTTCCAACTTGTATTGTTGACATGAAAAGTGTTTCAAGGTAGGTATGAAATGTGTTTGTTTGGTTACTGCAGGCTACAATGGTTCCAAATATAGAAATACGTGAACTTAAGGACGAAGGAAATTTGATTAAAAAAATATATGTAGTAAAATTATATTTTTAAGATAAGAACTATTATTTCATAATACTCGAAAAAGTATTGCACACCTAAGCATAAACCAGTTATTAAACAATAGATATGTGGTCAGCTGATAAGCCAATATATCTGTCTCTCTTACTCTTGCAAAACAATTACGATTCAATCTCATTTACTTATACTGAACAAATTACTAATGCTTTGCAAATAATAAGAATGTTGAGTATGTCATTCGAACTGAATACTGGATACTGGATTTGCTCATAAGATACGTCAGATTCCTGCTTTGGCATATCTGAAATAAGCCGTCGCGCATAAAAGCATTCGCGCTTCAGTCTTCGCGCTATCGTTATTCGCTTCGTTGGCATTTGCATTTACGTAGTGAAGCCGGCATAAGCAATTTTTTTTTTAAGAAATTTGTCTTTCCCTATTTAATAAATGTTTTCTTATTCTTAAGATTGGAGAATCACATAGTGCTCGCGTGTTGAATTTGTAACCTCGATAAAAAAAGACTCACTGAACCCTTATTAAAAAAAAAAACTTTTTATGCATTCATGTACACAATCTAAAGCTATATATTAAGAAGTACAAATTGTTCCGGTGCAATCAAAGTAATATTCATGCATCTTGTCTAACTAAGTGTCACAATAAGGCGTTGGTGGTAGACTTCTACTCTATGATGCTATATCAAATAAGTAAATAAGAAAAGAAAGCAACGGATCCGTGCGAAAGGTTTTCCATGTTCCTTTGATACAATACGTGATCTGTTACATCGGAGTGCACTACTCGTTACTGTCGATAAAATTTTATACCCCTGTGAAGTATCGCTGGAGATTTTTTGCTCCAAGGCCTTAACTTTTGTGTCATAGGTATTTGAAAAATATCCTGCTTAATGTTTATTTTCAACTAAGGAAGGTTTTTTTTTTAGAAAAAACATATACTTTTTTATTGCTACGTGATTACTGCACAAGATAAATAGCTCCATAGGAGTAATTTTAGCTCATTCTCTTTTTTTCTAGCTGCTAGTTTATCTGTCTTTCTAATTGGAAGCACTTAGATAAAAATAACACTAACAATTACTTAGTGGTAGTTATCATCCCTTAGTGTAGAGTTCCGTTATTGAAATAAACTTTATACACAAAAATTTCAAAATGACTTTGTCAAAAGAGGAGGTCTTGTGGTTAGGAGTAGGTGACGAGTGTGACGACTAACGATACTTTAAAATTTGATGGTTGATTAAAGCAATATCACTAAAGGGTCAATATCACTAAGTTAAGTGGGACAGATATATTTGTAATGTTGTATCTAGTTTGTTTTTCGATCAATTTCGATTCTGTTTTGACTGTCAGTATTCTATTTTTGTATACTTTCAGATGAACTATGAAAAAAACTAATATTTCTTTATGCAAATTCCCTATTTCGGACTGAGGAAAGTAAAGGAGGCATTGGTGATGTATTATTATTAACTTTAAGTCGCGAACTCGTTTATTGTAATAACGGCGAACCCAACGTAACTCATACATGAGAGTTTGTGCTAAAATTGTAATACGCCTAGTGTAACGTTTAAGCTTTGATTTCTGTTCAGAATGACTGACTCAGCTGCGGTGTGACAACGATTCCAATGCCTCAACAGAAGACTTTATTGAACGATTAAAAATAATTGCGGCCCTGAACTTTTTGGAAACTTCTTTGAATAACGTGAAATTGATTGTGCTCGGCAATTTCCTTATATTACTCTATGTCATTTCAAAGGAGTAAAATCGGTTATAAATACGTTTGCGGAAATAAAGACTTCTATCAGTGATGAGTTCCTCTCTCCAATTGATAGCACTGCCATGTTCTACAAGACACGCCAGAATAACAGTGAACCACTGCTCAATTATATGTATAAAATGTAAGCTCTAGGAGCAAAAACACAATACTTATCTGGGTTGCTGTATACGTTCAAGAAGATTCTGGGTTGCCAGGTATTTAACGACATAAAGTCTCTCAAAGAGACGTGCAAGGAATATACCCTGCATGGTTCGTTTCCCTTTTCAACGATTCCACGGTGAACCCCTCAGGTAACAACAATCCAGTACTTAGTCGAAGCGGGTTTGCAAACCAATTCCAGCCTTACCTATCTCCGCATGTATCGTACTCCACTCTGACATTTGGCAGGTCAAACAATAGACAGGGCGATTTTACGCCGACGCGGGCACCCCTCCTCCAGCGTACGACAACAAATTTACAGTCGGCCAAATTCAAGGCCGCGGACGTGGCTACGGCAACTTCCTCTATCCCCACGCGCTTTTGTTAGGACAGATACAACTAGAGAAACAACTCGCGAGACAACGTGCGCGCTAGACACCACCATCAGTGTAGTAACCCAAACAACCGGGGTGGGGGGTCTTTTGTGAATGAAATGACATTAGAAAACGGCACCAGAGATCGTCCCACTGCTCCAGTCGTCAAAATTTAAGTCTTTGGCACCAATGTCCTGGCATTAATTGATACCCGGTGCCCCCACATAATGAATTCCTAGTAATTTAAATACGTTAACTGGCAAGAATTAGCTTGTATGTTTTTTATATAAAATATCAAAGAGAATCTTACATACGACAACAACAAAAGATCCCTGTGGATGTAGTCTAGCATAATGCTAGACTACATCAGACACCCACTTTTCGATTATGATCCAGCGCCACAAAGGCTTAAAAGCCGTAAAAACTTAATGCAGTGTGTTTTAGCGTTTCATGACAAAAATCAGTCAAAGGAGAAAATAAGGTTGTGGTCACAGAGTGCCCTTTCGTTACACTGTCTGGGAATTTACCGCCTGGGCATGAGTTACCATGGCTTATCTGGAATAAGCCTAAGCTAAGGCACAAGTCAGCCGAAGTAAGGAAAACCTGTTCAGATGGGGATTCTCATACGGTTCAAACATAAAATGTAAAAATGGTGACGTCGCCCAAACGAAGGACCATTTTGATGTCGTAATCTGCGTGCCCCAGCAGCTGCACACGGAAGGAATTCATTAACGCTACTGACAGCGCAATTTTTGTGGCCAATTTTAGGGCTGAGACAGTCTAGATTTGCCAAAACGACTCGAAAAGAAGAAGAACAGACAAAGATACAAAGCAAAGCTGGCCAGTGCCTACAAGGAATGCGGACCTTACAATACTGAATTAAAACCTGAAATATGTAAAGGAAGAAATTCTGTCAACGTTTCTACTCTCAAGTCAAAAGGTTCTGAAAGTCGAAACCCAATATTATATCTAAGCGACGGAAGTTATAAAAAAGTTTTTTTACGCTTGTCGTATTGGAAGTAGATCTTAAAACGACGAGTTTTAATAACTAAGTCCTCAACATTCATGTTGGAGGCACGGTATTGGAAAAGTTCGGAAAAATCGATGCCCGTTTCTTTCTCGCTAAGATTTTCTCTCAACTCGAACGGGTCCATTTCTCTACATTTTAAAACTTACCATGGCTGAATAAATTATCATATTATTTTTCTAAAGAACATTATTAATTTCTCCTTAAAATTGCCTAAACAGTAATACTATAGTAATTGTATAAAATATAAATTCTCATTTTTTTCTTATTGTGCACCATCAATAAAAAAAAACGGGTAGCAAGCAACATTAATTATTTATTTCTATACTTTTTTTTGTTATAAGGCACAACTAACCGCCCATCTCAAATGCATCTGAATCTAGGCTGATGCTATTAATTCATGCATAGCTGTACTGCATGTAGGAAGCCAAACTCAAGCAAGACGTATTATCTAGCGTAAAAGAAATCTCACTAATAATTAAGAACAAAATTTCAGAGCAATTTGCAACTTCCTGATGAGATGAAATTTGTATTGTTCCGAACATATAAATGGACTAAATTTATATGATTTTAAATTCTATTCATTCTTTTTTTAAATTCGACACTTGGAATCAGTATTGAAATGATAAAGGGGAGCAACCAAAATGGGCTCAGACTTGAACAGCCACACCAAAAAAAAAAAACACGAAAGATTTTGAAATAATATATAATGAATTTAGCCGCCTATATGGGAGTACCAAAATAAACGCAAAAAAGACAATGTTTTAAGATAACTTACTTACTTAATGTCTTTTAAGACTTTCAATCGATTGATAACTCCAAAATTTGTGTTGCCAAATACATTCTGACGAAAGTAATAAGAACTTTGATACTAAAATTCCAACATTTAAGTGATATCCTACTTACAACTCAAAACAGTCAATATTATAATAATATTTTTATGTTCATATTGAAGCCCAGAGATAAACAATTTTGGTTTCTGTCCTTTGGATACGGTCTCCTAAAGAAATTTGAAAAGCTTGCAGTTTTTTACAGCCCCTCCCTCCATATCGATTATTTTAGTTCATTAGAAAGTCTGCTCTGTACTTATTGTCCCAGTTACGATCACGTCCTTCTTCTTGGCGATTTCAATACTTGCTTGCTGAAAAATGATGCACGTACCCACAAGCTTCAGTCCCTTTTCAATTCTCTTAATGTACATAATATGTAGCTGAAAGTGGGAGTATCATTATTCTCCTAACTGTACCCCATCTCTCCTTAATCTCATGATTACCTCTTCTCCGGATAATATTGCTTCTCATGGTCAGTTGATTGCCAACTTTTCTTATCACGATTTAATCTATTTATCTTATAAAATTGGACCCCCTAGGCGTAAATCAAAGTACCTTCTCTTGCGTAGTTTCAGGGGCATTGACTTGGAAGCCTTGAGGCATGATGCCTCTTGTATTGACTGGTCACCAGTTTTTGATGCTGACCACATTGATGCTAAGGTACATGCGCCGATTAAAAAAGTTAAAGTCAAGCATATCCTAGTGCCATGGCTCACTCAAGACATCAAAGATTTTATGGCAAAACGTGATAAGGCGAAACTTCGTTTCAAGAAATGTCCATCTGACCAGAACTTGGCTCGGTACAAGTTTCTCAGAAATCACTGCAGTCGTCTGTGTAGAGATTCAAAACGCCGCCTGCACAGCTATGGAATTTTCTCTAATCGCTTGACATTGGCAAATCCTCAGAGTCTTCAACCAGCGTTATTAATTTAAATTTACTTAATTCTCACTTCTCTTCTCCTCCAACCACCTTGGACCCACTGGTAAAAGCCAGCACTATTTCCCATCTCAGTAGCCAATCTTTGCCTGCGCTCTCCTCTTTTAGTTTTACTGCTGTTGCCGAGAAGGATGTTGAAAAGCATATACGTTCTATCACCTCTACTGCTGTGGGCAATGACAACTTAAGTTCGCGTATGATCTCTCTCATCCTTCCTGAAATCCTACCCATACTCACGCATATTTTCAACGACTCCTTTCCCTTCACTGTGGAAGCAAGCTCATGTTATTCTTCTCCCTAAAACCACCAATCCTACGGTCTTCTCCGACTTTCGGCCCATATCCATCTTACCCTTCCTCTCCAAAGTCCTTAAACACATTGTCCACAAGCAATTAACCGACTTCATTACATCCAACGATTTACTTTCCCCGATTCAATCTGGCTTCAGACCAGGTCACAGTACCACTACTGCACTGCTGAAGGTCACCGATGATATTCGTTCTGCAATGGATAATAAAGCTATGACCATCCTCGTATTTGCTTGACTTCAGTAGTGGTTTCAACCCTGTTGATTTTGATGTACTCCTATCTATCCTTCGCTCTTTTAATGTCTCTTCATCGGCAATAGCATGGTTTGATTCCTATCTTCCAGGTCGTTCGCAGCGGATCAGCTTGGATCACCTGACTGGTGTGATCTTGCTGCGGGCGTTCCCCAGGGCGACGTCCTTTCCCCTCTGCTGTTCTCCATTTTTATCAATATAGTAACTGCTGTCATCTCATCTAGCTTCCATCTCTATGCTGACGACTTGCAAATTTACTGCCATGTCAATGTAGCTGATCTTGAGAGTGCCATTGGTGAGGTCAACGCTGACCTAAAGCGCATATCCGACTGGGCACATTCCTTTGGGCTTTTGGTCAATCCAAAAAATTCCAAGCCATGCTCATCGGTAGTCCATACATGAGTAGACAGATTGATTTTGACACTTTATCGCCTCTTGTTTACAACCATGCCACTATCTCTTTCACTCAAACTGCAAAAAACCTTGGCGTGATTATAAACTCGAATCTTTCTTGGAATCACCAAGTCAATGGGGTCAGCAAAAAGGTATTTTTTTCTTTTCACTCCCTCAAACGCTTCCAAAGTTTTTTGCCCCTGAAGACGAAGATTTCGTTAGCTCAAACTTTGCTCTTGTCCTTACTTGATTACGCCGACTCTTGCTATTTGGACGCCACCGAGGAGCTCCTAAATAAACCTGAGTGACTTCAGAATCTGTGCATTCGATTTATTTTTGGATTGCGCAAGTACGACCACCTTTCTCACTTTCGTACTCAACCCAAGTGGCTCCCAATCCGTTTCCGCAGGAATACTCATATCCTATCTATTCTCTATAATATTCTTCATAATTCTTCGTCCCCTCCGTATTTGCGCCAACAGTTGTTTCATGCGTCCTGAGGACAATCCTTGTCGTTCTCATGTCCGCACTCGTCTTTCTCTACCTCCTTACCGTACTGGCTTCTATTTTAATTCATTTTAATTTCATTGCCAAAGTAATCCGTGATATATAAGTATATATTTATTTATGTTTGTTTTATTATAATCTGTAATTTATATATATTAGTATATATGTATAAATATAATATGTAAGTATAAGTATTGTTAGGTGTAAGTTTATGTTTTATTTATTGCGTATAATGTTTAGTTAAAGAGTAGCTGTAGGTTATCTGGTTCTTCCTATATTATCATTATATTTTATTTCTTAAGTTGTGCACATTTTGTCCGCGTTTATTGTTATCTTCTTTTTCTTTTCCGTAGGTCTGCTGGAAGATATTTCTTTAGAAATAAGTAGGCCTGTTGTGTCCTTTTTCTTTGTGTTATTGTCATTTTCTTGTTTAATGTGTACAATAAATGGTTAAATAAATAAATAATCTTCTACATACAAAAAGAAGGACAAAATGGACGACGATACTCTTGTATGTAGAAGCCATCCTCATGCAAAAATATCCAGCTGCTATGATAAAGAGATCTTCAAATTGTGTTCTTTATTGACAGTCACACGCTCACACCACGACAACGTTATTAGCATAACAGACTTGGATTAGTAAAACAAGTTTTGTAAACTTAAGTTCGACTCAGAAACGTGATAGGGTTTGATCTATACCCTCACTCACGATTCATTAAGGAGATTGCTTCAAATGAAGCGCAGATCAAATCAAATCTATTTAATTTATATAGCTTAATTAAATTTGCCTTTCATCGTGATTGCCCACCCATTCCATTTTACAAGCTTTATTTATATCTCTGAAGAGACTCTGATTACAAACTCTGGCAGTAAAATACAACTGTTAACACGATAACATTATTAACAACATCAATCAAACAATTCTATGGCCAGACAACTTTATTCTGTTTGAATAAATTTCAAAACAAATCATTCGTAAACACAGTTTATCCAACATCAGCAACAGCAAAGTCATGTCATATCTAGACACATGGCAGTGTGTCCGCCAAGCATTATTGATAACACCATTCAAACAATTCTATGGCAAGACAACTTTATTCTGTTTGAATAAATTTCAAAGTAATTCATCCGTAAACACAGTTTATTCAACATCAGCAACAGCAAAGTCTAGACACATGTCAGTGTGTCCGCCAAGTTCGCAAAAGAAACCACACCTTTTATTGGCGAAGCCCTTACTTGTACTTGGCACACATTCAAATGTATGTTTTTGGTGGGATTATTTTTACAAATAACAATCACGTCGACGTTGCGTGAGTCCCTACAAATCCCCAAAATTTAAATTGATTTAATGATAAAATTGTGTCAATTCCCGCAGCGGAACTTTCTGACTCATGACGATGAAAAAGGACAGGAGATTGTCAACCATTGTGCGCGCCAAGTTTTATAGCGCAAATGTCAAGTTTTGACGTGTACCATGTAAATTTAAACGGCATGTTTTAGGATCCTACTGAAAATTGACGTTTGTGACATAAAAGACGTTCAAAAGAGCCGACAAACTCTCATTCTTTTTCATGGTCGTTCTCTCATTCTGTTTCGTGGAGGGGGTCAGTGAACACGGGGATATACCTAATATTTTTAAGGATTGTTTTAATGTGACAGCTAAACGAGATTGCAGTGCTGGTGCTGAGTACCGTTGTGTCGATGAGCCCACCAAAGTAACAAGTAAAATGGTCCAAGAGACTATTAAAAATATGAAAAGAGAGAAGTCTCCTGGACACGACGGCCTCAGCATAGAGCATCTTCAGTATGCAGGTGTTCATTTATCAAGACTTCTATCTATGCTGTACAATTTCTGCATTAGACACTCACACTTACCGTCGCTGTTGAAAAGAACTGTAGTTGTACCTATAATCAAGGACCGTACGGGTAATATTACCGATAAGAATAACTATAGACCGATATCACTTGCCACTGTAGTTGCAAAAACGTTTGACAGCATACTTGATTCCTACATATGTAAAAGTATTCAATTGCAGGATGCTCAGTTTGGCTTTAGAGAAAATTTGTCAACAGAAAATGCAATCTTAGCTCTGAAACACTCTGTTCAATATTATGTTAGTCGAAAAACTCCTGTCTATGCCTGCTTTTTAGATTTAAGTAAAGCCTTTGATTTAGTTTGTTACGACTTGGTATGGATTAAACTGAGAGAAGCCGGTGTATCCTCAGACATAGTCAATATTTTCTCTCACTGGTATAAGACCCAGACTGGTATAAGGCGCTGTCTGCTCGGGGAAACTGCTGGCACGCAGGTTTGCAAAGTGTACAGTAGAGATAAAACTTACACTGTCTAAGGCTTACTGTCAAAACTTTTACACTAGCAGCCTGTGGGCAGATTTCACCCAGAAGCAATACGGCGCTCTGCGAGTACTCTACAATAATATCTTCAGGACTCTGGTGGGGCTCCCACGATTTTGTAGTGCCTCGGGTATGTTTGCCGATGCCAAGACGGATGACTTCTAAACTGCGGAAGAAGTCCACCTCTATTGTGAAAAGAGTTCGTGGGAGCGCTAATGGAATCATGAAGATGATAAGTGAGAGAATGGACTCTGTTTTGATGAAAAGATTCACCGAATTGCATGTACTACGTGCCAAGCGGTGAAGCTTTTCATCAAGGCTCTCTGGTGGTATGTTTTCAATTTTAAGTTAAATATTAATAATTTATAATTTTGAGTTTGTGCTGTACTTGTGTTGTTGTGTTTGTTTTTATATGGACCTTGAATGTCTGAAAAAAAATATTTTTTTTGTATTTTTTATTTAAAGCTTCGCGTCTAATTACATTAGCGTAGGTCGACACTAGGACATATAAATCTAAATGTACTCTATGCTTTTTACTCGTTTATGCTTCTGTAACCTTTTTCAACAAGGTAATCACCACTCTGCTATTATATCTAACAATTGAAACCGATCGATTACCAGGGTACACGTAGATCAATTTAAAAAACTAACATTGCACAAATTATCACCAATTCAGGACCTATTAGTGGTATATTTTTCAACACAAATTTTGCTATTCGGGCACATGTACTGTGTGACGAAAGCTATCCGTTTATGTATCCAGTTCTGGGCTAAAACGATTATTCAAAAACCATTTTGCTGGGGTAACGTTACCGCAACAAAATCTGTTTTTCACTAATTTCTCCGAAAGTATTAGGTGCACAAATTTTGCTTCAGGCGCACAATTACTTTTCATGGAGAACTAATCGCCTATCATACTCTCACCCTTCTGAAGCACAACATTTTGCTGGGGTTACGCACGCGTTAAAGTCGCCCTAACAAGTCTCAGGTTCTGGCATGGCTGATCATAAAGTTAATTACTTACGCTTCAACCCATTTCAAAGTACCTTAATCACATTCCTAAATGGTGGAGTTTGTTTGTTTGATTATGGCGCCGACAATGACCGTGCCGCACCCTTATCTCGTTGACATGCGTAATTAAATAGGAAACGATCCATACGCGTGAATATTACTAGACCTAACTGTTTATAAATTCAAGATGATTATTTTCTGTACGATATTTTAGAGTACCATAGCAAAAGTAATAGTAAGTAGCATGTTACTTTCTTTAAAACTTCGACCATATTGGTTTAATAAAAAATAATAATATGTGCCCCTAACAGTTTAATGAAAGCTTAAATGAAATCAATTTCCGAGCAATATTTTTTTATCAGTAATGCAGTTAAAAGTTTTTTTCAGTGCCACTACAGCACAGTACATAATATTATATCGTCGCTCGCATAACTTATCTTGGACGTATCTTACCGTTTTGTCGTATCCCCCAGCAAATTCTAATGTTTTTTTCACAAAGTGTCGTATCTGTAGGTAACAAAGTTTTCGAGTTAGACGACATCGTATTTTTAAAGAAACAGATGTTTTGTTTTGTTTTGAAACATCTTTTACCCTTTTGCATTTGGTAGGACTAACGGTCCTATAAGACTTTATGTAAATCTAAAAACTAAAATTTATTTTATATTGCAAATTGCAGCTCAAATGATTTCCGAAACTCATTATTTAGATAGCGTAGCTTACTGGTTACAAACCCGGCTGGGTAATAAAATACTTCTGAATGAGGTAGTCACTGATGACCAGCAGCTTTAATTGGTACAGTTGTAAACAATGTTTAACTGATTAAGCAATAAAGCAGTAAAGCTACTCTTCTAGAAAATACATCCCCCCAACAGCAAGTTCCTAAATGCTATACGAGACTTGACACTAGTCATTTTATCAAGACTTTGCACAGCCAGGAAATATTTAATAACCTTGATTTAATTAATTTAGTTAATTTTATATCAAGTGCATTAAACTGATCAAAGTACTGTCGCGTTCGCATCTAATTCATTCAACCTATTGAATGTTTCTTACCTTTGTTTTGATTGGTTCGGACCCCTCGTTCGCTAAATGGCAAGTTTGAAGGCCAACTTCGCTGAAGGGCAATTTTATTACAGACATGAACAAAAATACAAAACCATATTTATATTTTTACTTCCCTACATCATAAAATTATTGTCAATAAATTCTTTAATGGCATGCAAACTCTTCATTGAAACTTTTTGATAACAGCCACTTACATAGATAATGGTTGGATGACATTTTATCATCCTGAATCCTGATTGTCTGATTATCAACAAATTACACTGCACAACAGCATTTCTGATGATTGGGTTATGTTATATGATATTAGTCCAATTTTCAATGACAATTCAAATCTGTGACTGAAAATTATGTATCAGCTCTAGTTAAAAATATATGACACATGGGTTTTTTTATAATAATACACTATAAATATTCAGAGATGATCCCAATTTATTTAGTTTTAAGTTAAAAAACTTCCTTTATTAGATTTTCTTGCTAAAGCTGCAGGCAGAGAGCTATTCTGAATGCTATAATGCTATAACTATAGTCAGCCATCATTATGTGCGTTCCAGTAGCCTTGATAGCGTTCCTTCATAGTACGAAGGTCCTGGTGGAATCACTCGTTCTTTAAGATCCCCAAGACTGGCGGAAAATGATCTAGGTCATTCTAGGTGGTTGTGAAAAAAGTGTAACTTGATGCTCATGTTACATCCGAGCCTTTGAAAGTGACTCATTAGTTCCTTCGACGTGTTGAGAAATTTCGTTCTTTTGTGCGGTAATAAGAAATTTTAGTTCCTTGTTTCTTTTACCCTAAAAGCCCAAATATCTGAAGCAGACTTTAACAGTCCCAGCTCTCTGATAGTGGCGTTTAAATCAACTTGGTTGAATAGTTTTGGCGCTTTCAACTCACATTCAAAGTCACTATCACTATTGTCAGTTTTCACCTCAAAATGAACCACCACAAGAAAACTTAAAAAAGATATAAAATATCAGCAAATTAACATGGTAATACGTCGATTTTTTTTGAACGCTATATGTTGTAAACAAGAGCTGTTAAAAAAAACGAGGGTATATTTAGAATCAGCGACGTCAAATTAGTAAACATCATGTGATAAAAGTCATTCATCAGACAAAAGTTGCAATTTTGTTGTGCAATGTTATCAGTTTGTAGTTCCAAAACCTGTAGTGGAAAATAAATAAACAACTACCGATGGACGATTTGATACAGAAAAATATAGAGGAGGGCAAAACGAGCTGGATTAAACAGTGTGACAAAAAGAAATTAGTAGAGATAGCAGAACATTTAGGCTTGATAGAAATACCTGTCGGTGATGCAGACAAGATAACGTTAGAAGAGAGTGTGTGTTAGAAGTTATGTACACAACGCATTAAGAAACAAAAAAAAAACGATACGTCGCGATGTACGATTAGAAACCAAGAGAGAGTTGGGGTTGCCACACACGTAATTAAAATAGACATTTCTGCTTCCTCTACAGAGGACAGTAACTACGTACAGTTCATCAATAGTAATAAAGAAAAACCAGTGTTTCTCGATAGTGCCTACAACCTGTGCCGCAAAGATGATTCAGGTAATAGTCGTTGGCGTTGTTCTAAGAAGAACATATGCAATGGGTACTATATTAATTCTGTGGCAATGGCTCAGTTACCTTAAACTCGTCTCATCAAATAATAAGACTGAGAAAAATATTATTGACGGTATCATGGATGGTTGCAAAAAGGAAGTAACAAAAAACTCGGTACCTAGTTAAAATATTTGAAAAACATTTCCACAATGAAAATTCTCAAGAGCTGAATAAAGCTACTCCAAATTTTTGTTCCAAAAAAGATGTTTTGTATCGGGCTCGAAAAGCTACACTAAAAATAGAAAAGTCATTTTTTAAGGAACTCAAAGACGTGAGATTGCCTGAAGAACTCGTGAAGAACTTTTTTATATTTGATGACGGGTCTAATGAAAAAATAATTAATATCTCGTGAAGAACTTTTTTATATTTGATGACGGGTCTAATGAAAAAATAATTAATATTTTGCCACATCTTCAGCTATCAAAATTTGAAATAAAACTACCTTTAAAGCAGTTCCGAAGCCTTTTAATCAGCTTTGTAACAAAACTTAAACAAAAGAAAACTTAAAATTAATTTTGTGCCACTTGTTTACGTTTTGCTACTAAATAAATCAGAACCGACATACTGAACAATAATGTTCCAAATATTAAGAGCAATTTTATCTAAACATAATGCATTATAAGTGCGACTTCGAAGTTGCAACAATAAATGCTGTGAAATCTGTATTCCTTGAAGTTGAGGTACGGGGTTGTTATTACCACATTCAGCAGGCCATAAGGAAAGCTAGCAAAAAGTTTGGTTTGTCTGATTCTCAAGATCGTCATATTACCGACGGCCCTGTGCATTTACCCAAAGACTTTTTTGATTTTCAATGGAGAAACTTTCTCGGTCCACCTATTCCACCAACAGACAGAAGAACGTCTCCTATATACAGACTGTGGTCCAACTATAACTTAAAGCGATATGAAATATTCACTTTTATATGGGAGCAGCAAATTATGGAATACATTGTTTTTGAAACAAATAGATACGCACAACAATTGGCCGCTGAAATGATATCCAAAGGCGATCTTTGCGCGAACAGCCGAATAGTCGCCTGGAAAGACACGTCAGTCGACAAGTTATACGTGTTTTTTGCAATGCTGTTAACGATGGGTGTGGTAGTAAAATCACGAATCGAGGAGTACTGGAGTGCAGATAAAAACATATTTTATACACCGGGTTTTGGAGTGCATAATATGTCTCTTGAGGCGATTTCAGCTGCTCCACAGATGCTTGCATTTTGACAATTGCGAAAATATGTACGGCCTTCACCTAGATGTTTTTGCAGCTAAACTATTGTTTTGTAAAGTGCAGCCCATTATAGACCATCTAAATAATACTAGACCATCTAAATAATACATTTTCAGAAATGTATAAAAATGCAGCAAAACATAGTGCAGCATTACCTGCTTGGATGCCTGCATGTTGTCAAACTTTTTGACTTTAATTCTTTTTACTACAGGCTGGTTTTGGTTCCTTTTTGGTTTTCATGTCATATTTTTCAAATAAAAAAATATTTTTAATGACAGTGAGAAGTCATATTTGCTTTGCCTGAAAAAAATTGTATTTTGCTTTCGCAAACTCGTATATTTTTAATATTTAAAAATATACGCGTATTAATTGCGTCGAACAGCAATTGTACAGCAATTGATTCCAGACATGCTTAGTGCTGTTTTTATTGCGTAAGCAGACAATTATTTTAAACATTCTGGATTAACCGGGTAAGTCTTGTGGCGTCTTCCTTCTGGCTTTTTATCGATATACTTTTCTCCTTCCTTGTTTTGTTTGGATAGCGATTATTTCTTTGTTGTTCTATCTTTACAATGTATTTCCGGCTACAGCGGGGACGCCACTCTCACAGGGATTCCTCAGTGTTTGAGGGAGCTTTCTGCGGTATATTATCGAGGTAGTTCCGGCCGCGTGAGGCGGCCTGGCATTGGACGTTGCCGGGTTCCTGTGTCGTGTGCATCCGCACACGTCCGCGGGCCGTATCACTAAGTCCCGCATACTGGCATTGGAGTTCCCACATATCAACTGCAACCCATCAGGAGAATTTTTGGTTTAATCTTTTGTTGTGATTTTTGTATTCTTTTTGTAACCAATTTGTCCTACCCGATTTTGCCAAATTTCATTTTTGTGTATATATTTTCATAATTCTAAAAAGGCCGTTTAGGTTGTTCTGGCCTTCTTTTTTTTCGGTTCCCGTTTGACTTTCACTTTCCTAGGGAACTCCGCGATCTTTATATACATTCGACATTAACATACACGCACTACACTATGTTCACCAGGACTTAATTGACGGAGTCTCCTCAGAAGAAATAAAAACCCCGAGTCCTTTTAGTATTAAATGTTTGGCAATTTCTTTACCCTTTTAAATTTTTATTATACTGTTTGGTCAAATTTTACTCAACCTTTCTTTATTTTCCTAAATTACACGTTTTACCTGTGGTCGACGACGAGGTTAGTTAGCCCCTTTTTTTAAAACGCTACAATAGCTCTTGATGAGTCACTGCTGCAGTGGAAAGGTTGGCTTCAAATAAACCAATTCATTCCAAACCAAGCTGCAGCAGTAGGCATCAAGAGCTATGAAAGCTGCGAGTCCCACTCGGGATATTTGTGGCGGTTTTTAATACATGCACACAGGCTGCAAAAAGCTGAAAAAACAACTCAACCCGATCCATTCGCAGCGAGTACACCGGTGCTTGTTTTAAAGCTAATCAAAGGTTTAGAATACGCCGGTTACATGCTGTGGATGGATAATTTTTACAATTCACACTAGCCCGAAAATTAAAAACGTTGGGTTTCGACTGCGTCGGGACTCTACGCACAAACAGAAAATTAGTTCCGAAAGAACTCTCAAACATTAAAAAATCGGCGATGAAGTCAGGGCAAATTGTGGGTTTCACCAGTGGAGACGTCGTCGATGTCATGGTATGGAGGGATCAGAACCGGGTGGCAACGATCTCTACTTACCATGGCAACGCTGTTTCCTCTGTAAATGATGTAGCGAAGCCCATATTAATTAGGGACTACAATATTTGCATGGGTGGCGTTGACAAAAAGTACCAGATGCTGGCAGCTTATGCTATTGAGCGTAAAAGAACCCACATCTGGTACAAAAAGCTATTTAAAAGACTTTTAAACGTATCCGTCTTAAATTCTTTTATAATTCACAAAAAAACAGCCTCCACTCCACACCTTCAAACAGCTACCCACAGAGATTTCCGAAAACAACTTATTCTAAACATTTTAAAACATCATTCCAAACAAATAAAATCTTACCCAGTAACAACAGCTCCCACTACATTCGAAACAAAAGACCCTGCCGAATACCCATTCTTAAATACGCCCAACAGTAAAAACCGCCAACGCCACTCATGCAAAGTTTGCCACAAACGCACAGTCACTCATATTGCGTGGGGTGCAATGACCCAGTTTGTGCGTTCAAATGTTTTTCTACGTTGCACATTTAATTATTATGGAGAAACTTCTTTTTTTCATCTATAATTATACTAGTGGCTCTGTGAGCTGTAGACCTCGCGAGTCTGTATAATATATCTTATCAAATTTATTTTTATTTTTTCTCGACAAACATCCCCGACCCCATGATTTTTTTTATTTTTAAACTTAGTTTAATTAAATTTTATATTATTTTATATTATATTATTTTTATTATTTTTGTTTTATCTTATTTTATCAAATTTATTTTTATTTTTTCTCGACAAACATCCCCGACCCCATAACTTAATTTAATTAAATTTTATATTATTTTTATTTTTGTATTATCTTATTTTATTTTATTGGTTAAGAAATGTGACCTGTAGAGGAAAACAGCCTTGGCGGTAGACTTTGTAAGCTGGCAACCCCCCTAACTCCGTAATTTTTTTAAATTTCCAAAAACTGACTCGACAAATAATTCGATTAATTTATCGAACCTGCTCACAAAGTTTCACGAGAATCGGTTGAGAAACGCGACCTGTAGAGTGAAACAAACATACAAACAAACCAACAAACAGATGGACATACAAAAGCAAATTTGGCCAAGCTGAAACAGAGACGCTTCGCTCGCTCGGTCAATTATTTGTAATCATGCATTTCACACAACACCATCTAGTCCCAAAGTAAGCAAAGCTTGAAATTAATATTTAAATTGTACAGACTCAGTACAATTAAAATACACTCACCGGCACATCTAACCGCCCACCCTTCATTTCAGGGAATATTCGTGATTCTTTATAACTCTATTAGTTACAGCTGATGTTAATTAAAAAGTAGTTAATATAACGTTTATTTAAGTGTGTTTAATTTATCCTAAAATTATCAATAAATCTTTTGTAATGTATAACAATAAGCGTATTTTAAAATTAACTCGAAATACAAGGGTGGGTGGTTAGTTGTGCCGGTGAGTATAGTATAGTTTAGTATTCAATAGTCAATCTAAAGATTTGAGTTGTGGTTTTTATGACTATATATATACTCAATACATTGTTAAAAAAAAAGTCGCTTCCATATTATGGAACCGCTACGACTACTTTTGTGTAGAAATTCCTTGTTTTTTGTTCATCATTTCTGTAATATTTTTGTAAAGAAAAGTGTTTTTATTTTGTTACCTACCTTTTGTAAGTTTAATCTAGTTTAAGGAAACAAATCATTACCTAAAAATAATATGTTAAACTAAATTGTACAGACCATTGATTGATTGTACCTATTTAGCCTCGTTTTTGGTTTCGCCTGGTTTTGTTTAATTTTCTATACCTTTCTAATTATACATTCCTTGAACGTTAATATTTGTATAGGTTAAGTTTATGAACCAAACTTGTATATAAACAAAAAGCACAAGTAACTTGAGCTAAAACATTTTCTCAGAACTCAGCTTGTAACATATGCTATTGTAAACAATCGTCGCGGGGCCACCCGTATGAGCCGTTTTTTTGAGAACCTGCTGCTGACAAAAACTTGTATGAAGTGATGTGTTTTTATCATTCAAGTTTTTTATTACTAAAACATGTTGTAAATAAAACAAAAATATAAACGCAAACTTGTTTTATTTAATAATTCCGGAAGTTTAATTACTAAAAATTGGGAAAGCATCATAAACTCGGTATTTGACGTGGAATTTTACTTTATTTTTACACAATTAACATAATATCTCTATAAAATATGATAGATTATTTCATAAATATTTTATAAATAATCTATCACATATGCATAGTTTTCATACAAAAAACCAATTTAATTGCAGTTTTTCTAAAAATCTTAATTTAGAGTTAAGTACCCCGCCCTGCCCCTGCCAGACGTTTAAATAAAGCAAAACAGCGGCCGCCAAATAAGGTAATTTTTTACACTCCCGCTGCGGGAATTTGCCACGCGAAGGGTTATACTAACGATATGTAACGAGTATGATTTTCAGAAACTAAATAACACATTTAAAAATTACATTTATTTTAATACGAACTTAAGATCATTGCAATAAAGTACAAAATCGCCTTATTTTGGACGTTTAGGTGCAAAATGTCCAATTTGCAAAATGTCCAGTGGTGAAAAATGTCCAATTTGCATAATGTCCAGTTTGCAAAATGTCCAGTTTACAAAATGTCCAGTTGCATAATGTCCAGTTTGCAAAATGTCCAGTTTACAAAATGTCCAGTTGCAAAATGTCCAGTTTGCAAAATATCCAGTTTGCAAAATGTCCAGCCTGTGTAGTTTTGTTAAGAACAATCAGACAGACGGACAGACATTTTGCTTTTTGCACCCACCACCCATACCCACCCACCCATTTATTTTTCCTTTTATTTGCTTACAAATGTAAGGATGGTAAGGATTAATATTGTAGTTTTGTAAAGAATGTTATTTTTAAAATATGTAGTAAATAAATCGTTATATAGTAAAGTAAAGAACATACGTCCTCGTTGTCTCATCATTCTCCGTCCATGTTTTGTAAATAAATATTTTTTCTACATCTCCGTCCTCGCATATCAAAAACTCTTTCCCCAACACTTCTGGGGTATACTTTCAGTAGTGCTGTAATGTAAAAACTTGGTATTCAGAAATTATTTTCGAGCCCTGTACAGTGAATGTTTTACGGATTTGTAGCTGATCAAAGCGGTAACGCCCATTTCTCCCACTTTTATTTCAAAAATTTTATGAATTGGATTCAATAATTTCATTTAATTTTATTTTGTCATAATTTGCTTTACACGAATGCTTAGTTTCTCGCAGTATTTTCTTCCTCTTTTTATCTATAGTTATTGATGCCCTACATAATCTTCTATTCACACATCTCCATTGCATAGTTCCGTTTTTGTTCGTCACATTTTTATTATGATGAAATCCCTTACGAATCAACGTATTCTCACCTTTTTGATTCCTAATAAACTCGAACTTTTTAGTCACTGTACGGAGTTAGAAAACCTACGTATTTAAATAACTCAAATACATGACTACCTGTTCTTACTTCCATTCTGTCATTTATTATTTCTGTGTGTGCAATAAAGTACATTCATTTATTCATTCGTTCAAATACAGCAAAAAGCACAATTAAAATAATCCCACTACAAGCATCGCATTTACAATGTGATAATGAATATTCTTCAAATTCAAAACTACCTTCATTTCTATATGATTTTCGAATCAGGGTTGCCAATTTGTAGGAATTTCCCAAACTGCGGGAAATCTTACTTTGATTGGAAAAAAGTGAAATCCGACTGCATACTGTACTTATTTTTTTTAGTCAGATGGCAGTTGGATGGAATGCAGTCAGTCTAAAAGTATTGGCAATTATATAACTTTAAATTCCTGCGTAACAAAACAACCACCTACACCACCTACTACCACACACTCTGAATATGATAAGTTGGACATTTTGTAAACTGGACATTTTACAAACTGGACATTTTGCAAACTGAACATTTTTTCACCACTGGACATTTTGCACCTAAACGATTTTGGAGCTGCGCATTCCTTATCTCTGTGCCCTAGAGTGACGTCTGCAAGATTGAAAGGGATAGACGACGCGCGCTGGGCAGATGACGATAATTATTACAAAAAATATAATAAAATACCAAGAAATGCAAAAAATACATCTTTTTTTTTCACTTTTAATGTATAGTTTTTGCACATTTTCAGTGCACATTTACGCATCGTAACATTACACCATCGGCGCTGTCGATTAGCGACTGAGATTAAAACAAAGCATACGCTTAGTTTATGCCTTGTTTTGATGGCGCCGTTTTTCGAGCGGCGTTCGTGTGTCTTTAAATGACGAACAAAGGCAACATATAATATATGTTACAATATATTATATTGTAGTCAAAAACAAATAACTAAAGCTTTAATATATGAGGTATTATTGTTTTAAATAATTCACATTTAGAAAATATTAGTTATTTATGCCACAGCTATATAGCCTGCGATATATCGCAGAACGTGTTTTTGTTTTGTCATGGCATATGTGTAACATTATTGTAAAATTTGTGACATTTGTTTTTTTTTACGTGCTATGCCTGATATTTGCCATGCTTGAAGACAGGACACATAATATACCACGCCTAGACAGAGCAGGCAGAGAGCATATAATATTTACCACATACATTAGAATTTTCACAAAGTATGTTTTAGTTTTAAAAGTTAAAGCATACTCTTACTATAAATACTACTACACTTATTTGTAAGAAAAGAATGGTTTGTCAACAAAAAATATAATGTGGTCGATAATTCGTACTATGTCTTTTAAAAAGTGAAGTTTTAAAATTTGACCTTATTTTTAGCTAGCAAAAATAAAAGTAGACCGGAAGAGACCGGGTTAAGCGAGGCAGTTATTTTCTTGGCCTGCAGTCAAGAGGTACTCCAATGTTCTACGTCAGCTTCAAACAAAGCTTAACAAGGAAATTCTACTTTGAAGCGAAGCCATATTTTAAGAGGCCCGGGAGTGGAAGATAATGGCATAAATTTATTAATCTTTTGTATATAGATATAAAAATCTGCCAAACGAATTATTGACATTAGTCTATTCCCGCCCCAAAATCTTTAAATAATCCGTATATTTTTAAATAATTACAATTATTCCCCTCAACCTTCAAGAGGGATGATGCCTGGGTAAAGAAAACGAAATTATATTTGTCCGTCAGTTAGATAATACAAAAATATTAGACGCGTATTTTCTGTTTTTACAAATTAACAAAAAAATACTTAGATTACCCGTCGGATAAACCGCATCAAAGTTGGAGAGTGGGGCTGATTACGTCACAACTCGGTATAAACTCGACTCAAGCGTGTTGTCACACTCAACTCAGTACATGTTTTGATAACATGAAAAATTAAAAAATACGTGTCCAATACTTTTCAATAATCAGTAGCCATCATCCCCATTATCAATGCAACAAAAAGAATTAATATAATGCCTCTGTTACACTATGCAGCGTTTGGCTGCGGTTTTCAACCTTCTTTCATGTTCTTTTTCTCGCTAAGCTCGTTTTTTTTTCTTTTTATTTTGGTTTCTGTATTTAAAATTTCCTTAAATGTCGTTTGATCCTTTTTTATTAATATTCTTGGTCATTCATTTTTGTTTATTTTTTATTTTTTCGAGAGCAGTCAGTCTCAGTCTCAGTTTTTTTTCGTGAAAGGAGTCAGCTGCTATAAACCTGAGTTTTCAAGGCGATTTTGATTTAGTGTGTGGAGTTTAACTACACGCTACTCACATGACTGTACTCGACTTTTCGACGTGCTCCACCACGAGGCTCGACGTAACAAACCAGTCGTCTTGTGGAGCATATTTCAGGAAACGGTCAGAAAAGCATGTTATGTATGACTTGTGTGCTGCACTACCAATACTGACTGGATACGGAAGTTGGACGAGTTCTTTGTTTTAAAAAAAATAACTTTACAGTGATTTCAAATTGTGTGTGAAATTTTCCTTTTAAATTTTTACCGTCAGAAGATTTTTGTATCAGACCCAAATTGTTCGTTCTTGTGCATATTTAGTTTTGTTTAGTTTAATTTACAATAAGTTTGAATTGGAATTTGTATAGAGTGTAGTTCATACACAATACGTGGGGCATACTGAAGGTTTCTGGATCTGTCCATTACGGTTTTTAACGCAGATGCCTTGCCTGCTACATTAAACCCCTTAGGTTTAATAACTGTTACTCGTGCAATGTCTAGTACTATCCCAGTTACTATGGAGACTGACACACTAGTCTCTGAAGACAATCAATAGTCGACCGAAGAACTCTTACCGAGGTAGACGAGGTGGCACCGCATCCCGCGGAAGGCCAACCGGACGAACCGACGCATGCCGTCAGAAACAGAATAAACGTTTCAATGACGAGCGCGAAGCAAAGATGCTTGCTAAATACCAGTCGAGAATTGGATGCTGATGAAAATCTACAGGCTCCACTCAACACGTACGCTGCAGTCGTACCAATAAATTTTCAATACTATTTCTTACATGTGGATTACATTATTATTTTTTTAAAAACAAAAAGGATAGTTCCCACTTTGTTACTATATAGTACGCACAACGTTGTTGTGATGATCTTGTATGCTTCGCTTAACATAATAACGTGATTAGATGTGGCTTTGTATCTTATATTTTGTTAGAAATAAATTAAGGTAAGGTACCCGTTAAGTACGCATTGGAAGAGGCTGGTATTTAAGACACAGGCACGGCCTAGTTTAAATACCAGTGGCTTAATACTTATATAATTTCCTTACATAAATAAATATTACATTACAATGTCCTCTTTCACCACGATAACGCATCCTCATATTAAGGTAACAGAAGCCTATTTGAACTTCAAATGTGGAAATGATGACGCATCCGCCTTACAGCCCGGACCTAGCGCACCCTGCGACTTATTTTTGTTTCCAAAAACTAAAGACAAAATTAGAGGCAAACGTTTTACGAGCCCTGAATCGGCGGTGAATGCATTCCATGAAGCCATTGAAGAGGTCCCTAAGGAAGACTGGTCCAACTGCTGCGTACAGTGGTTTCAGCGAATGCAAGAATGCATTCATTGCAAGGGAATATACTTGGAAAGACAATAAATGTATCGCAAGTCTTATTATCTAGTCTTATTTATCAGAATCTCTGGATTTCAGTATGTACGACGAACTTCAAACAAAATATAATCGACCAAGGTATAAACGAGTGCAAGAAACAAGTGTGTTCCAACCTTGGTCCAATCCAGAAAATATTTGAAAATTAAATTAACGATTTATCAGAAAAAATATCTGTGGACGAAATACCAGCGCATTCACTATGAAAAGGATGCATTCCATCTTGCACGTTGCAAGTATCTAAAACAAGCAGAACCATAACCTGTACTAAATTCAAAGATTTGATGTTACCCGATCACGTTCTTGGTGATATTTTTGCATAATGATGTCGATGACAAGATCATAATATTTTGCACTCCTGAGGCAAAAATTAAAATTAAAACTGTTGATATCAACAACAACAACAAAAAAACAAAAAACTGTCGTTTTTTGTTTTGTTGTTTGCCTCAAATAAACATATATTTTATGGAGAATAATGCCTAACCCGTTTTACCAACTATATACATCTAAAAGATCGGTATAGGGTTAATTTTGTTTCTGTTTTATCCTTCTACCAAACAATAAGAAATCCACGCATGTCCGTTTGTTTACAATATTTAAAAAATCAATTCAATCACACTATAATATTATAAATAGGAAAATATATTTGGATGTTTGTTCCGCCTTCACGGTTAAAGTACTCAAATGATTTAAATTAAATTTAGAACGGAGATAGTTTGTAACCTGTATTAACACAAACATTTTACAGGAAAATGTCATTATCTCACGGGAAAATCTTACACAACGCGAGCGTAGTAGCGGGCAGACCGTTAGGTGTGTTAATAATATTTATTTGTTTTAGGAGGTGAATTGACAAAACAACCAGTTTTTTAAGTGTGGTAAACCAGGCAATACGGTCAAAATTGCAGCAAAAAAAAAGAGTTAATAATATCAGCGAGCTAACTGCGAAACGATGACATTTATAAATCTATAGAATAACATTTCACAGTTAGCTGTGTCTAAGTTAGGGTTAGCCCTAACTTAGTTCTACACTGCCATGCACCTGACGTGTCTCAACCTATACCTCAAAGATTCATAATATAAACCATGAAGTCTTCCCAAACGAAAAAAACAAAAACTTGCCGCCCGCGCGCCGCTCGCGCGCCTGCTACGCGCCTTGCGCGTGAACTCGAAAAAGAGTGTTGCGTTCAGAACCAGATGATTTCAATTTCGAAAAGAACTGCTTGTTGTGTGGAAAATAGTGCATAGATTGTAATCCAAAAAATCCAAGTCCCTACAACTATTATATTCGTATTCTTGTCAGGACAGTAGAATTTAAAAAAGGAATTTTAGAGGTGTGCCATAAGAAAAATGTCAGATGGGCTGTACAGATACAGTTAAAGGTTTTGAGAGCTTTAAGTGATTTACATGCTGCAGGCGCAAGGTATCATTGGAAATTACTTTCTTAAAAGTGACCATAAGATCAGGGCAGTCAAAAATAAAATATTAGGTGATGATTCTAAAGAGGATACCAAATAAAAACTCAAAGAAAGAGGATGATAATGCTTTCTATGAAGTCACACAAGAGATGGTTAACAACATCACTCAAACATGGAACAGTGTTGAACTACACACTTTAAAAGTCATTTTACGTAGAAACTACCACCACACATCAATATTGCCTCAAAACACTATTGCAAATCATCATTTTGAATTACGCGCAAAGCTAAAGCTGAAGTTTAGCAGAGTGGCGTCAAACAGATCCAAAATCTACACAACGCAAGCTATCAAAACCATTCAAAACATTTTATTCATACCTCAAAACAAGCTATTCGAATTGGTATCAAGCAACAAAGCTCATTTACTTAAAATGTGTTTTATTTCCAATTATTTATAATTGTGAAATAAAAGTTAGGTCAACCTGTCAATGGGCTTAACAATGAGCAAAATCGATACGAGTCGGAAAAGACAGTTTTTCCCAGTGGCTAGTTTGGTGGTCAGACTAGTATGAAAAACGGGAAAGAAAATTCATGATGGTCAGATTCACTTGTGATTCAGTAACGTACTGTTGAACACAAAGAATATTATAAACTCTTTGCAAGTTGCTTCATGGTTGTTTATAAACAAAATTTTCAAACGGGAAAGAAAATTCATGATGGTCAGATTCACTTGTGATTCAGTAACGTACTGTTGAACACAAAGAATATTATAAACTCTTTGCAAGTTGCTTCATGGTTGTTTATAAACAAAATTTTCCTATTTGTCAGAAAATGACAATCACGTAATTTATCCATTTATTTACTATTCTTATCAAGGTTGGCTAGCTTTGTAGTCATTTAAAAAAAAACGCGATGCGTGGGATCTGTGACAAATCAAGTGACTAAAATTAAAGGCTTACTTTAGTATATTTTACTGTAACTAACTTATTTACGAATGATTTGACATATTATATAAATGACAAAAAAAGGAATGTGAATCTAGTGTTATATGTAGACGACACGAATGCAATAGTTTCAGCTAACAATCTTTCAGAGCTTGAAACTGAAGTTAATAACTCATTACTCCATTGTAATCAATGGTTCAGAAAACAACCTTAAACTAAAGACCAATGTCCTGTTATTTAAATCAACGGCAAAAAAGAATGAGACTGCATATCATGCTCGATAATACAAAAACTGATTGTGTAGATGTAGTCGAGTTCTTGGGAGTACATGTAGATTTCTATCTTAATTGGGAGGAACTGACAAAAATTGAGAGTAAAATAAGTTCTATTGCAATGCTCTTAGAAGTCTGCGTGAAGAAATTACTGTTGAGCAACTCAAGACGGTCTATTTTGCGCTAGTAGAATAACGTCTAAGATATAGCATAAATTTTGGGGAAACAGCTTTGATTACAATGTCAAAAAAGCATTTATCATGCAGAAGAGAGCTATGAGGATAATTGTTCGCATTCCACAGTGGCAGTCTTGCCGGGATCATTTCCGAGACTTAAGAATTCTCACTTTTCCTTGTCTGTATATATTGTTGACAGATCTTATGAAGCGACCAGTTAGATTTGAAACAGCAGATCAAAAATCAAATCGACTTAGTACTCGTAGGAAAGATATTATGCAACCAGTCATTACGCCTAAACTGAAGGTTGTATCTCATAGTGTGCGACATCAAGCTGTTCGAATTTTTAATAGTCTTCCACAGGCATTAAAATCTATTGATAGCTGTAAAATATTTAAAATTCGCCTTAAACACTTTTTGTTACAGAAATGTTATTACAGTATAGAAGACTTTCAGAATGATGTTATTTAATATAAGTAATAATTAAAAATCCTTTTTAAACAAGCTTTTAAAGCCGTGGAGTGGAGTATCCTTGTTAAGACAAATCCAACGAGCCCAAACACGACTGGGTTGTGGTGTGTATTTAAGGAGTTCCTATGGATACTGTTACGATCTCTTTTGATTTGGTTTTCTATTCTTTATTTTTATTACGTCACTTTATTTATTATTATTGATTTAATGGCGGATATGTATTCCAGATTGAGCCAATAAAAGAAATACCTTTACCCATTCATACTTTTATTGAGTTACTTATAAACAATAGGGGCTTTAATTCATACCATTCCCCACAGATACCTTCCAGCTCCATCATGAGACCCTGGACATCACGTATGACTAAAAATCTTGTTAAGACAAATCTGACGAGCCCAAACACGACTAGGTTGTGGAGTGTATTTAAGGAGTTCCTATGGGCACCTTCCAGCTCCATCATGAGACCCTGGACATCACGTATGACTAAAGATCTTGTTAAGACAAATCCAACGAGCCCAAACACGACTAGGTTGTGGTGTGTATTTAAGGAGTTCCTATGGCCACCTTCCGGCTCCATTATGAGACCCTGGACATCACGTATGACTAAAGATCGTTAAGACAAATCCAACAAGCCCAAACACGACTAAGTTGTGGTGTGTATTTAAGGAGTCCCTATGGCCACCTTCCGTCTCTATCATCAGACCAGCTCCATGGTACCATAATATTGCATTGTCATCGCGGTTACATAAGTATACCAAATTTCAGCAAATTCCAATGGCAGCAGGCAGCAAGTGCTTCAAAATTAAGTTGCAGGATTTCGCCCGAACATACCCACAAACCCACCCACATACATACATACATACAGTGCAAGCTAAATAAAAGCTTGTAATAAATGATGTATATTTGTTTGACTTGTTGCATGTTGTTACCGCCATTGTTGTTTATTGACATTTTTGTTGAAGGTTTTTATTCAGATTGATATATAATTGACTTTTTATGTTTTGATATTTCCGTTTCATGATTTGACATATTATAAATTTATTAAATTCTTGTTACATTGACATTTAAAAAAAATACTTTTTATTATATTTTGGTAGAGTTAATTATTATTGTAAATCGATCGTCGATTTTTATTATTTTCCAATACAATGTAATTTGTTTAAGGAATATGATTATGATTATGTACTTTAGTATTCGAGTAAATTCGAGAATTGTCAATCTGTAAGCTTATTATGTAGGCATCGTCAGTTTAGTGGCCAGCCAGACTATATTGAAAACTATGAAATGACCATTTATTCATTTTCACTTTAACTAATGTTATTGGTGATACAGTCAGTATAAACTACGCGCTTTGCAAAGCACGGAAGACTTAAAAACAAAAACCACAACAAAAAAATAAAAATCGTTGTACTGAAACAGACGTATAGAGCACCGCTGATTTTTAAGTAAAATAATAGGAAAAGTGTCAGGATTATAATTAATTATTAACAAAAAACGTATCCTAAACACTAAAAATAGTAAAATAAAATAATTTTAACAAAAAAATAGAAACCTCCTTCAACATACTAAAAAGTAACAACAAAATAACATTTTAGATAAAACATAAACAATATAATATCCTCGTAGAGTAGTGTGTTATGTAGGTAAATATTTACAATTTTGTACTTCCTTTTGGAATCGGAGCCAGCCAAAAAGTCGCAGGCAACCTAGTGGGTAGTATAGTAAGAACCAAATGAAAAATTTAATGCAACGCCTATAATATGAATGTGCCAAAAACACCCCGCGCAGCGAGGTAGCACCGCGCTGCTGGTAGGTACTACCACCTGACCGAAAGAACAAACGATGATTTCTCTCTTCCTAGGTCTGCTGGAAGACATTTCGTTAGAAATAAGCAGTGCCTGTTGTGTCGTTTTTCTTTATGTTCGTATTTTCTTTTGTAATGTTCTTGTGTACAATAAATAATAAAATAAAATAAATAGATGATAAAGCGCTCTGGTCGGTATCATCTTATAAAACAAAGGTTCCGTCGTGGCCTACAGTTTTTGGCTGGCACCGACTCCAAAAGTAAGTACAAAATTGTAAATATTTACGTACCTAACACACTACTCTATGAGGATATTATATTTTTCTTATGTTTCATCTAAAATGTTATTTTATTGTTACTTTTTAGTGGAAATAAGCATCTGTGGACTTTGAAGGAGGTTTCTATTTTTTGTTAAAATTATTTCATCTTTTGAGTCTACGTATTATTTTACATTTCCGCAATTATATTTCTAGTTTCCATCTAAAGCCCACAAACTGTATTAAATAAATAAACAAAACCAAAAAAGTATTTTGCTTCCAGATTGTACGAGTGACGAGTAGGTTCGTATAGTATTAAGAGAATATAATGGTCGATTGTCAATTTTATAAACCCACACAATCAAAAAGAAGAATATTACAATCTCAAGACATTATATTCTTGAGAACTAAGGAATTCCACAACGAATAAAACGACGTTCAATAGAAGAAGCACCACAGTCTTAGGCACCACTGAGTACTCAAATTTTGTCAAAGCCTTGTCGATCTATCAACAATGTTTGAGTGCTTTTATCGCACTGCGTATAATAATAACACCATTAATTACCATCTGTTCAACTTACTTCCTTCCGGCACAGAACAGAATATTGTTAAATAATTTTATTTTATGATTATTTTACCGTTAAAGTTAACGAAAGTAATTTTATTGTGTTGATGTGTTCGGATCGAAGAACATTTGCGGGTCTAATTTTATTAAGGAGAAAAAGTCCTAAATATATTTTAACTCCATGAAATTGTTCTTTTATTATTACTCTATAATACTAGCACTGAGTCCGGCTTACACTTTAAAAGTATTATTTTAAGAAGTTTTTACAAATCATCAAAGAAAATGCCTCTTGACACATGAAAATGCCAAAAGGTCAACGAAAGAAAATCTAAACAAAACGCATCGCGTCATGGCGGAGCATTCAAGCGCTGTCGCGATGTCAGTTCTAAAGAGTTTCTGAACTAAGAGTTTCTAAACCTAGATCGTGTAACGATCGTGGACGAGCCGATACTACATAATAATATTTTGTGTGTAAATTATTTAAGAATTGAATTAGTTAAATGTGGTTGTTATTGGTTTTAGTTAGCTGTGGATATTGTAGTAGGACGGAAGTGTTGTTTGTCGACCTTAATAAAAAAAACGGGACAAATAGAAAATATTTTGTTCGGAATAGTACACTTTTTAATTATAAGTACCTACTGTTTTACTGTAATTAATTTATTTGGTCAACTAATTACGTGGGCTGCAGCGGGAGAGAGAAAAACTTTTGGTACTTAGATTTAATTAAAAAGTATAAAGGCTACAATTTAAACTTAATGTATTTCAATAAAAAATTCTAAGCTAAAAGTGAGCGACGATGGCCGATGTAAGTATCGACGTGTTCTTTATTTTCGCTGCAACGCGCGATGTCCGGCGAGGCCACGTGTGCTGCATCAGCACTTTACCGGAAACGCGGCCGATGTCAAAATCTTCATCGAGTGCCGTGTGCAAAGTTGACAGTAGGTAGGTACGTTAGCAGATTTCATAGGGGCTGGCTAGCGTTACAAACTCACAATTTTTAAATAAAAATAATATAAATAAGTGAATAATGTCTCACGACAGTTTTAATAGTCTAACATACGAAATGAAAGTGTAAGCCGGTGATTTCGGTTCTAACATTTGTTTACCATAACATAGCTCGACCTTTTTAAATAATATGTGATGAGCAAATACAAATTATAGGTGCCTCGTCCCAAGATCTATCTTAACACTTTATGTGTGTACCGCGATAATTTGAAGTTTTCGAGTTTTGATTATTTCCCAAGTCTTTGAAAGATTTCATGATACGTAGGTTTTTAACGTTGAATTTTATTATGTGGTTTTTCTATTGAAGTGTACTTTCATTCATAAAATTAATAGGTATATGAAAATTTATTTATAGTGTTTGATTTGCTTAATTTTAAGTAAGTAATGCCATCTGGCGGCGAATAGAAGAACTAATAACGATGTCAGCCAACGAATACTACGTCGGGATATTCTCCAAACCATAGATAAAGTAAGGTAGTAGGTAGTAGTAGTCTATATTTTCTTTGTCCAAACATAACGTTTATCGTTCGGTATAACTTGTACAGAGGGCGCGCAATAAAACAAAACGCCATGTTAAATAGCAGGAGTCACGGCTGTACTATTACAGTAGTAATGCCGAAGGAAATATCTTAAAATAGAAGGGACGATATTCGTAACAAAAGTACCGTCGCGACGAAGCGCGTACCTCAGGAATCAGAAGGCACTCGCAAATAAGAACATTGAATATAGATCTTCAAGTAAACAACATTTTTAACACCTTATTTTCCAGTTCACATCCTCAAAGTCTGCTAATCAATTTATGACTCCAATTGTTAATCGCTTTTTCCATATTAAAAGGCTAATATATAGAGTGCCAGTAATAACTAAAAAGTATCAATACAAAAGAAGAAGAGAGCGCGGAGTTTGTACACGGAGTATATGAACTCCACAGTACCTAATACTAAATCTGTTAAAATAGCTCATCTAAAGCTCGTGTACGTCCTCACCGAAGGGCTCGAACTTACCTTGAATTAGCAAGACCACATTGGCTCAGTGTAGATTGGCAACCTTTGAAATTATTTGAGGAGCGCAATTTCCTCACGATGCTTTCCTTTACCGTAAAAGTGTCGAATAAACGTACTTACATGAATTAGAAATTCGAAAATATTGGTATATGGTGGGTATTGATCACGTATCACGGACTGCACTAAAAACAAAATATTAATAAATACACCTTACAAATCCGACAAAGTAGGTACCAGACAGTCCACTCAGAACAAAACGCCATTTCTAGCACGCACACATTGACGGAACGTTTTCACGCTGTTCTCAAACAGTGATTGCGAAAGTCCCGAGTTCATATTTATATACATAGAAAATATATTGTTTGTCACATTGTAAAAAAAAATCTTAGGTTCAATGATTTTGCTAATAGGGGATCGGACTACTTTTTCTTTATTTTATAAATCCAAACTTCTTAGTTTCTGCTATCGAACACTAAAATAATTTTTGCTCTATCTTTAAAATTGACCGAGTTATAAAGGTTTGAAATTAAAGATTAGACAGAGAAGCACATACCCAGTTGTGACGTCATTTGTTAGTAACGCCATACTCGTATAATCTCCATACAAAATAAAGTTTTTGAAAGAGACAGACACATGGAAACTTTAAAAAATCACTGTAAATTCGTTTTTCAACCGATTCTGTTTATTTTTTCTTCGCGAATTGTCTGCTACTAATCTATATTTTAAAAATAATTAATAAAATATGGTAAATTCATAAAATGTGGTGAACAGTCCGATACCCTATTGCTTTAGTCAAAATGTATAAGCGATATTATTACAGTTGTAGTATCTTTGGTTGTTTAAATACAACACAAAACTGTGCTTACACGTTCTTCACTTTTCCGAAAGATATTGAAAGGTTAGCTCTTCTCCCCCTATTTCGACCTTCCCAAAATTAAACGTTTTCCTGTGGTCCACGACCACAGGTTAGTCTACATTATTCCAAATATTATTCCATATCAGTTCCTGAATATTTAAGCCGACTGCTGAAATAAATGAGAACATCGTCGACTTTTTGCCGAAAACAAAAATCTATAGTACCTATAATACTTATTATCGGGTTTCAATACGAACCATTGACCAGAGTATATCAGATTAAGAGCGAAATTTATAGCCTTTGAAAGCCAGCATTTCTGCCAAAAGTGGATTACAGCATGTTGAATTATTTTCAAAACTGCGAAGTTTTCGGTTGAAACAAAATATATAAGAGCTTCGAATGTTATTGATGCGTAGAAAACGTAAAATAAAAGGACGACGGATAACAACGCCGCCGTCCTTTAACTAAACTATAAAACTGAAACGCATAAATCTTTCTCGACTGCGTTGCAGCTGTGGAAATAGTACGGGAAAAAAACAGTTTATTCTCTCACGAAATATTTATAATACCGTCTTTTATATATAGCGACAAATATTTCAAGGCACTGCACGGGATCAATAAAATTGATGAATGAAAATTAAAATCTTTATTTGCTTGAATTGGTAGCGCGCAGCATAATAACTGCATGCTTCTTTATGTTTTTATTATTTTTCATTTCTAACATGGTTCTTTTTTCAAGTTAATATTTTTTTGTTTTGTTTTTCAGGTTATTTACCTTGTAACCTAAAAAAGAAACACTTATACGATCACTCCGTAACCGCAAAGTAGGTAAATCGGCGCGGGCTCAACTGTCTGTCCGTCTGTCACAGAGATTTTTCTCGAAAACGAAGATAGATCCCTATGACGCGTACATCACAAACAAATTAAACCAAAAATGAAATTTAAAAAAAAATTAGGAGGTCATCGTTAAGATTCAATCTTAAAGTGTTTTAGAACTTTAATTTAGTTCTTTTTAGATATAGCTAAAATGTGAAAAAACTACTGTTTTCACAGGACTAAAACTTGGAATCTCATAGAAATGGCTACACATTACAAGAAGACTAACTTTTTTTATGTCGTGATTGTTTTGGAAAAAATAAATTCATAAAAGTAGGTAAAAGTAGGCACTTACGACGGCTTTTTAACATAAAATCAAAAGATGTACACGTAATACCCCGAATATGTCCCCAACGAAGGGCTCGAACCTACCCTTTAGGGCGATTAGGCCTTAGTCGACCACGCTGGCCCAGTGCGGATTGGTAGACTTTACACACAACCTTTAAATTTATTCGCAGGAGTGTGTAGGTTTCATCACGAAGAGCGTCCAATAAACGTACAATATGAATTCGAAATTCGAAAACACATTGGTGCGTGGTGGGGATCGAACCCGCCTCTCCCGGACGGAAGATAGCAGCGGTCCGAACCACTAGACCTATCTTGTTTGTCTCTTTGGTTACTTCGTACCTGGGGCCTATTTAATAAAACTTGCCGATGATGTACCAAAAAGATATTGGTTTAAAATTTAGGCTGATTGGCTACGCAATGTACTGTTAAACTGAATAAAATGGAAGATGTGCTCAGGCTTTTGGAATCACCTGCTCTGGACGAAGCTGCTATTTTGCTAACGGTGATACGTCGATGTCTGCTGGCTTACTGTACAGATGTAGAGAGTTCACAAAATGTAATTTTAGGACGGAACAGAAATCGTGTCTGAACTTTCACTCCTCATATTTAAACCATGTCTATCAACAAACTGGATTAGAGATCTCGGAGATCTCACCGAGGAGGCGTTTGAGAAGTTTCCTACGAAAGTTATTCCTGTACTCCGCTTTTGGATTATGTGTGAAGTGCGATCAACTATGCCATAATGTATTTTTAAATTATTGATGCAGAAGGTAGGTAAATATTTTTAAATTAATTCCTATTATTATTAGAAATGTTAAGAAAGTAAACACTGCATGCGATCACAAATCGATTATAAAGAAATTAAGGTCACAGTTGTGGCGCATATCATGAAAATTTTAAAAGTCTGTCGCAACTGGCGGTCTATTCCAAGCCCAGTATTTTTTGAAAAATTTATTAGTGTATTTGTCTTACAAGCTACGACGCGAACACCAGCGTTTACCGTGTTACACGGTGTACTGATGATAATGTATGCATCGGTCATGAAATAATGTGCTGTAACGATGGATGAGGTAACAGGAAGTTATCTAAAGAATTGCTTAAACCGAGAGAATAATTTAAATCGACATGATGACAAAAAACGAAGAAAGAAGAAAACCTACAAAATGCCTCTTAAAACAAATTTCATTTATTCCTACTTGCGAATTAAATTAACATGGGTCTGAATACAGCCGAGTTCATATCCAAACACAGTCTCCACACCAGCATATAAATTCAAAATGCCCAAAGACTTTCTTTCTTACTCCATGGTTTCGTATGCTATTTGCTTTTATAGTATAGAACCGGTATCAACAACCAGCGATTACTTAAGCAAGTTAGACGCATTGAGCGAGTGGCAGCGAACGGTCTCATACTGATACGGTGACTTTGATAACAAGGCAAGTGTAAAAATTGTTTCTAACTTTAATTTTAATTTTCTTTTTTCTTACTTTAATTAAATTACAGATTTTTGCTTTTATAATGTAAAACTTTGCTACTGTGTCCAACAAACAACGTGAAAAGGTTGCAATCATTAAATGCATTAGAGCCTTCTTACTCATGCATAATATATAACCTACCTACTCATAAATAACAAAGTGATAGGGTTCAGCCGAATTGTTGAATACCCGTTGTGATAATATTGTAATTAGAGAATGTACGAATATTACAATATCAGTTTTAAACGTTGTTCGACCACTGTCGTTCCGTTTGAAAAGATGTTTGCTATAATATCTAGATATTTAAGAACTTTATATTTTTTCTATGTTTGTTTTATGCATGCACCGAATATTAATTTTCTTTCCTAGTTATCTTAGATCTAATACTAAATTGTATTTTTTTATAACGTTGGATTACGGTTAAACAGTGTAGGTAGTACATAGAACAAAAACATCAAAATCATTGAAGCTTCTTTTTTCACTCAATCACCGATGAGATTAAATACGTAAAAAAATGTTTTGCTTTACGAGTATCTAAGATTTTGCGCTCTAGAATGTGCGCCTTTGACGTTTTGCGCGCGGTGAAGATTTTGCGCTCTTGACATAATGCCTAAACCCTAGGTTCGTTATTTTTTTTTCTGTTACAGTATAACGACTCAAACATGGTGTTGACGCTGTTCAAACTGGACGCGAGTCCCCCAGTGCGTGCCGTGCTCATGACCATCGAGGCCCTTGACATTCAGGGCGTGGAATACGTCGACGTCAATCTGTTGACAGGAGAGCACCTCAAAGATGAATTTCTGAAGGTACGCAAAAATTTACGCAATTCGAAGTAATTGGTATAACTATAACGTTACGCTTCTTGGTCACACCACATTGCGATTATACATCTGACTTTTCAACATAGAAAAGTATATTATCGATCAAAGATGTCAACAATTTGAAGTTACTTACTTACTTAATCCTTTCTGCATTGTTATAAAAATACGCATTTTTGCTAACTAAAATAATATTATGTTAGAATTTTGTATTATTTTCCAGTTAAATCCTCAACATACCATTCCGACTCTAAAGGACGATGACTTCGTCATCTGGGATAGGTAAGATAGCGAATATTTTTATTGTATTTACGACAGATCTATCGAATGGATCGATATTAATGCATATTTTACTAACAAACTTCTTAATTACAGGCTAAAAACTAGGCTGCAACATGCACAATTTTTTTATTATTTATTAATCGAAATATTTCAAGTTCCAGATAAACACATAAAAATAATTTACCAAATATCTTGCTCAGAAACAAAGTTATAAGGCTTCAAAGTTGATGGTTAGACAGAGAGGTCCGGCGACACATGTGACGTCATATATTTCGTAAATAGGGACAGATATATTTGTTTAATAATGTTGGTTTGTTTTTCGATCAATTTCGATTCTGTTTTGACAGTCAGTATTCTATTTTTGTATACTTTCAGATGAACTATAGAAAAATCAAAATTTTTTTCATGCATGTTCCATATTATTGTTATCTAAACCAATATTGAGAGCGTCGGTGGTCTAGTGGTAAGGCCGCTGCCTCCCGTCCGGGAGACGCGGGTTCGATCCCCACCACGTGATTTCGAATTTCGAATTCATATGTACGTTTATTCGACGCTCTTACGGTGAAGGAAAACATCGTGATGTAACCTGCTTACTCCTGCGAAGAAATTCAAAGGTTGTGTGTGAAGTCGACCAACCCGCACTGGGTCAGCGTGGTCGACTAAGGCCTAATCGCTCTAAATCAGGGTAGGTTCGAGCCCTTCGGTGGGGACGTATATGAGCTATTGATGATGAACCAATATTTTATTATACTGCGTTCAGATGAATGTTTCTAAATCGACTAGATATTCTGGTAATAAGACCTATCTCACCTAAACTGAAGGCAATCGTGGGTTTAACACGACCTAATAATTTAATTTCATTACTTAAACCCATTGTACTTATTAAATGCGCATAATAATATGTGTATAATTCGTATTTTTGAACGTTTGTCATGTTATTTTATATTCTATTATTTTCGTTTTTATATAATTTTGACGTGCTCTTTGCGAATTATTTTATAATTATAGCAAATTGAGCGAATAAATCAAACTTAACTCACCTAGCGAACGATGTTACGTCCAATAATTGCGAATAAACGATCCAAAATCTACTGCGTAAATAAACATTTTTTTTTCTGGACACCTGTTATATTCCTTAAAGCTATTTTGTATTTCAGTCACGCGATCGTCGGCTACCTTGTCTCCAAGTTCTCGGACAATGATAACCTTTACCCCATCGAGCCAAAGAAAAGGGCACTTATTGATCAAAAGCTTCACTTTGACAGCGGAATTTTATTCCCAGCTCTCCGCAGTACAGTTGTAAGTTCATTGGGTCATCCTACCAATCCCATATCATAAACGTGTAAGTGAACTAAATCACGCAAAAAATGAAGTTAGTATAGAACTGGCATGTCAATAACAAAAAGAAAACACAGATATAGGTGTCAATTCTGTTAATTTAATAAATTATGCTGGTAGTAGGTAAATCTTTTGATTGTTTGTCAACTGTTAAAGCAGTTCTTTTGGTAGATTGTTATTTTTGTTACATAATAAAGTGATCAGGATGCTCCTAAAAAGGATAATTTCTCGAAATCACAAGCTACTCGTCTGAATTAAAAATGCAGTGTCGTTTGGAAAGAGATGCATCATCTAAAGCTTTTAAAAGGGCATTCGAAATTTCGCATAAACGTATTTTTATATTTATTGCAAAAAATCTTAAAAGATGTAGTAAGTGTCCTGAACAACGTACCACAAGGCGTACCTAAGGCGCGGGACAAACACAAGCGTTATGGCGGTTAGCATAGCACTGGCTGTTTTTATAATAAGTAAAGTACATAGGTTTTGTAATAGGCATCAACTCTGGTAGTTTAATAAATTGTAATAATCACAAAACATATTTATCACAAAAAAACCTCATTCCATACCATAAAAACAAACCAACGCCATCTTACGTATAAAACTCGAATAATCTTGAGCTCGGCCGCTCTATCTTAAAAAAATGTCTTGCAGGAACCCGTGATCTTCAGGGGAGAGAAAGCCTATCGACCGGAGAACTTGGATAAAATTAAATCCGCGTACAGCTTCACTAACAAATTTTTGAAGTCGTCTTGGATGACTGGCGAAGAAATAACTTTGGCCGACATATGCTGTATTTCATCCATCAGCTCCATGAACGAAATTGTTCCAATAGATGGAAATATGTAAGTATAAACTTAGGCCACAGAAAGCTCTCAACGATTAAGACTATTTTGACATACATCGTATCTCAACCCAAACGTTCTAAATTGGTGACTTGCAAGGTATTCTCACATTTTTCTGAAATAGGACGGTAGTGAGATATTCCTCCAGCAAGAAGTAGTAGTATATACTCACACATCACATTACAGATTCCCTAATTTGTTCAAATGGATGAAAGCATGCTCCAAACAAGATTTCTACGAAAAAGGAAATCAGCGAGGATTGGAGATATTCAGTGACCTGCTGAAAAAGAGGCTGGAATGAATCCTAATGAAGCCATGGCTAGTTCGTAGAATTAAATGTGCACACTTGTAAATGTAGATTCAGAAAGGAAGAAGGCGCAAAGATTCTCACGAAGATATATACCTATACAAGCACAAATAAACACATTAGTATTTCTTTGTGTGGTTTATTTCACAGATTTTATTTCCATGCTTAAATCAAGTCGAACGAACTATCTAATGTAATATTAAGTTATTGAATAAAAAACTACGATACCTACCTTCACGGAGGTAATTTTACTATTTCCACCGAGGTAATAAAATTTTAGGTTATAAAACAGGAGGAAACTTGAGTTTACCAATTTATAAATTCAAGATAGATTTTGGAGAAACTGTTTCTTAGTAATTTTTTGTTTAACGTTAAATTCTCACGTTTGCCAACAAAAATATTAATGACATTATGTAAATGTCAACTATCATAAACAACATGATATCAGATTAAAATCTGGGGGCACGGCAGTGCCCCCGCCAAGTCGAGCAAAAAAGCGGCACGGCCGTACCATACTTTTCTCGAAGCAGTTCAGGCCATTTTCGACCCCCCTATAACTTCGTTGTGGATAAAACTAGAAGCCTGAGTTTTCAGTAACCAAGCAGGCATTGTATAAATACGGTATATTTCAAATTTCAATCAATTTGCACCAGTAGTTTATGAATTATAACTAGTCAAAGTTTCTTAATTTTGTCACTCACTGACTGACTGACCGATCATCAAAACTCTAAGGCACTTCTAGCAGACATAGAAGCTTCAAATTTAGAATGGAATTAGTGTTTAGTGTATAAACCAAGGAAAAACTAAAACATTTTGCAATTTCGGCCCAGTTTTCTAGATACATCATTTGCTAGATAACTTTGTAATTCCATATAAATCTTGGGGCATTATATAGGATTACAAAGTTACATTTGCAGTAAATGAATCAGTGTACCTGTATAATGGAATATAATTGAATAAGAGGTGCAGGGTAGGTGTAGGGTAGGTGTTGGATAGGTGTTGGATAGGTGTAGGGTAGGTATAGGGTAGGTATAGGGTAGGTGTAGGTTAGGTGTAGGTTAGGTGTAGGGTAGGTGGAGCGTAGGTGTGCATTTTTTCATTGTGTTTTCATGCGATCTACAAAAAGAAATGAGATGCCATCAAAAACATAACTTGTAAAAAAACCAAGTCTCGCACGCAACTTACTCTACCGTAAAAAGTTGTGAGATCCATGTAATACCAAGTCGGTTAATTTATTCAGTCCCTACTTAAGAGTCCTTCTGTCTTAAGTTATTACGTAATTAGCTCACCTAACAACATCTTATAGTGACCAGATCAATATTAAAAATCTCTTATGTTTTAAATAAATACATAGATTGACTTGGCAATCGCACTAAACAATCAAATTTAATATAATAATGTATTAATTGTGAGATACATTATGTTTTCATGCGATAAATACATAGATTGACTTGGCAATCGCACTACACAATCAAATTTAATATAATAATGTATTACTTGTGAGATACATTGTGTTTTCATGCGATTGCCAGGTCAATCTATGTATTTATTTAAAACATAAGAGATTTTTAATATTGATCTGGTCACTATAAGATGTTGTTAGGTGAGCTAATTACGTAATAACTTAAAACAGAAGGACTCTTAAGTAGGGACTGAATAAATTAACCGACTTGGTATTACATGGATCTCACAACTTTTTACGGTAGACTAAGTTGCGTGCGAGACTTGGTTTTTTTACAAGTTATGTTTTTGATGGCATTATTTTTTTCGACAAATTGTATGCATCAATACATTAATAAATCTTCAGCTAATCTGAACAACAGAAAAGAAAATCCGTTGAGCAGACTAGTCTGACCATCAATCTGAACATTGGGAATGATTAGATCTTCAAACCTTTCATGTTAAAATAAAATAAAACAACGAAAAAAAAAATCAATTTTTGTAAGATAAAAATATTACTTACTGAAACCGTACTTGTTGAATGCATCAGCATCAGAACTTTAAAAGCTGCAGAAAGTCTCTTGGCTGAATAAGATATGAACCTCGTAGACAGAATTAATATTAATGAGGCTGTAACAAGTTGTTTACAATTGTTACACGTTTTCTAGCTGTATTGTGGAGCAGAATAAATTGCTAACTTCGCTAGTAGTGCGAAGTTTTTATATTCACTGCCAAGAAACATGTTATGCAATTGGACTAATGAAAATAACACAACCTATACGCCTAAATGAGTTATTTTTTTAAATAAAGATAATTTGTAACCTGGATTAACACGTATAATACTTTGTGCGGGAATAAGTCTTATTCCCACGGGAAAATCTTACAAGGCGCGAGCGTAGCCGCGGGCGGACCGCTAGTAATTGTTAAAATAAAATATGGAAAATAAAGACAAGTCAAATCGTATGCGTTGATGCAAAAGGAGCTAAGCAGCTGAATAATTGTCCTTTGGGTAATATTATAATATATATTATAAAAATCTGCCCGGGTCCAGTAGCATTAGCCGAGTGGCCAATATTGTGATCACTGATCAGGCACGGCCAATGAGATGAAGAGGCAAACGCAGATTTTTTTTTGCTATTCCTTCCCGAGAATGTATGAACTTTTGATGTAAACAGTTACTCCTATTTGAAATTGATTGTCAAAATATTACGTTTATGTAATAAGTAATAATTAAAAATCCTTTTTAAACAAGCTTTTAAAGCCGTGGAGTGGAGTATCCTTGTTAAGACAAATCCAACGAGCCCAAACACGACTAGGTTGTGGTGTGTATTTAAGGAGTTCCTATAGATACCTTCCGGCTCCATCATGAGACCCTGGACATCACGTATGACTAAAGATCTTGTTAAGACAAATCCAACGAGCCCAAACACGACTAGGTTGTGTTGTGTATTAGAGGAGTTCCTATGGCCACCTTCCGTCTCCATCATCAGACCAGCTCCATGGTACCATAATATTGCATTGTCATCGCGGTTACATAAGTATACCAAATTTCAGCAAATTCCAATGGCAGCAAGTGCTTCAAAATTAAGTTGCAAGATTTCGCCCGATCATACCCACAAACCCACCCACATACATACATACATACAGTGCAAGCTAAATAAAAGCTTGTAACAAAAAGCAGCTACGTTAAACACTTTAAGAATTAAAACATTACTTTTAATATTTCTAGAATAAAAGAAAACATTGTAAAAGCTATTAACAAAACCTTTTTCATTGTTTGCACAAACCATTTTCACAGAGACAGGACAAGATCTAACCTGATTGAAACCAAGTAAGGGTATAACAAAAAACAACTAATGTGTTTAATATGATAAGAATAATATGTAGAGCGGTTTATATTTATGGTTTACATTTTATGTGATGGTCATCTGGCAACGTTGGGTGAGTTCCAAATCAGATTTCACTGACCAAAGCAATGACAGCCATTAATACGGCTGATGAGCGAAATAAAATCAGTCTTGCCAGATATTGATTATCGTAGCAAAATTCAAAATTCAAGTTCAGGTTTCGGGTTTTCTTCCCTATCAGATTGCGGAGTTTGACGCAGCTCGTGCCCAAGTGGGCCTATGGGGCTAGTGGGGCTATGTGGTCCAAGTGGGCCTAGCCCACAGGCCAGTCCTGCCCAGGGCAGTGTGCCTTATAAAAGTAAAAGTTATTTGCATAATGTTGTTATGTGCGAATTCACGTAGAAGATAATATCGTGGATAAAATGAAATAATAAAGAAACAAAAGAAAAGCAGAAAAAATAAAAATAAAATGGTCGAATAAATCTATGGAAATCCTCTTAGTTTCATTGTGCATGTGTTAATTTCATAAACCAAATCGATCCTTATCTTTGATCTTCTAAAAAGGATCTTATGATCACACCTGCTATAAGAACTTTCAAGATGCAATAAAAATACATTTTTAAAAAAGTAATTTTGTTTTTTTACTTTAGTAATTTAATATTCTACAGTTATTAGGTTTTTCAAATTCCGTAATAAACAGCCAAAAATCCTCGAAATATCCATGCGGTCGAAGACGATGATAGGTATTGTTGTGAATTGTGCCGAGCAGGAGCAGCTTAATGAGAGGGTGTACTGCCAAATGAGATTCGCTTAATCTCATCAAATCCAAATTGACAAGCGCGGATCACTCGTTTTCGCGCATAGCAACAAAATACCCGTAGACAATTTTCCTGTAACGTGAATTGCAAAGCCTTGTCAATCAAGCATACCACGTTGTAACTTACGCCTGTAGGGTTTTTGGCGTACAGCTGCTAAACTAAAAAATAACTGGCCAAGCACGTGTAGGACCACGCAAAGTGTAGGGTTCCGTAGTTGCTTAATATGCAGAAGTTAGCACACGGAGCTAATAAGTAATGATAAAAAAAAATAGTAGGGATGTATGAATGGTTGTTTTTTACTCTTTCGTGGATGAAATTTAGAATAAGATAGTTTGTACCCTGATATAACACATAGGATACTTTTTACTGCAATCTAATAGGTAGGATTTCGAGGCACATTCGAACAGCATCTAGTCGCTCGCGCTAATGAGCGCGGCTGCCGCTCTATTTGTTACATTGACTCCCCGCGCAAGCCCCGCAGGGCCATAAGCTCCGCGGCGCGGCGCGCTTTATTCGAAATTCAAAATAGTTGTATTGGCAACTCGCGATTGTTACGCATTTAAAACTGACTGGTAAATAAGGTAAATAGGTTATGAAATTATTTTAGTAAATGATGTTATGATTTTATTTTTTCGCAATCTTTTTACTGTTCTAATACCTACTTAAATTTACTACCTACATAGACGGACTCCATCAAGTCATTTTCTATGATACTTGTACTGAATTTCTTACTTAGCATAAGTACATTTTAAAGTTGGTATTTTATTCGTAAACCTGTCAAGCCTAGTTATTTCTCATTCTCGTTTACTACATTGACAGTTTAAACTTTATCAAAGTTTTTTATTATGATATTTGTACCGAATTTCTTACTAGTACATTTCATAAGTTGATATATTATTCGTTAACATGTAAAGCCTACATGATGTTGATAGTTTTCATTTTAAATTCATCATATACATTACTACCGTGAATTTTTTCACATTTCCAATTACAACGGTTTCGCTGGTAGGGAGGGGGGGGGGGGAAACTTGACTCTAACAGAAATAAGCACTTTTTTTTTTTAAGATTTTGTTCTTTAGATTTGACTGCATAATTAATATGTATGTCCATGGCAAATTAAAGCCTTCTAACATTCATCAAAATATTTTTCTATGATATTTGTAGTACCAAATTTCTTACTTGTACTAGTACTTTTTATAAGTTGGTCTATTATTCGATAACCTGTAAAGCCTACTTGATGTTGATAGTTTTCCTTTTAAATTCATCATATTATTATACACTACTACCATGATTTTTTTCACGTTTCCATATACAACGGTTTCGCTGGTAGAGGGGGGGAAACTTGACTCTAACAAAAATAAGCACTTTAAAACGGAATATTTCTAAAACTTACACTAGCATCGAAAACTTACACTAGCTTCCAAATAATAGATTTCATTGATTTAATTGAATGTAATTGAATTGGTGATTAATTGTAATTGGTGATTACAAGCATTTCGGAATATCCTACGTCGTATATCTCTTACTCTAATTTGTCATCATTGACGTATTTATTGTGATGGGTTAACTCGCTTTGTCTAGAGTAGGTCGAGTTGAAATGGTAGTCAACTCGAGTCGCAACTCGAGTTGACTCGACTCGAGGCGGGCGGCGGCGGCGGCGGCGGCGGCGCGTGAGCGCGACGTGGGGCGCATTCCGAATCAGACTTTCAGCACTGTCAGCGATCAGAAAAGCAAAAAAGTATGAGTTATGACAGCTGACAGTAATTCGGAACGCGATTACGGGTGCTTAAATCGATTTCAGCGCACTCAAAGCGCGTACCGAATTACTGTCAGCAGGCGAAACCCATACAATCTGATCGCTGACGGCGCTGACAGTTTGATTCGAAAGTCACTTAAGCGTGTATCGGATCGCGCCCGTGATTCATTCATTATAACATTTAACATACATTTTTTAATTGCAATGGATAGAGACGTCACGTCTGACCACTTATTTGTCGAATCTATTTTTCTCTGACTACTTATATTTTTAAACATTCAACCAGTCTATTCCGATTAAATAATTGAATTGTGTATGAGTGCGTGATATACCTCATCTCTAAAATCCAAAGATAATGTAGAGATACCCGATCGAAATATGGTTTGAGGTTAGAACGATTTATTGATAATTTTGCGAAAAACTTAAGTTTTCGATGATTAATTCTAACAGAATTTGTGAGTGAATGCTTGATAAGTGTTTGTTTCAGGTGTATTAATATTTTGGGCTAGTTCTATAGTGTGATCAGCCCGTAAACTTGAGATTTTGTCGAGGTAAGTGGTTTGTTTACCAAATAAGACACCGAAGGAGATACTAACCTTACCGACGACGGTTGATTAGTTCAAAAGTCACTTCAAGTACTTACAACCGCGCCCCAACCGCGCCCGCGTTGTTGTGTTTTGTTTTAATTATTATCAGTGAAAAAAACACGAGAAGTGTGCTAGTTTTGAGGAGTTATCATGAGTGGGTAAGTAATAAATAGTTTTAAGATCAATATTGTGTATTTGATAAAGATTTTGGACCTAAATAGTTATTTCAACAAACATCGTTCGTAATTTTTTTTTGTTTTGTTTTTTTTCTTCGTTCTTTTCATTTTCAAGTGCATTGTCAATTGTTAGATTTATCGTAATCTAAACACTTCTAACAGCTGAAACTCTGTCTGTGATAAGTATGTGAACCAGATTATGGTGTAAGTTAATATCCTTAGTCATTTGTTCTACAGTATTCTCAGAATTGAAGTATAAACAGACCATATTTTTTGCTTGGCGGTCGGACCGCTCGTAATGACCCATGTTCTTGTAAGCCAAGGCTTGTAAAAAAAATGTATGGGAAGGGAGGTTTTTTTTTTATTGTTTGTGTGTTTGTATAAATTATTGTAAATAAAATTAAAACATTTATACGAATATTTGTTTTTTTTAATAATTATATCGACTTTTGTACAATAAACTGGAAAAAATTCGCACGCCCTGATTTCAAGTTAAAATGATTAATACATTGCAAGGTTATATAGGACTTAAGAATTAAAAATGTATTAGCTTTTTTCATAACGATTCCAATGATAAAAGTTATATAATATAGCTCCCTACAAAACTTTAGAGATATCGTCATTTCAAACATACGCGCCGTTATCACGCGGGACCACCCAGAAAGGCCCCCACAGATGCGCGAAATCCTGCAAAATGGCCGCCACAGTTGAAGGGTTATCCGGTCACAAAATGGATTCAGGATGTGGAGGATAACGCAGAAATTTTTCAGTGGTCTGCGCTACAACAACTTCTTGTGGCACGGCGTTCACTTGTGGGCACCGCGGAGTTGTGGCTGAAATCAGAACGACCTTTCAAGACGTGGGGCGATCTGAAAGAAGAGATTCTTAAGGAGTTTCCAAGTGCTTTGGTCACTAAGGCTATTCATGAAATGATGAGCGCTTGAAAGAAAAGAAGTGATGAAAGTTATCTAGACTATCTGTTGATTATGAAGGAACTGGGATAAAGAGGAGGACTTGCAGATTACGTTGCTATTAAGTACATAGTTGACGGCATAAATGATCTAGAAACGAACAAGCTGAAACTGCCGTCCTGACAGCAGGCAGGAAATATAAAAATCAAATGGGTGCAAAAGAGACAGAAAAAAATTTGTACATGTATGACAGCTGTCAGGACGGCATTCTAATGCTGCGATTATTATAATAATTCAAGGGCAAGGCGGTGCAGGTTATATTTAGGGCATTCAAAAATAAAGTGTTCCAGCGTGCCAATATCTTGCTGGCATGATCCGCACTTATTATCCAAGTCTATTCAAATGAGCAGGAGCAGTTGTGTGGCCAAATTGTTATCTGTTCATCAGTGTGATGAAATCGCTACTCGCTGATTGTAAGCCATCATACCATGGTTTTGAAGGTATGTCTAGTTGGATACTTCCGTACCACTTTCCTTTTATTTCTTGATCTTTCTTCTAAGGAGTTGTCCATAGTTTTACAGTATCTGTTCTCATTGTAGGATAACAATCCACAAAAGTCAACCTGTGTTCCACTCTCATGTCTATTGGGTTGATCCCTTCATATGCAGTTCTATCAGCTATCTCATTACCAGTTATTCCTTTATGTGCTGGAATCCACATAAGAGATATTTCTACTCGGTCCGTTAAATAGTTAACAGACGGCAAATATACAGTTACTTCGGAGACAGTGTGCAAATTTTACGTAGAGAAAGGTTTTTAATATTAAAAGACACGTGTTTTTTCGTTTTAACATGTTTCGAACAAAAATATAAAAAATAAACATCATATGAAAATATTCACACCAAAACCAGTATCATGGTCACTCTACGTAGTTATGACAGCGAGATAAGAGCGTACGCCCGCGTGCTGCGCCCTCACCCCCTTGCACTCCCGTGCCACAGCCCGTGCGTAGAGTGACCATGATATTTGTTTTTTGCGGGAGTTAAACTAATAGTTCGTAAAAAACAAATCAAATTATTCTTTTTCGTGAAATGTATTCTATTAACGATACTGACAGCATGAAAAAAATATGCGCACTGTCTCCGAGGTACGCTGCTTTTGATATTATTTTAAATGGAGATATTTTGGAAAAATTTGATAATTTGGACAATATACTACGCCGCGAGTATTTTGAAGAGTATGATGACGTCGATTTTGCAACAAGGTTCCGTTTGACAAAGGAATCTGTTTTGGGTGCATTGGATTTGATTGAAGACAAACTGGGAGAGAACTTTTGACCTTAAGGTAGTATGCGACTGGATCACGACAAATTACGGTTCCAGACTATTGCGGCACAAGCAACTCTATACTTCACAAAGGATCACACATAGAGTAACTTCAGCGATAGCTTCACTTTGCAGACAATTCATCAAGTTTTCAGATTCAACGACTGACCAAAGGAAAGCAAAATTACAATTTTACAATATCATTCGCTTTCCAAAGACGTTATATGCTCTAGACTGCACTCATGTCCGCATTAGTTCTCCACGATTCATTTCAAGCAATAGGTAGTAAAAACTTGGAAATTCTAGACTTGGTATCAAGATGGCCAAGAAGCAGTCATTTTGGAATACCTTCGTCGCTGCGCCTGTGCTGTTAAAATCCTTTTTGTGATATTCTAATTCTGAAAATGAGCTTAACAAATTGCATAATGTGTTTTGATCGTTTAAAAAAATAAAAATAAAATAAAGTGCAAATTACACACGGGATTTGTTTTGGATCGTCAGTCTCCTCCCGCCAATTGCATTATTTTTTAAATCTTATACTACAATAGGTAATAAAAGTTTTTTCACATGAACAGTCCAATACAAGAGTATATCATCATGTTTGTAGAAAAATCTAACAAAGTAGCGTTTTTTGTCTCACAAAAGTACATGAACCTGAGGAATGTGTAGGTTACATACGTGGGTATTTATGTATGTATGATACGTATAACGGAACCACGACTCTACAGGGTCCGCATATTGTGTAGTGAACTCACCCAAAAAAATAAAATGACGAAACTAGGAGATGTAACATCCAAAACTTAATAAACTATTCATTTAATTTCACAAACCGAATATTTCAAAAAAATAACCTCAGAATGGGATCGGAAAAGCCATTCAAAAACGGATAGTACATCTCAATTTACTTTTTACTAGCCTTTACAAAGCTTGTAGACTTATTTTTCTGCCGAGCGACTGTAACGGTTTTGCGAAGCAAGAAGTTAATAAGGGTGAACGAGTCCCAATTCTCTAATAAATTTTACTGCTCAACAGTCAGAGGTGCCTGCAAAAATGCGATGAGATCATTGACGTTTTCGGCTATTGTCATACATAACAAATAGACAAGGCAAACTTGCTTAACTTGGGCAAAGTACATCTTAAAGTTCGTGAAGCGGACCAAACTGAAAACTAAGTTAGTCTCTCCGCGTAGTTACAGTTTGTTTCCGGTAACAAATGACGAAATCATACATCAAACAATTTTGCTCAGAGCCTTGGGTTGTGGTCAAGACGTGGATATCTCCATTATAATCGAAATCTAATATTTTATAGTGTGCCGAAGTGTACCTGAGAGCTGCTATTAAATAGGAAGGTGTAAGGGCGTTTGCGCACTCATCCGAATCCGATTCTAATCCGGTCCGTTTTTGATCCGTAAAAAAAACGGACGGTAAATTCACGTCTAGCGTTTGCGCATTCATCCGTATCCGATCCGGTTTTCATTCGTATTTGAGACGACATTGCATGATATTGTCGTAGTGATGTGCCGAGTCGAGCTGACTGACTGAGCTGTTTTCGACCATAATGCTATAGAAACAAGAAGCGTTCAAGGTCAAAGTGTTAACACTTACCACTGACTGATGAGCAGTCGACTGTACTCGAGTATAGATGTCGGGTACTTATATAATTCAACTAAGTTGATCTTTTTTAATTATACCTACTTATGTAATGGTGATCCCGCAATAAAGTCGCTCACATTACTCGTATAGTTCGTTTCACGTAAATAGAATCCTGGAGTCTCTTGTCTCGAGTGTGCATTCGATTATTTTTGTAACGAGTACTAAAAACTTGTTTATCAAAAAATAGTCAACTTGGCACATCACTAGCAGCGCGAGCTTTCCCTCCCCGTACCTCACACTTCATCCGTAAAAAAATCGTGTAGTGCGCAAGCGTACGTACAATTTGTATGGCGGCCACTTCGACTCGGTTTTGATCCGTAAAAAAACCGATCCGGAGTGAGAATTTACGGATCGAAAACGAACCGGATACGTATGGGTGCGTAAGCGTCCATACAATTACTAGGATGGCCAAACCGGATCAGAAACGGATAAGAATCGAATGAGAATCGGATACGGATGAGTGCGCAAACGCCCTAAGGTTCTGAGACCGGTGGATTACTTTCGGGCGCGTCGGTTTAACGCCTCGCTTGCCAGGGGTCTAATTAGCTCCATTCCAGCCTGGCGATGGGAAATGTATCATTCGGTCGCAAAATTATTATTCCCCGTAATATTTTGCTCCCCATCTTAGAAACCATGGTGACTGACTTGCCATAGATATAGCAATTTTTCAAGATAATAGCTTACCGAAGCACGGGATTTATCCTGCAAAGTCTTGAACAAACAAACAAATACAAACAACCAAATAAAAAATGCAAGAAATTATTCAACGAACCCTCATTATGTTATTTTTACTGCTTCTACTACAAGTATAATTAATTCAACTCAGTATTTTTATGACTTACTTTAATTCATGGTTCGTTTGACGGAAGGATCGGAGAATATTCTCAAAAATAAAGATCTCGTTCTTGATCCTGTCTGTATTACGCACGGAAAGTGTATCACGTTTCAACTTGAATAAAATCAGTTACGAAGTCGTTTTTAATTAAAAATATGTCTGTCTACGTCAGCATTTTCAACCATATTGTAATTTCAATAATAAAAACATATGCTATGGTTTATATACTTATCTATACCTATAACTATCTCGGACAGACCATAAGTTGTGATGTGCCGAAAAGTCGGAAGAGGAAGAGTGACCGCGTATCGTACGTAACCCAAGTCATTAAGAAGAAGCTGTGCGTGGCAGAAACCCAAACGCTGAAAGCGATTGCTTTAACCTGTACGTCTGTATGTCCCTGTATATTTATATTTTCACTATCATGTACCTACGACTATTTATATTTCAGATTTTTTTGTGATTGTATACGAAGTTCTAAAAGAATGATTGGTTAGGAGTAAACTTTTAAAGACAAGATATCATCAAATTTTAAATCCACAGTAAATGTGGAATCGATTTCCTAAGGTTCAAATCAATTACTCATACTACACATATTTACTCGGCCGCTAATCCGGCGCAGCTTGGCTTATAGGTCGGAAGTCCGGATCAGATTGCAATGTGTGTGGGTATCCCTAGCATATACATCATTAAAACAGTTGTAGTAGTTTAAAGGTCCACAGAATTGATCGACAATACGTATGAGTCTGAGTAAATGAGGTACGAGTATCACAACCGATGAAAAACTTACCAAATCAGGTACTGGATTTGATGGAACCTCAGTTCTGTGGTTTGTGTGGCATGAACTAAGACTCTTATTCGCTATGTATTTTCGCTATGTAAGTATAAACTGAAAAATTATTTTCATAATAATATGAAAATACTTTTTCAGTTTATATAGCGAATAAGAGTCAAAGTTCAAGCCACACACACCACAGAACTGAGGTTCCACCAAATTGGTTGGTGTTGGCAAATTGACGGCTTTTGTGGCATGAACTTTGACTCTTATTCGCTATGTAAGTATAAACTGAAAAAGTATTTTTATAATAATAGGAAAATTTATATATCGAATAAGAGTCAAAGTTCATGCCACGCAAACCACAGAACTGAGGTTCCATCAAATCCAGTACCTGATTTGGTAAGTTTTTCATCTATAAAGCCACATAAGAGTGTGATCATTATGTTGTATGCATATTTTTAGAAAAATGGCAACGATTATATTTCTGGTACATTTGTAAAAAAAAAAAATGCCTCTCTGGCTAGCGCTACACTATTATGCGGTAGAGCTTACCGGCTACTTTACACTTTGTCTTAAGAAAATATTGTTTCATAGATTGCTCATAAAAAGTTTCATAGATTGCTTATAAAAAACCCAAAACGCCACGGAGATAAGGACAAAAATTACATGTGTCCTATCTTACTCTTCACAATTTTTTGTATTAGAACATTTTAATATTTAAATACTCAAAGAGTAAAACCATTGCCAAGAAGTCGCAATCTGAAATGTTCCTTGCACATCTCTGGTAGAAACGCCCACACATTATGACGGCTCCGTTAAACATCCTCGCACGGGTCATTTTCCTAGCACATCTCTGGTAGAAACGCCCACACATTATGACGACTCCGTTAAACATCCTCGCACGGGTCATTTTCCTAGCACATCTCTGGTAAAAACGCCCACACATTATGACGGCTCCGTTAAACATCCTCGCACGGGTCATTTTCCTAGCACATCTCTGGTAGAAACGCCCACACATTATGACGGCTCCGTTAAACATCCTCGCACGGGTCATTTTCCTAGCACATCTCTGGTAGAAACGCCCACACATTATGACGGCTCCGTTAAACATCCTCGCACGGGTCATTTTCCTAGCACATCTCTGGTAGAAACGCCCACACATTATGACGGCTCCGTTAAACATCCTCGCACGGGTCATTTTCCTAGCACATCTCTGGTAGAAACGCCCACACATTATGACGGCTCCGTTAAACATCCTCGCACGGGTCATTTTCCTAGCACATCTCTGGTGGATTTGCAACCTAAAATATTATTTTGTAGTGTGTCAGTGGCTAACGTATGTACGATCACTTGTTAGCTATTTATCCAATGGCAGATTTCTTCCTCCAGAATCAACATTGACGTTTTTTAAAACAAAACTTGATGATTAACATAGTCTAGTCTGAAAATGTCTATGGCAAACATGTTTATTCATTCATTTATCATTTGTTTTTCAGTACAATAATGTTACAGTAGAAAAATAATAATTTTTTCATGGATATTTTTCTCAACCACGTAATTGGATGGTCGCAAACTATTCAATCTCCAAATAAAGGAAACTGCTATCAAAGATGTTTATGTAAAGTAGGGTAAAAGGCAATGTAACCCACGGATATGGATCGTAAATTCTTTTGAATTATTAACTTTCGGTGATTTACGGCTTAGTGTAATCACGTCGGCCAGATTGGCCTATTGCCTCTTTTTTATACTAGTCCAATTCTGGATAAAATCAAGCATAACATTCCTGGCAGGTTCACTACCTTTTGTCAAGTTCTGCTAACCGTATTTTCTAAATTTTAATTTGGACTTAAACCTTTGTCTTTTTCTAAGAGTTTCTCTTCTGTGCTGACGTATTTTTATTCAAATCTTTGTTGTGTAAACGTGATTTAGTCATCAGTGCTATCAGAACTCTTACAATTTTATTATATATATTATAATAAAAGAAACAATTTAATTTAGAAAATTTAATTTAGTGTGAAATAGGTATCGATTTCCAACTAAATTAAATTGTCAAAAACTAATAAAAAGAATCAGTTCAGTTAAGTTTGCTAAGTTGACCGACAATGAACAAACGGTCCATTTTAATTACATAGGTAAGGGTTATGAATAAGTACTTATCACACATACATACCTGTCACATTTTATATACTTCACCCATACTTCATCTTCACCCATTGATTTACAACAGGCCTAGATTATAGCGCGTCATACGAAAATACACTAGAAACATGTCACCTATTTGAAGGTTCGCTGGGATTAAAAAGTGACATGTGTATTTTATTAATTGCCACCTTACCTATTGTCTACCATTACAGTAGTATTTAAGTATTTTTATTAACATTTACTGCGGAAATGTAGTGCTTAAACACCACTTTGCCGTCCCATTTTTAAAACATTCATGTTCTATCTAGGCCTGATGTAAATCCTTTAAACTGGACTGTATCAACATCGTACTCAATATTTCTCGCTTCCATCTTCATTATGAACCCTATCCACAAAAGCATTAATCTAGACGGAACATGGCAAATCTTGCAAGTTGTGGCTTTATTAGTAAGTACGTTAGAGCGCGCTTCCATCTTTGAGCTTCAGTGCCTTCAGTAGGGTTTCAGCGCTCACGCTGAGCGCGTGCTTTCGTCAAGCGAGAGCGGCATTCCTTCGCTGTGAAAAGTTTCGAGACTAGAATTTTATTAGAGGTTGAATATTGTGATTGTGCAAAACTGTTTTAGAGAAACTAAACTGATTTATATCCATAAAAAGTGATTTTGTGACTCGTGATTCTAAGTTCTTTAGAGGATTTCTTAAAAATGCAGTGATGTTGGAAAAGTTTTTTTCTACAATGGCTGCATTAAATAAACTACAGTTAGATTTTTTTCTATAGGTAAGATATTAAAATAAAAATAAAAAAATATTTTTTAAGAATATTTATAATACTATTATGTCAGAAATGTTGCATGCTGCCTTAGGTAGTAAAAATAATTACATTTGTTTCGTAAACGTATTTAGGACGAGTTTGTAATTATTAAATTAAACCCATATTTTTTAAATTCCACTTTTAAATATTTATTTATTTAGACTTCAACAGGTGTAAAGTTCTTTACTCTTTGGGAATAAACTACAATGCAGAAAACTTAAATTTAATTAAACGCTAAAAATAAAAACAACTTACAAAGAAGGAATGGAAGGCGGAACGATGCAATAAGCGTACTAGGGTGTTGGAAAAATAATATAAAAAAACGCAGATGGACGACGATGTTTCATTCTTTGCGCCTAATTGGAATAGCTTTCCGTGGAGAAAAGTGCAGGAAATGTTACTTTTTTGTATATTCATTTCGCGTGGGTTAATGAAGGATTTTTCCTATAAAACTACGCGTGCACCAGTCCTCTACACCCAAAGGTACCCTGGAACTTTGTACCTAGCAAATAAGGCCGCCTATTTGTACACTATTGTTGGTCATGGTCAATGTTTTGCATATTTGTTATTCCGTGTGTGCAATAAAATATATTCTGTTCTATGATATAATCTATATTTCTTAAGTTGATTTACTTGGTATCTTTGTAGTAAGGAAGGACAAGAGATCAATGAAAAAAATTTTGGTAACTATGTTTATGCTCGCACATATTAATGCATAACGTGAGGATGGTAATTGAAAAAATGTGTTGGATACAAAAGTGGCCTGTCCAAAATGGGTAAACGGAATCGGTGAGAGGTACCTATATTTCAACCCGCCAGCAATGTAAGCACCCTAATGCGATGATCTAACACCACGGTTTGACTCATTGTACGTTCCCACCGAGGGGCTTTGAGCCTACCCAGAAATGAGGGTGATTGGAAGGACCACGCTCACCCAGTGTGGGTTTGTCGAATTTACACACAATTTGAAATGCAGAATTCTTTCGTAGGCGTGGACAGGTTTTCTTGCGTTGTATTCCTTCATTATAAGTAATTTCAGGTAGGCCCTATTATTTTAAACAAGACAAATGTATAATTTCCCGGTCGAGCAAAATAGCGAATTATCAACAGGGTAACAAAAACGGAAAACGAAATTTATATTTGGACTAGCAGTGCCCGCGACTTCGTTCGCACAAGCATTTTGAGTTTACGAAGAAGTGTTTATATTTGTGTACACATTTAAACGAAATTGTATAGTAGTTTACAAAGAAATATTATAACATGTTTATATTTATATTGTAAAACATGTTATTTTAATATTTATACGTAAACTATATATGATGTTTTTTTATGTGTATCAGTGAGTATAAACAGGCTTCGTGCACTGCTTACTCGTGACAAAGCTACATAAAGCTGGCCGTGTGAAAAACAGGGCTTCCGCAGGTCTACACCAACGCGACTCATAGTCTGTCCCTGAGCTTTATCAATGGTCATACAGAAACTCACACGTATTGGGAACTGCACACGTTTAAACCGGAACGGATAGTTGGTCGGTATTAGCGGTATCCGAGGAATAAAAATACGCTCACCAGCACCACATCCTGTTAAAATTTGCCCCTCTATCACGTTGCGTTGAAGTGATATGACTTTTAAACGTGTGCCGTTACACAGTTTTGGGGGACTTAAGTTTCTCAGTAAAATTATGGGCACACCAACTTTTAATTTAATAATATGTGCCGGAAGGCCAGGAGCGGACAAAGAATTTAAAAACTCGACAGGGTAAGTTGTTGCTTCATCTCGGTCGACAACATTGTTAATCGCAGTGTACTCTACTTGTGACCCGTCAACGCGTTCCATAATTATATTATTTATTTCAGTGACTTCTTGGTTGCGAGGTGACAAAATTGCACGTTCACAAATCCAAGAGTCCGCCTTAGTTATTATATGAGCTGGATCATCATACACTGATGAAATTAGTTGCTCAAGTGATGTTACAACCTGGCACAATTCGTCTCGTAATATGATCAGCCCTTCTTCCTTGGGATAGCAACCGTCACCAATTTTTAAAAGCAAGTCAGCAAATTCTTGAGCGTTTTGGCTTCCTCCTCTGCGCACTCTCATGTTATTTGTAAGTCGCAGTTTTGTGACATGAGGCCAAAGTGTCGAACTTTTGAGGCACGCACATACTCCCAGCCTATGTTATTTTTCTGATGTTATAAGTATCTTATATTATGATTATGAAAATATTTTTCACGCTTAACAACTTATCCTAAGGTTCTATATTTGTATCTCTTGTAGTTTAGCTGGACTGCTAGGGCTCCACATCAGGTGTACCAGACCTTTGATTTTTGTATGTCGTTAGAAAATACTTATCACGCTTAATAACTTTTCCTAAAGTACTAAATTTGTATCTCTTGTAGTTTAGTTGGGCTGCTAGGGCTCCACAGCAGGTGTACCAGACCTTCGATTTTTGTATGTCGTTAGAAAATACTTAATTATCACGCTTAACAATTTTTCCTAAAGTGCTATATTTGTATCTCTTATAGTTTAGCTGTGCTGCTAGGGTTCTACATCAGGTATACCAAACCTTCAATATTTATACGTCAATAGAAAGTGCTCATTACGCTGAACAACTTTTCTTAAGGCGCTATTTTCATATCTCTCATAGTTTAGCTGGACTGCTAAGGTTCCACATCAGGTATTCCGATCTTCAAAATAAATTATAGCCTATATGTTACCGAGGACCAATAGCTATACAACAAAAAAAGTTTCATCAAAATCCGTTCAGTGGTTTTTGCGCGAATCGCGGACAAGACACAGACAGACAGACAAAAATTTCAAAAATCATATTTTTGGTATCTGTTACGAAGACCCCCAGACGTATTTTTGTTTTTTTTTATTTTCAATGTACAGAATTGGCCTCTGTACATCTATACATACTCGTATAATAAATCTGTAAAGAGGATACATATAATCTATCTAGATTATAGATGTTTAGATGTTTGGATGTTAGATTCGATTTGGATGAAATTTAAAATGGAGATAGTTTGTACCCTAAATTAACTTTTTACGGGAAAAGAATATTATTCCCACAGGAAAAAATCTTACACATCACGAACGTAGCCGCCGGCGGACAGCTAGCACTAAAATAAAAATGAAAACGTTAGAAGATTCTATTCATTTCTTTACATTAAGAGCGCAATTATTTCAAGTAGGTCCTATTATTTTGTTTAATTTTTCGATCATACAAAATGTCGAATTATCTTCTGGGTAACAAAAACGAAGGAATACTAAAATAAAAACAAAAAAAGTGAGAAGATTCTATTTACTTCTTTACATTCAGAACCTAAGACTTCTAATTCTGTAGGCCGGAACTCTAATCACACCACCGAGAACTAAAGATAAACTGGATTGAATTTTCCGAGTGTCGTCGGTAAATTGAATTGTTTCCTCAACACATCGAGCATCGGCGTATAGTGTAGTGAGTCAAAAGAAAAAGCTTATGTATTTGAGGATTCACTTATGTTAGTAAGGGAACAAAATGATGTCCTGAAATATGTACAAACAATATTCACATTACGCATACAACTATTTTGCCATTAATAAATGAAACTGTAGTGTTGTAGGTAGAGTAACCAGAGTGGAATGTAATGTAATGTAGAACATAAAAAGCACAAAAATTGGACATATTTGTTTCAGACTTTACTATAGGTATCTTCTTCTTCTTCCAGTGCCATACGTTAATAATACCCGAAATAAATTATATAATTATGGAACAATTCAGAAATATATACCTGCATAATCTTTACCTACTAAAGAAACAGAAATACAATTCTACTCAAGAAATGAGATGCTTGCTACTTTATTCTTTTTTTATTCCTGCTATTTGAAAAAGAAACGATAAAAATAAGAAAATGTTCTCTTAGTCATTTTAAAAGAAATAGCCCCGTTAAAATTGTCGACTGTGATAAAGCTAAAAGTACACTTAGAATGAAAGGAGAATTTTAATTTTTAATGAACACTGGCGAGGGCCAGATGGAGTGGACGACTGAGATGAATAGTTTATTTTTTTAAATCAGATCTATATTTTCGTCGAAATTAGCTTTTTGTCATTTCATCCTTATATCAATACCTATATATATTAGGTATGTATACGAACACTTTACCAAAGGGTGGAGCATAGAAACATTTTAAAAATACATAATCAATAATGTAGACATGAAGATTTTAATATTATTTTGATATATTGAAGTGAAGATGACTGAAACATTTATTTTTTGTGTACCGTATATTCATTAAAATCCATCAATATAGGTACATTGGGCTATTGAGAAATGGCTCAGATCCTCGTGCTGAAAAGAACATTATCATGACAAAGCTTGTCTTTCATCTGAAAAGATTTGGACTTTCTTCAGTGTGCCACACAATAGCCTCATGCGAAACGAGAGAAAAGTATAAAAATATTAGATAGTTTCAAAGTCAAAGTCAAAGTCAAAATTTTTTATTCGAATTAAGATTTTTACAAATCATTTTTCGACGTCAAAGAAATCATGGATGGCACGTTCACTACCAGTGTACGCCCTTTTTGTTTTTTATGTTTAGCATTTCACTAGGTATTCTAATCATGCAGCTGGTCCCTAGAAACGTTTTTTTCTTCAGTAGTGGTAGTCTTTTGTACGACAAAATCTTTAACGTAGAAAGGAGCACAAGTACATTGAGGTGTTCGTACTTCAGTAGTTTTAGGATTTCAGCGGGTATTTCGTCAGGCTCTACCGCTTTTTCGTTTTTCGCCGATTTACTTGCATGGGAAACTTCATCCTTAGTAATTGGAGGTCCATACAATCGTGCACTTGTCCTTACTCCATCACTTTTTTGATCATGAAAGACAAAAGAGATTTTATCACCGTGAATAATAAAGGGAAATAGTTCAGTCAGAAATTTTTCAAGAGAGAATTACTAGACTTAAACTTTGGTGAGATTGAAGTTGTCTATCCACCACAAGTTCAAATGTACCTCGTAAGTGTACTACTAATATGTAGTGTACTACTTTTTTGTGGCATTGTTAATTTGTTTAATTAATTAAATAATCATCGTAACGAGTATATAATTTAATAACAACACTAGCGGCCCGCCCCGGCTTCGCACGGGCAAATATATTCATATAAGTATTTGAAGGTAATAATTACTTATTGAAATAATATTTGTTTAAGGCCGGGTTATTGCAAAAATTAGCAACTCAACACGGTTTAGTTGAAAGTTCAACCGACGCATTACTGAAATAACGTTCATATTAGCGTGCGATGCTTCACGGTGGTTACGTCCGACACTGCGCAGGAATCGTGCGAAAAACTCGTTTTTCTTGAACTCTTTTGCTTATTAACAGAAAATGGCAGAGTTTATGAAAAATATGATCGATTTAAAATCTAAGTCAGTAATTGGCAAGTTATATTTACGAAAAAAAACTATGGTTTCGCTTTAAATTACGAGATCTAGGACGTCAAAAAATTTTCTTGCTGCTTTTTTTAAAAAACTTGTGCTTTTTATTTCTATATAATTATAATGTATTTAAAAATTCTAATCGATTTAAAATTTAATTAAGGATATATTCTGTTAGCATATAATTTTTTACATTTATAGAATCCATAGAAGTGCTGGTATTTGATCGTCAAAGTAGCGACTATGGGCGCTATTTCCACATAACCCCGCCTTAATGGTATTTAAAATAAACCATTTTGTTTAAAAAGTTTTCAACTCTTATGTTTTTTCATATTAGCTGAATTTGGTTTTCTCGAATGTATCTGACTCTGTTTACATTTTTTTTTCACGTTTCTTTATTATTTATTTGGCCGCACATTATTTTTGTAGCTAAACTTTGCGAAATAAATAATAATTCAGGTCATCTGCATATTGCTGTTGAAAATATGGTCCTCCTTATGTAACGTAATTTGCGTTTCTGGTGTTATGCGTAAATATTAAATACTAGTCATTTGCAAAAATTAATTGAGGTCATCTGCGTATCTAGTAGTTTGCTGTTGAAAATATGGTCCTTCGCGTGTACGGTATTTTGCGTTTCTGGCAATATGCGTCGAAAGGCAATTTCGGCCAAGCTGAAACGGAGACGCTTCGCGCTCTTTAGGTCAAGAATTTAAAATGGTGGGTGAAACGTCATGGTTTATTATTTGTCCTAGAATTGACAGAAGCCATTTTTATAAATATTGAATTAAATATTATTTATTATAAAATACTTTTACTACTACATATAAACTGCCCAATACTGAACTAAGGTCTTTCCCGACGAGTTGGGGATTGCAGTTGTTGTTGATTACACAGGTGAACGCAGCTGCTGCCCATTCCCTGGGTATGTTCCTATAGTTGTACGACACCCACAGGAAGAGTTGGGTTGGTCCAGTTCTAAGCCAGGAACCATACGACAAACTAAATAATATTCAATTCAATTCGTTTATTTCGTTAACAATATACATTGTGTTCGAAAGTATACATTGCATAAAATCAATAAAAAATAATCATAATAAATACAAAATAATAAGTCCTTCCAGTAGGCTAGTAAAAAAAAGTCCTGGACACAATTGGGGAATATATTCTTTATAATTTTGCAAATCTAGGTTTGATGCAATATGAGATACGAGTCTATAAATCCGTGTGCATGATCTTCTTAAAGGTGTGAGCAGAGCCTTCAGACAAAAATTGCATTCTCTCTATGCAGAAACAAAGCAAATGTACTTATGTTAATTGCATCGAGTAACGTGGCATATGTAGCTGAACCCTTGCAGCAAAAATTGCACGTGTTGTACTGACCTTTAGATGCAGAAGCATTACCACTACCAAGAAGGATTACCACTTTAATAAGCACGAGAGGTGACTGAACAAATGTCAACGCCGGGTACGCGTAAATGCGCAATCACGCATGGCATTCTATTCCCGCGCGATTCTTTTTGGTCTTACTATATCGCTCATCCTCAATACCATCATAATTACGTGGGTTGTGTAAGTTCGATGAGCCCTTCCAACCCTGGTGTTAGAATTATAAAGCCACCACTGACTTCTGAAAAGTTCCACACTGTCTCCAGAAACGTTGGAACCCAGAATCCCCGCTCTACCCTTAAGCCGATATTAGACGGTTCACTTTTGCTTTCATTTTCGATGAATTTTGAAGTTTCATCTTTCATCACTGATGTGCCTTTGTAATTATATTCATTTGTAATAATAATAATAATAATTAATTCATTTGTTTAGTGTTTCTTTTTATTTTAAAATACAATGACATGGTTTTAAGATGGAGTAATATATGGAAATAATCGTAGAATATTTTAGCACCATGAAAGATTTTGGAAATAACGTTTCAAGATCAAGAAATTTCGAAAAAAGCTCACACATTTATTCACTTTACATTTTGCGTCTAAACACTTGATGTCGTTCACTGTTCATCATTCACTGCCTTTCATCGAAAATGAATCACTTTGGATGAACCGTCTAATTCCGCCTTTAAACTTCTATAAATTTAATTTAGTTCAGCATAGCACCTCCTCAAAGGGCTTCGTTATGCAGTGTTGCTCTACGATTTCTATCACCCTTTCGATATTTACTTAATAGAATGCATCTGGGTGAGCCAAGGTGTTTTATTTAGGTAATTTTGTGTTGATAGACAAAACGACTCGTGAACAAAAATATCATTAGATATTATTTTGTCGCTCTCGTTACGAAGTGATCAAAATTGACTTGAATAAGTAAATTGTGTTGTGAATATTTTGGGTTACAATGTCTAAATCTTAGATAAATGTTTTGAATTATTATTAAAATTACGATCGTTTATATACTGACAATGGAATAGCCTTCGAACACACCTAGTCATTGATTAATTAAAACAACTTTTTGATACACTCTGTATTAGTAGTCTAGTCTCTTTACTAATTAAAATTTAACAATACAAGGGAAGCCAACAAAAGTTAACTTTTCATATTATCCAAATAGGCGAAATTCGATTAGAAAATCAATTGGTTATAAAGCGAGCTAAATTGACTCGTATCAAAAAGATTGGTGATTGCGCTCTGCCGCATGACGGGAAAAACGAATTCCGGCTGTTTAGGTACTTCATTAATTACGTAACGAATTAAATTTGAATTAAATTATATCCACGGAAAAAATCAAAGAATATACCTACAAAAAATTGTAACATTACTTTATACAGTCCATACAGTCCACACTTTTAGATTATAGGTTGGTTGTCGACCTTCATTATCAACGGCTCATTTAAGTACCCACCAAGGGGCTCGAGCCTACTCTGAATTAGGGTAGTCGACCTTACAACCCATCAAATGATATACTTATCAATAACCATGAAGTTTAAATCCGTCAGTAATGATTCAATGTAGATCTACTAAATTAAAACATTACAGCTAAATTCACGTTTAATCGATTTTAGGAGTAAGTTTGAGATATTTCTAACTTAAAGGATCAAATTCATGTACCTCCTGAGGTAGATGTGATGTGGAGAGCTAAATAAATAAATAAGTATATAAAGGTTTGGGAAAGATTTATTATGATTACTAATACAATTTTTTAGTAATTGTGTGAATAAAATTTGTTGTCTACAGTTTTTGTTTTCGTATTGAATTGTATTCTGACAATATATGTAGCATAATTACTACCTTAACCTTGACAAAGCAAAATTTTAAGTGCAGTAGTAATGTAAAAAAACGAGCTGTCATGCAAAACGAAGTTTTCCTTCGGGTCTTGCGTTCAACTTCTGATAAAATAAAGTTAAAAGGGTTGGGTTGATCTCTTGGGAGGTTAACTTGGTCACAAACAGGGACAGGCCGATAACCTTGCAGGGCGGAAACAAAAATTAAATTTATTTTTCTTTGTAGTTGTTTTTCTTAGATTATGCTTAATGTTAATAGTTCAAAGCTTCAGTGTATTATTCCGATAAATTTGCACGTGGTAAATTATGTCGCCTATCTGTACACTTTTCTTTGTCGTATTATAATATAATACGATCATAAAACGTATTTTATACTTTTTTGTGAGTGTGCAAAAAAACTAAGAGTACTTTTACATAAGTAGATAGGTACTGTTACACAGCGCCATCTAGTAGCTAAATGAATTAATTATTAAGACAATGGCTTGTTAGCTTGCACTGCGCCTGCTCAACTACATACTTACTTCCTAGTTCAATTATAAATACAGAGAGGGCGCTGCTTAAAAATTTACTGTTTTACTTTCAGAGGGCGCCTCTGAGTGGCAGTTATATAAATATGATTTTCAACCATTGTAAAGGCATTCGGCCACGGTTCACCTACCAATAAATAGCTTGTATAGATAATAACTGTTTCCTTTCGGGTCCACCACTTTACAGGTACCAATAGCAAGCATATCGCACGGATCATAAAGCGCAGCGTAGGCAGCTTTAGTAGGCAAGTGTCGTGAATTTTTACTATGTTTTACTGCACGTTTCACACTCTTATTCTCAGAAAATATGAAAAAAATATTAATTATTTAAATACGAACTGGCTTAAGACGCTTACGTCACTGGTACCATAATAACTACTAGAGACTAGCTGACGGAACGATTCGATGTTCACACCCACTGTTCTCACTCTGAAGCGATTGTATATTCTACTAATCTGGAGATTAGTAGCATATTAAGTATATTGCCAAAAATAACATGTGATTAAAGCGTACATCTAATTTTAAATGACAAATACTAAGATAATCATTGGCATATACCTATACGATCTATTTCAGATTTCTTATCAATTTTCAAGCAAGTTTTTTATCGAATATATACAAATTATCACTCATATAATTTTGCACAACACGATGACAGTCACACACCCATTAAAGTGAATACAATGGTATTTTAAGTAACTACTAAGTAACAGAACTAAAACAATCATTCCGACTAAACAATGTAACAGACAGAAAACACATTAGTCTAATAACCTTTGGGATTACCACACCCAGCGTCCAACGCATTTCGTGACCGCCTAGTGTTGAAATTGAGTCACCAAATTATGAACTACAGCGCGTAATTAATTCAAAGTGGCTGTTACACAATAACTCGGAAATATCGTAGTTCAAGGTATTTGTATATAAAATAATGTAGTTACATTACTGGGTATTTTTATTCACCTCGTTAAATCTCAAGAATTATACTAAAATTCCGACTCTTTTAGCATTCCTAAAAATTACTTTTAACGGGCGACGACTTTAATAATAATAATAATAATAATAAATCATTTATTTCAGGCAATATTTACATAAAGGTCTTAAATATATAAACAGAGGCCCATATAATAAATACCTTAAAACTAACATACATATGTTGTTTTAATGTTGTTTATTTTTTTTTCGGCCGAACATTTTTGATTAACCGAATGTACGGCCGAAGTTCGTATTCGGTTCAAACCACATTTGGCCCATCTCTATTATACTTGTAATGTGGCGAGAAATAAAACACTTATTATTAGCTACGCTATAGCAATATTGGGACCCACTGCTATGGCTAAGTGCTTAGATCAAATATAGTGGTAGATCCACGTTCTCATACAAGATCTAACGCAAATCGTGGCACCGCGTTAACTATACTTTATACATGCTTATACAGATATTATACCGCTTTAGTTACGTGCAAAACAGCCGTTAAGTTGTGTACCCAAACTTGAATATAGACCTAAATACTTAAGCAATAACGTTCTAGGTTTTTTTACTTATCACCTTTTTCTACTAATGATATGCAACAAGCATGATATTTAGAAATTAAAGAACACATTTAAAAATTATATTTATTTTAATACGAACATTAGGTCATTGCAACAAAGTACTAAATCGCCAAATAAGATATGCGCGTTACGTTATTTTGGAGCTGCGCATACCTTATCATTGTGCAAGAGTGAAAGGGATAGACGCGTGCTGGGCAGATGATGATAATTATTAATAAAAAATATAATTAAATGCCAATAAATGCAAAAATACTTAGAATATCGTAATAGGTGGTTTTTTACTTACCCCAAAGTTGTGGACTAGAAGCTCTGGACAACAAAATCATTCCAGGTCTGCTTGGACGTGACGTACATAAATCGCGCAGGGTACTTTCGCCCAAAAATAATTGGTGAAGTGGATAGGTGTACGGTGTATGTATGTTTATTTATTTATGTTATTATACAAATCAGTTACCATTACTGTTTATTATGCTTTATTTATTTATTTTAAAATTATATACATAACAATATAAGTAGGTATATGATGTTCGTCCGTGCCGCGTTTCTGCAGGGCTCACGGAAGATCAGCGCCGTAGTGTACCTTGCTAGGCTACGGCTTTTGCTGAGTGAGGTCCTTTTTGTCTGGGTGTCGCAACACAGGGGCAATTTTGTAAGTATGTTATGTTTGTATTTTTCACTTAATTTCTGTTGCATTATTATGTACTATTATTTATGTATATGTTTTGTGTTGTGATATCCTGCAAATAAATGTTTCTGATTTCTGATTTCTGATAATAACAAAACCATACTAACTGAAAATACGACGCACGCATCTTTTTTTTTTTCTCTTTTAATAATAATAATAATAAATAAAAATTGTATTTATTACACTCCACAAACAAACAATAAAACATAGTAAACTTAACTACTGCACAATTAATACATTGCAAGATTGTTTGTGGGACATCTGGAGCCTAAACTAAGCCAAGGCCTGTATCTTAGGACTCCAGGTCCCCCTCTCAGTCAGCAATACAGTGCAACTTAACTAAAATAATTAAATTGTATGGAATGCGTGGTGTGTGTGCAAGTAATGTATAGTTTTTGCACATTTTCAGTGCACATTTACGCATCGTAACGTTACACCGTCGGCGCTGTCGATTAGCGACTGAGATTAAAACAAGGCATACGCTTAGTTCATGCCTTGTTTTGATGGTGCCGTTTTTCGAGCGGCGATCGTACGTGTGTTGCTGCACTGCTACGTAATCTTGTCAAAGCCTTAAGAAACAGTGCTTACCTAAATAATTATATTATATATTTTGTATTTTTATTTTACATAACACAGGTCCTTATTCATCGTTATTATGATAATTGTATCCCTGCAAATGTTGTTTCTAAATTATAAATTAATCATCAAACTATATAATAATAAGCAAAAAAAAACATAAAAACAATAAGCAAAAACTTTTTAATTGCTCGCTCTAGTTTAATTTCTGAGTACAATAGTATCTCGTCCGTTTTTCCGGTGCGTGGACGAACAAGTTGTAGTGGTTCGTGTTTTACTCTGAAACTCGAACGAAATAATTTCCCGCTGAAACTTTCTGGGCCCCGTTTCATTGTATTTTGAGTCCGTTTGTGGTAAAACCACTTGCGTTACCGTTTCCGGCGGATGGATCAAACTCGTTTGAATTTTCAGTCGGTCTTCGTTTGAGTTGTGTTAATTTAACTTATTGTTGGAGGCACGTTGTTCTATAAAGTGATGTACATACAAACTTGAATATTATTTTTCACCTCTTTACCTCGGAAAGTTGGCTTTGCCCGAAAACAGGGCCGAAAATCGCTTATTCATTTCTAAACATGCAAACCATTCTCATGTCTAGAGAGGAAAATTCGATTGAACCTCGAACATTATCTTACATAGCAAAAAAAGTTTTCGTATATCCGCGCGTAATATAATTGACGTGCGTGTGCCATATTTTTTTAAAGATTTTAATTTTAAATAAAATTTTGGAACGCACCCTAAAAAAACATAACTTAAAAGTTCGTCTTTGACGGTCCCTGCGTTACAAAAGTCTAAACCGGGAACGTTAGTGAAGAGAGTTGAATGCTCAATCGCTATTTTTTTACGTATTAAATATCTCTTCAATTCGAGTTACTAATTTCAGTATGTTTCAAGCTATTTAGATTCTGCAATATTGTGAAAGTTTCCCTTTTCTAACACTTTTTGTCTCTTTTTGGTGACTGTACAATTATTTTTAGTTTAACCCATATTTCTTCCTTGTTATCGTCAAGCGACAAACAGTTTCACAAATTAAATCTAAGAAGTACAGCCTTAGCAGTTACACCAAAGAAGCTTACTTACCTATTTGATAATACCTACAGCAGAAATACGTTTTTGAACAAAGGTATCTACTGGCCCCAGGCTAACAACAGATGTGAGCGTAGGCAGTAAAAAGGTTTTATTTATTCCATTAATTGTTTGTACTGAAGCTCTCCAATGAAAATTTAATTTGCCTTTTTTCACCAAACGTTCTACTCTCATTTAAGCTTCATAATTAAGTATTTTTTTAATTAAAAAAGACGAGGCTGATTTGCGTCTAATGAAAAATTTTGTATAAGTTACGCACCATAGTCCACACATCGAAAAAAATAAATAGATAAATACATTACAACACAATACAAATATTCAAATACAAAATAAAAACACATACCTAAATTAAGATAAACAACATCCAGACACAAGGCCAACAAATGTTCATCACACAAACGTATGTTCTGGGCGGGATTCAAACCTGCGAACCTGTGTTTCGCAGGCAAGCTCACTACCAACATAGCTGCGGGGCCGACAAATATGAATTCAAACCGTTTAAAACCTACTTAGGTTAAGTAGGTTTGAAGAAAAACTAAATGGCTTACTTAGGATTAAGACTCTGCATCAACGTTGAAAAACTCAAAAAAAGCAGGTGATGACTGACTAACCAACTAAAATAGGTAAATATCTAAACCGGTTGCACGAACGGAGCGGCAAAAGGGAGAAAGACGAGAAATACTTGTTAGATATCGAAACCTAAAAAGCTGTGAACTTTTAACTACGATTAGTCGATTCCTGATGGCCAGCATCACAAGTCTATAATAGAAGACAAACTGTCATTCATATAATCTATTACTACAGAATAAATATAATAGTGCCTAATACATGCTTAATATAATCACGATCGTGACTCTCTAGGGTTGAGCAGAGCTGTCATTCATGTCACGGTAGTATAATTTCCTTACTATGCTATTAAATATTTGGCAATGTGTGTGCTCATATTATTAAATATTTGGCAATGTGTGTGCTCATATTATTATATATTTGGCAATGTGTGTGCTCATATTATTAAATATTTGGCAATATGTGTGCTCATATTATTAAATATTTGGCAATGTGTGTGCTCATATTATTATATATTTGGAACACTGGGTGCTCACAACAATAAGAATACTTTTGTTGTTTATGTCGTAGTCATCTGGTTGAATCTCCTATTTGATTGAATGACTAGCGCGTTCATTAAATGACAACATTCAATTGATTAAATGACAACATTCAATTGAATGACTAGGCCGAACGTTGATTGAACAAGCGTCACTCAACGTCCAACTAGTTAGCGGATTGTAACATAGCCCTTTGAACATAGCGGACGTAAAATCAGTCAGGTGATTCAAATTTAGTTCATTTCTTTTCCACTGCGGCGCTTCTTTTCCACTGCGGCGCTAGTAGTCGCCAAAACAAATATGGCGTCAAACAGCTCGGACAGATAGCACTGTGTTGATATTTTTTTCTTCAAATCAAATAAAAAATCTAAATTGTTTATTTGCAAGAACACGACATTAAGGTTCTTGCGTGACTGCATGGATTTAAGCCACCGCCGGCTACTTTTAAAGAAAAAATTGAGACGAAACTGGCTGAATACGAACAACAAAGTCGGCTATATCCCATTCAACGACTTCGCTAAATGACGTTCAGTCAAGACGTTGAACGTTACATTCAACGACTTGACGAGTTGTCCTTTAGTCATTCAATTGAAATTTGTCATTCAATGAACGCGCTAGTCATTCAATCAAATAGCAGATTCAACCAGATGACTGCGACATATAGATAGTTATGGTCAGTTTGTGTAGCACCTTGTGGACACATGAGTTGCTTAGCTACTTTTGATGCTGGCTGTACTATAGCGTTCGGCCTCTGTGGTCCGCGCGCTGCTTGTTGTTATTGGCAGATGCAGTTTTCGCCGTCTTTGGCTTTCATCTGTATGAAAATGGTTTAGAAATGGTTTGTTTTTCAGCCTAGTCTAAGCGGCTGTGTAAAAGATCGCTTAAAATTTTAAAATATAAAGATTGTATGAAGATTCCTCCACATTCTGTAAATAGTGTATTATTGGTTTATCTATACATATAAAACTCTAACTGGCCGATGATGTCTGCACATATAATATAGGTATATTTGAGAAAAATATATATAAGGGCACTAGAAGCCAAAACAATTATTTTTTGAATTTTTGTTTGTGTATCTGTCTGTATGTTTGTTCACGCATCACGCATAAACTACTAATACTACTAAACTACTACACGAAATATGATGCGGTTCGTATTGTATTGTATTGTAAAGTTGTATTGCTGATTTGCTGGAGGTCCAACTCAAAAAGTGTTGAATGTTGCATCTTGATACGCCGAGCCGCCCAGAAGCAATTTTTGTGCTAAAAAAATCTATAAGCTTAGATAAATTTTGATCACGCAAGCGAAGTTGCAGGCAGAGAGCTAATCAATCTACTGCATAAGTGAATGATTTTATTTTAACATTTAGTGGGAGAAAATAAATACCAAATTTTATGGGGCATGTAAAGTCCCCGTCTAAACAATTAGCTATTACTAGTTTTAAAGGTCTATTTTCTTATAGCAATATTAGCGACAGTTAATGTAGGTAATTTAAAATACTTTTATATTTTTCGATAAGTATTTGTTTTTATACCAGTGAAGGTAGTGTGGTTTTTTGGCCTCTCGCTAAGTGTCAATTCAGCTCTCGTCGACTGCGCATGTAATGAAAGCGCAAATCGTAATTTCTTCGTTAAATATTACAAAAACCATTGCCAGAAGCATTGTTATCGCTATTGATGATGTGCCGCCGCGGATCCGCATAAGGCTGAGCTGCAGACCCTGGACGCTATCGGTGAGTTGGCTTTTGACTTCCTATTTTTCACTGGTATCGTGTTAATTGTAGATTATCATCATAGCTTTCGTTTCGCGTCACAATTCCTTGATTCGCGAGGGATTGTTCATTATTTGGTCCTTCGAGCCGGATCCTTCCGCTGGTGGGAACAGCTACCCTGCCCCATCATCTGAAGCGATTGTCATCGTATCAAACTGTCGCTAATTTATAAATATTTCGTCATTTTCGTATCAATAACACCAAAATACTACAGTATTATCGCATATTTTCGGTTTGTAACGCTTTGTTTTCATTTCGTTGACACAAAGTCTATCTCGTATCGTGGCGATTATTGTTATATTTTTTCATATCATGTCGTAGCCAACACACACGTTCAGATTTTAAGCTTCGTATTTTGTATCGATTATATTATATTTCGTGTTATTTCCTGAAAATTAATTGTATTTTATCATTTAGTATGCATGCGGTCGGATGATGCAATCTATTATACGACCAAGTTGAATTAGCTAGTTTTCTCATTATCGTATGGTGTAACTTCGTATTACAGCATTTAGTCGGGTTATATCGACCGCGCGCTTGTTTTGACCATAGATCATCTTGTAACCGACTTCGCGAAATATAAAGGAGAATCGTGGAATTTTCATATACCTACTTTGTATTGTACAGGATATTATATCGATTTCGTGTATTTGCTTGCTTAACTTATTTTCACAAGAAATTTCAGATTGTAGTTCGGTTGAGTAGTGCTTACCTATATTATAATTAAATTTTTTTTTTTGGATTCATATTTTAAATATAAGCATTGTATGTATGTTTGTATGTCTACATACATACAATGTTATACAAATACCTTCCACTGTTCACTATTTCATTCGAGTAGCGTTCACTTAACCTAATTAATAAAATTGATACCTTGGTTATTCCTTCTATAAAATAAACAATAAATATTGTTTTTTTTTTTTAAGAAATTTTGTTTTGTTTTGTGGTAGGCAACTTTCTTAACTTTAAATAGAAAGCGGGATTTACTTACTGATTGCAGCACATAGACAAAGTACATATTATAAGGTTGTGCCATTGAGGCCCCACCAAGGGGCTTACTTGTTCGTATCTTATTTGTTGTTACCATCGTTTTGATATTTAAGTGCCTACTTATATTTGTTATTTTCGAGTTGAATATTTACCCTATCTCGTGATAGGTGTTTTGTAGTAACGATGACGACGCGCGGCGCATCGGCGTCTGCTCGTCGCAGTATTGAAATCAAACGTGATATTGCTATAAAACGTGTTGATGAGTGTTTGTTAGCCGCGAAGCAAGCTTTGGAAACTTCGGATAGATTACCCATTTTTGTCTCGCGTTATAGTAGACTAGAAAGCTATTGTGCTAGCTTCGAAGCACATCATTTTAAACTTTGTTCAGAAATTACTGACCCTAAGGAACTTGATGAACAAGATATAATTCGTCAGGATTTTGATGAAAAATATTTTAAAATTTTGGAATTACATTCTCTGCTTACGGATGATACTTTATCCAATAAGGGTGAAAACACACGGACCGATCTTTCAGTAAAATTACCTAAACTTAATTTGTTACACTTTAATGGTGAAATCACTACATGGGGGTCCTTTTATGATATGTACAACACAATGGTACATCAAAACCGAAAATTGTCGAACATTGAAAGATTTTCCATCCTAATTTCTTTACTCGAGGGTGAACCATTGCAACTATTAAAGGGTTTTCCACTGACGGAAAACAATTATTTAGATGCATATGCTGCTTTAATTGATCGTTATCAATGTAAACGCAAAATTGCATTTCGTCATTGGGACGAAATACAAAACGCGAAAATTATTTCCAACTCACCACGTGAATTACGACGGTTAGTCGATATTTTTAAAGAAAATATTGCGGTTTTAAAAAACTTGCGTCTTCCCGTTAAGGAATGGGATTTTCCATTATTCTATTTACTGATTAATAAACTTGATCAAGACACTCGTCGCCGTTTTGAGTTGCAAAACGAGTCAAAGGAGATACCTTCGTTCAATTCGCTGCTGGAATATTTGGAAAAGGCTGGTCAAGCTTTGGAACTTGCCGAGGTGCCTCAAGTCGCTAAGCAATCATCGGCAACGCCGTCGCCTGCTTCCCGCGCGCCCTCTCGCCGCGCCCCGCAGTCCACGACCTCTGCGCCTCGACGCGCGCAATTTGAATCAGCACACGCCGCGCGCTCTTACTTAGCTAATGATAACTTGCAAGTAAACGAGGTCTCGTGTATTCTTTGCAAAACAAAACATGGACTGTCACAATGTACCATGTATCGTGATCGCACTCCTCGCGATAGATTCACCATCGTGAAAGATAATAATTTATGCGTTAACTGTCTACGTGCGGGTCATTTGGTTAAATCTTGTCCGTCCAAATCACGCTGTTTTAAGTGCAACGTGCCTCATCACACTACTATTCATTTCGACAATAATTCGAGCCCTAATATAGGCTCTGGCTCAAGTGGCAATGTGGTCACTCCCCACAATAAATCGCTTGTCGCTTCAATCTCTTTGACACGACCTCTCGCTTCGACATCGACCCAACTTTTCGCTTCAACATCGACGGAACCTCTCGATTCGACATCGATCCAACATCTCGCTTCGACATCGCCTCAACCTCTCGTTTCGTCATCGTCTCAACCTCTAGTTTCGTCATCGCCTCAACCTCTCGTTTCGTCATCGCCTCAACCTCTTGTTTCGCCATCTACAGAACCTATCGTTGCATCATCGATTCTCTCAAACACGGATGCTCCAGCTGTAACTCTCGTTGCTGGTGCTGCGCCCACACCACACACTTTGCTTCTCGCTACGGCCTTCGTGGAAGTTCTGGATGAATTCGGAAATTCTCGCAATATTCGAATCGTTATTGACACTGGTAGTCAATTAAATTTCGTTACAAATAAATGTGCTCGTCGTCTCGGCCTTCGTTTACAAAAAATATCTACTTCGATTGAAGGAATCGGACAAACATCATCTGTTGCAACAAATTGTACTGTGCTGCATATGCACGGTGCCGACCTCGATCTTAAAGTTGAAGCTCTTACTATACCTAAAGTTTGCAGTGAGTTGCCCAGCGGTAAAGTTGACTCATCCCAATGGCCAACTTTGCACCAAATAAAGTTAGCGGATCCTCGCTTCGATACTCCTGGCCCTATCGATGCGTTAATTGGCGTTGATGCATTTTGTAAAATCTTCATTGGGGATCGCATCGATTGTGGACCTGATGGGCCTACCGCTTTTAGTACAAAACTTGGTTGGATAGTTATGGGCAAAGTATTAAGTTCACCTTCATTTTCAAACGTTTCGTTGCTCTGTTCACTGGACTCTTTGGATATCCAAATAAGAAAATTTTGGGAAGTAGATGATCTGCCCAAGTCATCTATTTTGAGTGATGAAGAAGCTTTGTGCGAAAGCATCTTTACCACAACGTGCACCCGAGATGAGGACGGTAGATATGTTGTACGTTTACCGTTCAAAACTTCAAACCCTACTTTCGGAGACTCGTACTCTCAAGCACATCGTCGCTTATTGTCCATCGAAAAGCGACTCGCCCGTGATCATCAGCTTCGCACCAACTATAATGCTTTCATGCAAGATTATATTGATGCTAAGCATATGGAATTGATTGAGAACCCTCGCATCGATAACAGTTACTACATTCCGCATCACTGTGTGATTAAGCTTAGTAGTACCACCACGCCTTTACGAACTGTTTTCGATGCAACGGCTAAGCCGCCTGGTGGTCCTTCGCTTAACGAACAACTTCTCGTCGGACCTAAATTGCAATCTGATATCGGATCTATTCTTCTTCGTTTTCGTTTGCACGCTGTTGTTTTCACAGCTGATATCCGACAAATGTATCGACAAATTCTCATCTCACCTTTGGATCGTGACTTTCAAAGAATTCTATTTCGTTTTTCTCCCGATGACTCCATTCAACACTATCGTTTGAACACCGTTACATACGGTATGGCATCATCAAGTTACCTAGCACTTCGTACAATTCGTCAAGTGGCCGAAGATGAGGGCAAAGACCGACCTATTGCTGCTTCTGCTCTCAGTAAAGACGTGTACGTTGATGACGTTGTTACCGGTTCGCACACGCTCGCATCGACTCGCAAACTGAAGGCTCAGGTCACTGAAATACTCAAAGCTGGTTGTTTCGAACTCAGAAAATGGGCTTCTAATTGTCCAGAGCTTTTGACAGACATTCCCTCTGAACATCGTCAGGATCAAGCTATGTCGTTCGACTCGGACATTTGTTCACCTGTAAAGGTTCTCGGTCTCGAATGGAAACCTGCTCAAGACACATTCTCGTTCACAGCAAATCCTCGTCATGACCTATGCACGAAACGCAACGTTTTATCAGAGCTTGCTCGTATTTTCGATCCACTTGGGTTCTTGACGCCTCTCACTTTCGCTTTTAAACGTATCGTTCAGCAACTTTGGCTTTTAAGTTTGGGTTGGGACGAAGTTGCTCCTCCTATGGTATCAGATGCTTGGTTTCGTTACCGTTTAGATCTATCGTCATTGTCTACTCTCGAAATTCCTCGTTTTGTACCAGCACTAGATTCTCGAAGAGTAGATGTTCACGGTTTCTGTGATGCTTCCGAGTCTGGTTATGCTGCATGTGTTTATTTTCGCATCGAACATATAGATGGTCGTATCACCACAAACTTAATCAAGGCGCGCTCTAAAGTATCTTCGCTAAAGAAAACCTCAATCCCTCGTTTGGAACTCTGCGCCGCAGTTCTGCTAACAGACCTCGTTGATTACATAAAGAAAACTTTCGCTGATGTTGTTCATTTCGATAATGTATTTTGTTGGTCCGACTCTACTGTTACTCTCGCATGGTTGAAATCACCATCGTGACGTTGGAAAACTTACGTGAGTAATCGCGTTGGTCACATTCAAGAAAAAATCCCTTCTAGCCACTGGAACCATGTTCGCTCGGAACATAATCCAGCGGATTGCGCCTCTCGTGGCCTTCCTGTCCGAGAGTTGGTTAATCATCCACTGTGGTGGAGTGGCCCATCATGGTTGCGCCTTAAGCAAACTGAATGGCCATCATCGCAGCCTGTCGTTAATGATTCTTCTTCATTGCTCTCAGAGCAACGCAAGAGCGTGGCCTTATTTGTCTCAGTTGATGAGTTTGACAATTTTTTGTCGAAGCATTCGAGCCTCAATAAGGTTCAGCGCATAGTCGCGTACATTCGTCGTTTTGCTCATAACTGTCGCAACCCAATAGCTAAAAGGACTGGTCATCTTATCGAATCAGAGTTAAATGATTCTCTCGTAACTCTCGTAAAAAAATGTCAAACCCAACAATTTTCAACGGAAATCGACAAAATACTCCGGAAACTACCACTTCCCAAACCCATTCGAACACGAATGGGTGATCTTCCTCGGCTGAGAGTTTCGCAAGTCAAGCCATTTTCATGCGTAGGTGTGGATTTCGCTGGTCCCTTCGCTACTCACATACACAGATATCGTGGATCTCGCACATTTAAAACGTATGTGTGTATCTTCGTGTGCTTCGCTACAAAGGCGGTGCACATCGAATTAGTCACCGGACTGACTACCGAAGCATTCATTGGAGCTCTTAGGAGATTTATCGCGCGTCGTGGGCGATGTCAAAAAATTCATTGCGATCGAGGTACTAACTTTGTTGGTGCACATAACATACTATCGCCTCTTATGGTCATGCGTGATGCTGCCGCATCGCAGGCTATAGAGTTTTCGTTCAACCCTCCTGCTGCATCACACTTCGGTGGTCTGTGGGAAATAAACGTAAAATCTTTTAAGACACATCTTTTTCGTACTGTCGGAAATCAAATCCTTACATATGAGGAATTTTTAACATTGATCGCACAAATTGAAGCGTTGCTAAATTCGCGTCCACTTTGTGAAATGGGATCAGATCCAAACGACATGTCCGTGTTAACGCCCGGTCACTTTTTAACACTTGAACCTTTGACAGCGCTTCCCGATCCTGAAGTGGTGGATAGAAATTCTTTGACGTGCTTAAATCGTTGGCTTTTAGTTCAAAAACTGCATCGTGATTTCTGGAAGCGTTGGCATGTGGAGTACTTACACACTTTAAATCAGAGAGCCAAATGGCATACTGACGCCGCTGAGCCGAAAATCGGATCATTAGTTCTGATAAAGGATGAACAAATTAAACCAATGTATTGGTCGTTGGGTCGCATCATGCGATTGCATCCAGGTAGAGACGGAATAGCTCGCGTGGCAACGATTCAAACTCGATCTGGCCAACTTCAAAGACCCTTGGTCAAGTTGTGCCCTTTACCATTAGATTAAGTTCGTAAAATACTTCGTATTTTGGTGGGCGGTAATGTAAAGTCCCCGTCTAAACAATTAGCTATTACTAGTTTTAAAGGTCTATTTTCTTATAGCAATATTAGCGACAGTTAATGTAGGTAATTTAAAATACTTTTATATTTTTCGATAAGTATTTGTTTTTATACCAGTGAAGGTAGTGTGGTTTTTTGGCCTCTCGCTAAGTGTCAATTCAGCTCTCGTCGACTGCGCATGTAATGAAAGCGCAAATCGTAATTTCTTCGTTAAATATTACAAAAACCATTGCCAGAAGCATTGTTATCGCTATTGATGATGTGCCGCCGCGGATCCGCATAAGGCTGAGCTGCAGACCCTGGACGCTATCGGTGAGTTGGCTTTTGACTTCCTATTTTTCACTGGTATCGTGTTAATTGTAGATTATCATCATAGCTTTCGTTTCGCGTCACAATTCCTTGATTCGCGAGGGATTGTTCAGGGCACACATCACTTTTTCCTGAATTTCATTGACTTGCTGATTTAGACAGAGATGGAAGAGATTTCTCATTCGCTGTATTTTCTACGGCAATTGCTTGCTTGTCTGGAAAGTCAAGAAATTTTGAAAAACTGGGCATGTGTTTTTTAATTCGCATCAAAACTACACTTTAACAGCCGATCACGTGTAGAGTACGTCCCAGGTTGATTGCCTCAGGACGCTGATCACGTTCTCAGTACGTGACTGACTTTCCTAGTGTTTATTTTAAAACGACGTCCGTGGTCCGTGTTTCGCGTGTATTGGTATAGTAGTGTGATGCTTTAGCTACGCACATATGTATGATTTACCGAGAAGGGGCGCTTGGTGTGAGCGCAACAAGCGATCGAGTGGCGCGCTCCGCCAGTGCTCCCACGCCGCTATCGCGAGAGCACGTCCACGAGTTTTTTTTTTTTTCATAAAACCCCTTTTTTATACTACATTTTTAAATAAAAAAAAACTAATTTACATAAGTTTTTTATTTTTATCCTAAAAATAAACAAGTCAATAGTATAAATAAAAAAAGAATTATAGATTCATCATTGATAGTTCTCATTTTATACATGTTGCAATATCGGCGAAAATCGCCGGCGAACCAGGGGAGGCGCGTTTTAAAACCTTCGGCTGTCAAAGTGTTACGTAATTTTTTAGATAAGATATCTACCTTATGGGCATCCCTGTCAAGGGCGAATTTAAACACGTGCCTCGGTGCCCCCCAGACCGTATTTTTGTGTACTGTGGAGATTCCATCACAGTACATACTATACTGTAGCGTTGCTACGGTGTTTTAAACCTTTTTTTACTCATCTTCTCTGGCCGCTTGTTTTTTTTCTGGCGTTTTTATATTTTGAAGGTGATTTTGAAAGGCGGTTGTTTTGTTTGGATTTGCCATTCTTCATTCAAGATTTTTTCCTAAGCCTGAAATAGGATTCCTTTTTTTTTGATACTAAAAACTACTACTAAGCTACTAATAATGTAGAATCGTTAGAGAACAAAGTTATTTTTTTAAACAAAAGCCATTAATTCAATCGATCATATTTAGCTTGCGGCAGTTTCCGGCGGTATCTTATGATGTGAGTCAGGCTAGCTGGACAATTCTTCCAAATGAGCCACGTTTAAGTAGGTCAATACACGATTTTAAGTGACGGCTAATCACCCTTATTTCAGTTTATGTGACGCTAGAGAACCCGAGATAATCGAACGCAAACGTGTCCAGCCAGCTTGAAAACCGCTTGTCACATGGTCTCTCAATCTCCGAACAGAAAAGAAGCAGGCATCCAGTTTGATTTTTTCAAATACATTTAGCTAAAAAACAACGAAAAGCGTGGCCAGGCAGCCTGAACTTACGTATTAAACTTCTGGCTGGCACCTCTGAATCTCGACAACGAAAGCGTTTTCGAACAAGGTTCTTTTACTAGCATTTAGTGACGGAATTTGTGACAGTCATAGCATTTGTTTCATGGCGTCACATAGAAGCGTTTACGAGAAATCGATAAAAACTTGGTGCCAGCCAGCCTGATAGCTCGTTGTATCTGTGCTGTCTGATGGTTTACGGCTTCCAAATTTTTTCAACATTTAGTGACGGGGACGATTAAGATAACCTGTTAATGTAACGACGATCCCTCCTATAGATTCAGAGATATTGATCATTGTTATTTTCCCATACAAACTTAGCAGTAGGGTGACCAATATTAAAGGTAAATGTAGGATTACGTATAATTAAATGTTTTATTTTAAGGAATGAAAAGCCACAAATGGATGATACTGATACCAACAACCTTTTACTGTAATGCTTACATAAGATCATGAAATTTAATAAGCAAGAAATACTTAGAATCCCTTCTGTTCGGAGATTGAGAGACCATGCGAAAAGTAGTTTTCAAGCTGGCTGCACACGTTTGCGTTCGATTATCTCGGGTTCTCTAGCGTCACATAAAGTGAAATAAGGGTGATTAGCCGTCACCTAAAATTGTGTATTGACCTACTTAAACGTGGGTCATTTGGAAGAATTGTCCAGCCAGCCTGAGTCACATATCTTTTGTATTTCACGTGATAGGTACATTCCTGTAGTTAATTAGCAAATCACTTCCAGCTGCTAATAAATAGCTGCTAACCTGTTTTTTGAAGTCCTATAAATAAGCTCCATATTCCCTACATTAACTATTTTGACTCAGAAAAGTTTGGGAAGCATTGTAAAGAGACTGCAAGACTGTGTGTTGGGTTGTATGACTGGTTTTTTTACTGTTTATTTACAATTCTTTTTTTGTTTTCTTTTATTTACTGCATTTCTGTTTTTTTTTTATAATACTATAATATAAATAAAAAACTATGAATAATATGCTAACTTATTATTTTAAATGAACTAATATCCAACATTCATAAAATTTCCTTTCTTTAAGACAATTACCTTACTACGAGTATAAAATTCCCTTACTATAAGCCGTGTGGTGACGGCAGAGTAGATCACCAACCCTTACTCTTCCCGTGGGTGTCGTAAGAGGCGACTTAGGAGCTACACATTGAATAGGGAACGGGCAGCAGCGCTCTCTGATACAGTAACCTTTTAATCTGCGATCTCCAACCCGCCTGCCAAGCGTAGAGATTACGGCACAACCCTGGCTCATAGTCCAGCAGTGGACTGTAACGGGCCGTTGATGTTGATGATAAGACAATTATTTCCGCCGCGCCATACAACGTGGAATTTCTCATAAGCTTGGTAATCCTCTCTGATATTTTAGGAATCACGCTGCCCTTATCCCCATCATTACAAGCCCTTGAAATTGATATACTTTTTGCAGTTCAGCTTATTAATACGACCACAGCCAAGTCTGCAGAGGCAACGTGAAACTAGCACGGACACATTCAAAAAACTTTTCAATCAGGCTAAGGCCATCGCAAATGAAATTGGTGCAGAAATCACGGTCTGCAGAATCACCGGCCGTCAAATAAATCGGTCGAACATTCAGACTCAGTCAGTTGAAGAATATTACCGACTATATTCCTTTTCTAGATTATATGTTAAGTGAAATGTCATCCAGGTTCCCAACGCTTTTGTGTTGTATTGTGTTTAGTGTCAAATAAAAGTTGTCTATGTAAGATGAAGCTAAAAATTTGGCAACAGATGAGAAAAAATATCCCAGTATCTCCAGCAGATGTCTACAAAAGAGCAACGGTGCTGCCAAATATTAGAACCCTTTGTTGATTGCTGTGCACGTTTCCAGTGACTACTAGCACTGCCGAGCAATCTTTCTCCACCTTACGCCGCGCTTGGATTGGTTTTAATGCATACCATCAAGACGTTGCGGCAAAAATGGACGCTAATGAAGTGCTGGACATCACTTTAGCAAGAAACATAAAAGAAAACTCCCGTCCGCCCCTTGTGCCCCTCCCAGAAAGAAATCCTGGATCCGCCCTTATCCCAGTGCTCGACAAGGTTTTTTTATTAAATTGTGTGCATGTGGACACTAGCAACAAGAGATTTGTAGTAGTCCATTGTTGTATATACGGTCATAGTACTTATCTACTTACCCTATCTACCTATTAACAACGGATCCGAGACACCTACGCGAACGATCTTTGACACATCAACTTATTATATCTATAATCATAATCATTTGCAATCCAATTTTCGTGTCTCTATCTACAAACAACTATCCCGATTCCAGATCCATGTTTTAAAACAGAATTAAACGGTTCGCTGAATAAATGTTTGCACAAAAAGCAGGATTCATACGTGCAATATTTAAGCTTTTTTCGCAATAAGCTTTTCTTTTAAAATAAAAGAGATTGAATGTGATATTTGGATATTTGTTTGCCGACACCAGTTCCATTACATTTATGAGACATTTTACGGGCTTACCGCGATATTTTTTTTTTTTATAATGACCGCGGAAGTTTAAAATTATATAACAGCCAGTTTCGCCTCTCGGGCTGGCTGTCCAAGCGCACGCGTGCAAGCTCAATTTCAAATATAATAATCAAATTAACAATGTAAGAATTTAATAATAGTAGATTGTTGCATTGATCAGAAGGTGACGTTTAATTGCACCGACAGTGTTAGCGAGTGTTTTAAATGTACACGAGTGCAATTCGAAAATAACTTTTGCGGGGTTCATAATCTGCCATTCATTTAACAACAAAATAAAGCTTATTTTAACAACATATTTTTCACAAAAATTAATTCTTGCAACTCAGTTTCATCCTCATCATCATCATCATCATCATCACACTCGCCCTAGACGACCCTGCAACACTAGGATGCTGGTGTGTCCTAGACCCAAAACCAATTTCTTTTTACTTACAATCTTCTGTGTTAATGGCTATCGGTGTATTTTTGAAAGGCATTCATATTATTTCGAACTGCAAGAGGATATAATTTACCTATCGGAGTAGGTTTTAGGCACTCTGTAATGGTCCGACAGGTCTCGTTAAGCGCTATATCGACTTGTTTTGAATGCGCAGAGCGGTTCCACACGGGGGAAGCATATTCACCGGCGGAAAAACAAAGCGCCAAGCCAGTTGTCCGAAGAGTTTTAGGCGAAGCTCCCTATTTGGTTGAGGTCAGCTTGGATAACAGATTGTTTCTGGATGTCACCTTTTCAGTAGTGTCGATACAGGGTACAAGACCCGTACGCTCACCAGAAGGAGCATCAACGTCCCCCAGGGCTTTTCATGGTGGACTACGCCGTTTTGTGAAGACCTACTAAAAATGGATTACTTTGACGGATTATCAGGTGATGTAAAATTGTTTTTGAACAATTCGAAGTTATCTCGTGGTCGTGATCGCCGCTTATCTTTGGAGGCCTGCATTGGCTCATTACAAGTCGATTGTCGAGTCTTTTAAAGAGTTTTCAGAAGTCAAAAATGGTATAATCAAGGAGTTTGGCAAGGAGACAGACTATAATGAACTATTTTATTCAAGAAAACAGATTTATGGGGAAGACCTAATCACTTACTATTATGAGCTAGAATTCCTAGCGACTGGTGTATCTGACACAAAGTTCATCACGCATTTTCTAAAAAAATTAACTTTTTCAAATAAAAGTAGACTTGCTTCTAATGTTTATTCCAATAAGCAGCAACTGAAAGAGGTACTCTTCCAAATGAGGACAGTTTTTGGAAAAGATCCTGATCCAATCAATCTTCCAGTGAAGATCCTGAATGCGTCGCCTCTGCAAACGTCTGCTCCCGGCACGCCTGCTTCTTCTCGTGGAGAAGGCATGGATGCTTTTCAAACCCCTGTCAATGAGCGTCACAATCGGCCGTGTACTTCTGGTATGTCGACAACGACATCCTTAGTTTACCCCCCTAAGTAGGAGAGTTTACCCCCCCTAAGTAGGAGATTAGGTATAAACTTGTAAAGCTAACTTAAAATTTCTTCGTGCAAGTTAATTGTACGAATAAATTTTATTCGCGGCGGCGGAATGTCGCGTTCGGACCTTTTTACTTACAATCTTCTGTGTTACTGGCTATCGGTGTATTTTTGAAAGGCATTCAAATTATTTCGAACGCGCTCTTTTTATATGTTCTTTGAGATCAGTCTAAAATTAGCTTTCAAGCAGAATAAACGTATTTGCCTCAAATATCCATTTTTACTTAAGTAATGTCGACACATGGTATAAGACCCGTACGCTCACCAGAAGGAGCACCAACGCCCCCCCAGGGCTTTTCAGTACCTACCTACACAAGAACTCGAGAATTACAAAATCATACCCACCGGCCCCGAATAATCCCGCACCGCACCGTTTTCCCGCCTTTGTTATTGGAGACCAATTCTTACGACAATGTGATTAGTTTGAAGAGGAACTAAGCAACAATGACAGGTAAATAGGAAAATATGTAGATGTACATCACACATACTTACTGATGAATAGGGGTTTTAATTCCAAGAGGCTTCACGCCTCCAGTAAGTAGCTTTTTTCCTCCATTCGTTTTTTAGCAGGAATCGCAGGCGCAACTAAATTAAGTAGGTACTGTAAGGAGCGACCTCCTTTGAGCGTACTGGCTGTTCGTATAGTTCGATAGAGTTTAAAGATTTTGAACTACGAATGGTTTTTTTTTGGCTTGTCTGACTCGGGACGTCAACGGACTACCGAGTAGATGATATTTTGATTTGGAGAGTTTAAAAATAATAAATATCTGATATATCTCATCTGTGTTCGTATATTTAGCTTAGCGCCCATCTGGCTACCGCCCCCCGTTTTACTTGGTGGAGGCTGCCGCGAGTTTTTTTTACGCGTAGGAATACAGCGTAGGATTTCAGAGTCATCGCACGGAAGGAGCCGGGCGATTGACCGAGAAGGCGCTATACCTGAGTGCCTGGAGCGCCTCGATCCCGAAATCCGGCGGTGCCTGTACCTCCCGCCCTGACTGCAGGCGCGCCGCACGTGCCGCAGCTCAAGCCCGACCGAGCAAGAAGAGCGCCTGAGGCGCAAAGCGTCGCGCAAGAACGACGAGTCGACGCTCCGATCGCTAGATAAGTTCAAAAATTATTGTTAAAAATGGCGACGTCCTACGACGGAATGAACTCGACGACCGATGAATTCGTGTCCCAGTTCGACGTAATCGCCGCAGTGAACGGCTGGGCCGATCAGGTTAAACTTGTAGTGGTCCAAAATTATCTCTCCGGTCCAGCCCTGTCTTTCTACAAATCTTCGATCAAAGGCGTGAAGACCTTCGAGGAATTTGCCGAGAGCCTAAGGAAAGAGTTTCCTCCTCTCGTCGATTATGCATCCTTGTTTTATTCTGCCAAGCAAGAGTATAACGAGAATTTAATTGATTTTATTTATAGAATAGAGGCCTTAGCCAGATCGGCCAAAATAGTAGACGATTCGATTATTATCCAACAATGCCTAAGAAGCATGTCGTATAACAACAAAAGGTCTCTAGGGGGACAAATTTTTACAAAACTTGCCGATTTGAAATCGTCGGCAAGGCAGTTATTTGCCCTTTTTAATAAAAGTAGCACGGAGGTAAATTTACCGGTCAAGTTGACCACGGCAACCATCGCGTCTCCTTCGTCGTGCGCGAGATCATCGGGCGATAATGGCCGCGCGGGTGGTAGTGGTCGTTATTACGACGTGCGTGGTGAAAGTTCGCCGGCATCGTCGATGCAGTCGCCGTGGCAGACACCTGTCAGGCCGCCGCCCTTGCAGCAGCAGGCGCACCCTGTGTATGGTGCTGGGAGAGGCCGTTCGCCTACTCCTCCGTCGTCGCAAGAGCGGACACAGCGATATAATCTAAGAAATCGACCAACTGGTGATGCGAGGAATGTTCACCCAAACGAAATGCGCCGCCAGTGAATGGACCACCGCTGGTGGGAGGAATTCCTTCTGGTCCAACTGAAGCTCCCTCTGGACCAACTTCGCCAATCGTGAAGGTGTCGTTCACCAACTACGAAACCGAAGCCCTGTTGGACACCGGAGCGTCTGTCTCCGTGATTTCGAATAATTTGTTTGATAAACTCTGTAGCGTGATTAAATGTGATAAGTTGAATAAAGAGGCACCGTATGTGCGTGCGGTAGATGGCCAACAATTGGTTACTAATGGTTTGATTGAATTAAAGTTTTTGATTGATTCATATTTATTTGTGCATACCTTTGTCATAGTGAATACGTTAGTGCCCAATGTAATTTTAGGTCAAGACTTTTTGTGCAAGTATAACGCTGCTATAGATTTCCGCCAGAAAGTTGTACGTTTAGATAGGTGTTGTGTTAGTTTTATGAGCAAGCCTGCGCAAGACACCTCGTCGTTGGATGTAATACATGCTACTGCTCAGATACCGAAGCTGTCGCAATCTGATTATGTGTTTTTTGTGGACTCACCAGAAGTCCTTGGGGAGAATCTTCGCGCGTCTCTGGACACTGAGAACTTGAAAGATAGTTCGGTCCAAACATTGGATGTCAATGAGGATTTAAATCACTATCAAAAAAGTAAACTGAACGACCTGTTGTCCTGCTATAGGGACCGGTTCGCTTTTAATTCCAAAGAGTTAGGTTCTTGTTCATTGTTGGAGGTGGAGATAAACACCTCCGACGAGATCCCTGTTCACAAGGCGCCATACAGGGTGTCGCATGAGCAACATCGAATTATTAGAGAGCAGGTTGAGGAGATGTTAGATAATAATATAATTAGGGAATCGCGTAGCGCGTACGCATCCCCGGTGGTCCTCGTCAAGAAACCCGATGACTCCTGGCGTTTTTGTATAGACTTTCGAACGTTGAACAAGAAGGTTGTAACGGACTCATATCCATTACCGCGGATAGATGACCTAATCCTTTATCTGGCGCGGGCCAAGTTTTTTACCGACCTGGACCTGAATAGCGGATATTGGCAGTTGGCCATCAAAGAGACCGACAGGCATAAGACGGCCTTCGTAACGCCGTCGGGGCTGTATGAATTTAATGTATTGCCTTTCGGTTTGAGAACGAGTGGCGCGATATTCCAGCGCACTATGGACAAAGTCTTAGGGGGTCTAAAATATAAAAACGCGATTGTTTACATCGATAATATTTTGGTGTATGGAGAATCGTTTGATGAATTCTGCGACGCGCTTGGGAATGTCCTGAGTCGCATTAGAGACGCGAACCTCACCCTGAAGCCTAGTAAGTGTAGATTCGGGTTCGAAAGAGTCTCGGTTCTGGGGTATGAAATCTCTGGGGAAGGTGTACGACCCGATTCGTCAAAGTTGGATAAACTGAACGTGCGCCAAGGATATTAAATCAGTACTAGGCTTATTTTCATACTATAGAAAATTTATTGATGGTTATGCCGCATTAGCAATGCCGTTAACTAGACTGTTAAAAAAGGGGTGTAAGTTCGAATGGGGTAGTTCGCAACAACTCGCGTTCGACAAAATAATTTCGCTCATACAGAACCCGCCGTTGTTACGTCACTTTTCGAATGCAGAAAACGTGACGACCAGATTGTTTGTTGATGCAAGTGATTTCGCGCTTGGTGCATGTCTGATGCAAGGGGATGAATGCAGTTTGTTGCCGGTCTCGTTTGCTTCGAGAAAACTGTCGGTTTGCGAATCTAGATATTCGATAACAGAGAAGGAATGTCTGGCTTTGGTGTGGGCACTGAATTATTTTAAACATTTGATTTGGGGGATGCAATTCGACGTAGTAACGGACCACAAGGCACTCATTTGGTTGCGGGACAAGAAGGATATGAATGGTAGACTGGCACGCTGGGCGTTAGCGATACAGCAGTATGATTTTAAAATAGTGTATTGCTCGGGCAAGGAAAATGTGGTTGCGGACTTTATGAGTAGGAATCCTTTGTCTGAGTTCTCAGAAGGTGGGAATGAATGTAAGGATGTGGTGAGCGATGGGCTGGACTTATACAGAATCGACGTGGTGGATTTTGTGAGCGAACAAAATACGGATAGTTTTTGTTCGAGGCTACGGGCGCGGTTGGCTGTTGGATCTCGTCGTAGTTATAAGGGTTTTGGTCTTAGGGATGGCAGACTTTACCACAGGTGTAGGAAAGGGGATAGATTCGTTGATTGTATCGTGGTTCCTGATTCTTTGTTTGGGGAGGTCATGAGTGAACTTCATGACGATCCTTGGTTTGGGGGTCATTTCGGCTTTCCTTGGTTTGGGGGTCATTTCGGCTTGTCCAAGACAATTAAGAAGTTTAGGGACAGGTTTTATATTGCGAGAGCAGACGAAAGAATAGCGAAGTATATTAAGAGTTGCAAGGTGTGTCAGGAGAGAAAACGTGTTCATTTAGTTGCTCCGCTTCAGCCAATAGTCGTGAATAGATTGTTTGAGAAGGTAGCGTTGGACGTGCTGGGTCCGTTTCGCAGATCGTCTGCGGGGAACAGATATGTTATAGTGTGCATGGAGTATCTATCGAGGTATGCTATTTGTAGGGCTGTCCCGAGGGCTACGGCCGAGGCTGTGTGCGATTTCTTGGCACAAGAAGTTTTTTGTAAGTTTGGTTCTGTCGGCGAAGTTATTACGGACAGGGGTTCGATTTTCACGTCGCATATGGTAAAAGATACCATCGTTTTTTTTAATGCGTCGTTATCGGTGGCTGCCACGCGTCATCCGCAAACGATTGGTCTGGTGGAAAGGTTCAATCGCACGCTTCTTCAAAGTCTGGCGATGTATGTTGAGGACGATCAGGTCAGTTGGTGTGCCTACTTTCCTTTGGTAACTTTCGCGTATAACGTTTCGTCGCAGTCATCGTCGAATTTTTCTCCATATAAGATTATTTACGCTAGAGATCCGTTGTTCAGATCCGATACTGACGTAAATCTTAACCTAGTCTCGGACGACTTGCTAATAACAACTATTTAGTTAGGAAATTAGGACATAGAAATGGTCGAACGTTGGTTTTCCACCATAATACGCTTAAACCCTTTTCTTTACGTGTTTAATATTGTAGGTAGTGCTATCTAAACTCGTTATGGTTGGACATTGGCTCAGTTGGCACATGGGCATATGGGGCCAATTAGGCTGAATCGTGTCATGACACTTTGCCTGTTCTTTTAAATTCTTTTTATTACTTGGCACAAAGATAGTCTAGTGCCAGTTTTTTTTAAAAGAAAAATGTAGTTTGACATTTCTAATGTCAGGGAAAGTGTTTGTTTAGTTAAAATGTGTTGTGTGTTTTTGTGAATTGTTTAATCAATAATAAGTTCCAGATTCTTTTTATATCTTATAATTATGTCTTCGTGAATGTGGGGGATGACCTCTTCGTGCAAGATCTGCTACTCTGCTAATGGTATTCTGTAAACAATTTTTAGTTTTTTATCTGAGTATTCAAGGGATGGTCTGTATGATGTCGAACCTTGTGTGCACATAGTGCTATTGGGGGACCTTTGCTGGGTCCTTGACATCAACCTTGCTGCCTCTTGGCTGCTCAAAAGCTTTCCCCCCCGCGTTTTCAGTTAAGGTTAGGTGGTGGTGCAGTCTTCTAGCTTTGATGTCTTATGATGGGAATAGGTAGAAATTAAGATGAGCAGATACTTGAACTTCCAACTCTTTTGTATTCTTGGCTAGTTTAAATTAGTCCTTGACTGCCTATTTTGTTTTTACATTATTAATTCTAGTCCTAACTGTGGGCAGTTATGGGTTGATTTTGCCTAGTTAATTTGGATGAGGATTATGGTTGTTTCAGTTAGGTTTAGTTTCTTACTAGCCTAAATTTATAAAGAATTGTCTTTTGGACTTTGAATGTAGATGGGCACAAGTAGTTGTGTATAATTTTTTTATTGCGATTTTTATTATGCAGGGTTTCAGCAATACATCTTGATCATAGCATATTTTACTTAACATTTCCTTTAATCAACTTCTTGCATGTTTTTGTTTAAGATCATTGCCGCAGCCGACAGGTAGCTCCTGTCTGCTATTTTGTGTCCATATTGTAATGATATCCGCATTAGGTAGGTGTGTAATAGTGAGGAATTTTGTTGATATGTGATACAAAAAATTACCATTCAAGTATTTTTTTTTTTATAGGGGCGCGGCATGTAAGGAGCGACCTCCTTTGAGCGTACTGGCTGTTCGTATAGTTCGATAGAGTTTAAAGATTTTGAACTACGAATGGTTTTTTTTTGGCTTGTCTGACTCGGGACGTCAACGGACTACCGAGTAGATGATATTTTGATTTGGAGAGTTTAAAAATAATAAATATCTGATATATCTCATCTGTGTTCGTATATTTAGCTTAGCGCCCATCTGGCTACCGCCCCCCGTTTTACTGTACTGTAAGGAGCGGTCTCCTTTGAGGTGACTGGCTGTTCGTTTAGTTCGATTGGATTTGAATATTTTGAAATATCGAATAAATCTTTTTTATTGTTTTGACTCGGGATGCCAACGGGCTACCGCGATTTTCATATTGGAGAGTTTATCGAGAAAAATAAATAAATATTACTTATCTACTTCGTTTTATCTTCAAATTAGCTTAGCACCCATCTGGCTACCGCTCCCTTCTTTATTTGGTGGTTGGCGTCGCGAGTTACTGATCGTGTAGTGTAGGTTTCTAGGCCAGAAGAGGCTATAAGAAGAAGCCGTACCAGAGCTCCGTGTGCTAAGCTCGCTGAGCGACTATCCTGTGGTCCGGCAGTGGCTGTACTTCCGGCCCGACCTAGCAAGCTGCGTGCTGAGTGCACTTTCCGTCGTGCAAGAACGACGAGTCGACGCTCCAGTCTCTAGCTAAGTTTTTATATATTAAAAGTGAAAATGGCCAAGACTTTCGACGGTCTGAATACCACATTTGATGAATTTGTATCACAACTAGTAGTGGTCCAAAATTATCTTTCCGGGCCTGCCTTGTCCTTCTACAAGTCTTCGATCAAAGGCGTTAAAACCTTTGATGAATTTGCCGAGAGTCTAAAGAAAGAGTTTCCTCCTCTCGTCGATTTTGCTTCTTTGTTTTATTCGGCCAAGCAAGATTATAATGAGAGTTTGCTAGATTTTATATATAGATTAGAGGCCTTAGCCAGATCGGCTAAAATTGTCGATGATTCAATTATTATTCAACAATGCCTGAGAAGCATGTCGTACAATAATAAAAGGTCACTGGGTGGCCAAATTTTCCCAAAACTAACTGATTTAAAGAGTTCGGCACGGCAGTTGTTTGCCCTTTTTAATAAAACTAGCACGGAAGTGAATTTGCCAGTCAAGTTGACCACGGAAACCATCGCGTCTCCTTCGTCGTGCGCGAGATCGTCGGGCGATAATAGCCGCGGGGGTGATAGTGGTCGTTATTACGACGTGCGTGGGGGCAGTTCGCCGTCATCGTCGATGCAGTCGCCGTGGCGGACACCCGTCAGGCCGCCGCCCTTGCAGCAGCAGACGCACCCTATGTATGGTGCTGGGAGAGGTCGTTCGCCTACTCCTCCGTCGTCGCAAGAACGGACACAGCGCTATAATTTAAGAAGTCGACCAACTGGTGGTGCGAGGAATGTTCACCCAAACGAAATGCGCCGCCAGTGAAAGGACCGCCGCCAGTGAAAGGACCGCCGCTGGTGGGAGGAATTCCTTCTCGTCCAACTGAAGCTCCCTCTGGACCAACTTCACCAATCGTGAAGGCGTTGTTCGCCGACTACGAAACTGAAGCCCTGTTGGACACCGGAGTGACTGCCTCCGTGATTTCGAATGATTTGTTTGATATACTCTGTAGAGTAATTAAATGTGCTAGGTTGAATAAAGATGCACCTTTAAATGTGCTAGGTTGAATAAAGATGCACCTTATGTACGTGCGGTAAATGGCCAACAATTGGTTACGAATGGTTTGATTGAATTAAAGTTTTTGATTGATTCATATTTATTTGTGCATACCTTCGTTATAATTAATTATCTTGTTCCTACTGTAATTTTAGGTCAAGACTTTTTGTGCATGTATAATGCTACTATAGATTTCCGCCAGAAAGTTGTACGTTTTGATAGGTGTTGCGTTAGTTTTATGAGCAAGCCTGATCAAGTTAACTCGTCGTTGGATGTAATAGATTCTAGATTCAACTGCTCAGATACCGAAGCTATCGCAGTCTGATTATGTTTTTTTTTTTGGCTCAGATACCGAAGCTATCGCAGTCTGATTATGTTTTTTTTTTGTGGAATCACCAGAAGTCCTTGGGGAGAATCTTCGCGCATCTCTGGACTCTGAGAATTTGAAAGATAGTTCGGTCCAATCATTAGATATCAATAAAGATTTAGATTGCTATCAGAAAAGTAAGCTGAACGACCTGCTGTCCTATTATAAGGACCGGTTCGCTTTTAATTCCAAAGAGCTGGGTTCTTGTTCTTTGTTGGATGTGGAGATAAACACTTCCGACGAGATTCCTGTTCACAAGGCGCCATACAGAGTGTCGCATGAACAGCATCGAATTATTAGGGAACAGGTTGAGGAGATGTTAGATAATAATATTATTAGGGAATCGCGTAGTGCATATGCATCGCCGGTGGTTCTCGTTAAGAAACCTGATGATTCTTACCGTTTTTGCATAGATTTTCGAACTTTGAACAAGAAGGTCGTAACGGACTCGTATCCTTTGCCGCGAATAGATGATTTAATTCTTTATCTGGCGCGAGCTAAGTTTTTCGCCGATCTTGACCTTAATAGTGGCTATTGGCAATTGGCCATTAAGGAAACGGATAAACATAAAACGGCTTTTGTTACGCCTTCGGGGCTATATGAATTTAATGTATTACCTTTCGGTTTGAGAACAAGTGGTGCTATATTCCAGCGCACTATGGACAAAGTTTTAGGGGGTCTAAAATATAAAAACGCGATTGTTTACGTCGATAATATTTTGGTGTATGGGGAATCGTTTGATGAATTCTGTGACGTGCTTGGGAATGTTCTGAGTCGTATTAGAGACGCGAATCTCACTTTGAAGCCTAGTAAATGTAGATTCGGGTTCGAAAGAGTTTCGGTTCTGGGGTATGAAATCTCTGGGGAAGGTGTGCAGCCCGATTCGTCTAAGCTTGATAAACTGAAGTCTATTAAAGTGCCCACGTGCACAAAGCATATTAAATCGGTACTAGGATTATTTTCATACTAAAGATAATTTATTGATGGCTATGCCGCTTTAGCAATGCCTTTAACTAGACTTTTGAAAAAGGGGTGTAAGTTCAAATGGGGCAGTTCGCGTTTGACAAAATAATTTCACTCATTCAGAACCCGCCTTTGATACGTCACTTTTCGAATGCAGAAAACGTGACGACCAGATTGTTTGTTGACGCAAGTGATTTTGCGCTTGGTGCATGTCTGATGCAAGGGGATGAGTGCAATTTGTTGCTGGTCTCGTTTGCTTCGAGAAAACTGTCAGTTTGCGAATCTAGATGTGGGCACTGAATTATTTTAAACATTTGATTTTGGGGATGCAATTTGACGTAGTGACTGACCACAAGGCACATATTTGGTTGCGTGACAAGAAGGACATGAATGGTAGACTAGCACGTTGGGCGTTAGCGATACAGCAGTATGATTTTAAAATTGTGTATTTCTCTGGCAAGGAGAATGCGGACTTTATGAGTAGGAATCCTTTGTCTGAGGTCTCAGAAGGTGATGATACATGTAAGAATGCGATGAGTGATGGACTGGACGTATACATAATCGATGTTGTGGATTTTGTGAATGAACAAAATTCGGTTGGTTTTTTTTCGAGACTGTTGGCGCGGTTGGCTGATGAATCTCGTCATAGTTATAAGGGATTTTTGCTTAGGGATGGCAGACTTTACCACAGATGTAAGAAAGGGGATAGGTTCGTTGATTGTATCGTGGTTCCTGATTCTTTGTTTGTGGAGGTCATGAGTGAACTTCATGATGATCCTTGGTTTGGGGGTCATTTTGGCTTGTCCAAAACAATTAAGAAATTTAGAGACAGGTTTTATATTGCGAGAGCAGACGAAAGAATTGCGAAGTATATTAAGAGTTGCAAGGTGTGTCAGGAGGGAAAACGTGTTTATTTAGTTGCTCCGTTACAGCCTATAGTCGTAAATAGATTGTTTGAGAAGGTAGCGTTGGATGTGTGCTTGGTCCTTTTCGCAGATCGTCTGCGGGGAACAGGTATGTTATAGTGTGTATGGAGTATCTGTCTAAGTATGCTATTTGTAGGGCTGTGCCAAGAGCTATTGCTGAGGCTGTGTGCGATTTCTTGTCGCAAGAAGTTTTTTGTAAGTTTGGTTCTGTTGGCGAAATTATTACGGACAGAGGTTCGATTTTCACGTCTCATATGGTAAAAGATACTATTGTTTTTTTTTAATGCGTCGTTATCGGTAGCTGCCACGCGTCATCCTCAAACGATTGGTTTGGTGGAAAGGTTTAATCGCACGCTTCTACAAAGCCTGGCGATGTATGTTAATGACGATCAGGCCAGTTGGTGTGCCTATTTGCCATTGGTAACTTTTGCTTATAACATTTCGTCACAGTCTTCGTCACATTTTTCTCCGTATAAGATTATTTACGCAAGAGAACCGTTGTTCAGATCTGATACTAACGTAAATCTTAACTTAGTCACAGACGACTTAGATATTGATTCGCGCAGGATTTTGAACGAGGTGTGTATCTCCAACGCCGTTAGAAGTATTGGTAAATCGCAACAAACACAGAAGCGGTATTATGATAAGAAGGTTAAGTTCGTAACCTTTGACCCGGGTCGTTTAGTTTTGGTGTACAACCCTAAGAGAGTGTCCAAGGTTTGTTCGAAACTGTCGCGATTTTATAAGGGGCCTTATCGTGTTGTGCGCAGACTTGCTAATAACAACTATTTGGTTAGGAAATTAGGACATAGGAATGGTCGAACGTTGGTCTTCCACCATAAAACGCTTAAACCTTTTTCTTTACGTGTTTGATATGAGTTTTACGTTCGTAGTATTAACTAAACTTTGATCTTATAACTTGTTATTGTTTGGCACTGGCACTTTTTCTATGAGGCCGATTAGGTTGAATCGTGTCATGACACTTTGCCTGTCCTTTTAAATTTAAATATTTTTATTACTTGACGATGGCACTCAGATAGACTAGTGCCATTTTTAAAAAAAAAAAACTTTCTTTTTGTAGGTTGACATTATATTGTCATGGAAATTGTTTATTTAGTTTAAGATATTTTGACCTTAGCCTGTTCGAAAGAACGAACAAATAAAAAAAAAAAAAATTAAGATTTTTTTTTGCGTTTATGTGAATTATTTAATCAGTGCAACTTTTCAGATTCATTTTGTACCTTTTAATAATGTATTCGTGAATGTGGAGGATGACTTCTTCGTGCAATGGTTTGCTTCCCTACTAATAGTATTCTGTGAACAATTTTTAGGGTTTAATATCTGAGTATTCAAGGGATAGTTTGTTTGATGTCGAACCTTGTGTGCACATAGTGCTTTTGGGGGACCTTTGCTGGGTCCTTGACATCAACTTTGCTGGTTTTTCTTGGTTGCTTAGAAACTTTCCCCCTTTCGTTTTCAGTTAAGGTTAGGTTGTGGAGCTGACTTCTAGCTTTGGTGTCTTATGATTGGAATAGGTAGAGATTAAGATTAGCAGATACTTGAACTTCCAACTCTTTTGTATTCTTTGCTAGTTTAAATTAATCTTTGACTGTCTATTTTGTTTTTTTTTTACTTAATTAATTCAAGTCTTAACTTTATTACTGTGGGCAGTTATTGGTTTAATTTTGCCTAGTCAATTTGGATAAGGATTATGGTTGTTTCAGTTAGGTTTAGTTTCTTACTATTCTAAATTTATAAAGAATTGTCTTTTGGGCTTTGAATGTAGATGGGTACAAGTAGTTGTGTATAATTTTTTGTTGCGGTTTTTATTATGCAGGGTTTCAGCAATCTTTCTTGATCATAATATATTTTACTTTACATTTTCTTAAATTAACTTCTTGTATGTTTTTGTTTAAGATGATTGCCGCAGCTGACAGGTAGTTACTGTCTGCTATTTTGTGTCCATATTGTAATGATATCCGCATTAGGTAGGTTTTTAATAGTGAGGAATTTTATTGATATGTGATACAAAAAAATACCATTCTAGTAATTTTTTGTTTTATAGGGGCGCGGCATGTAAGGAGCGGTCTCCTTTGAGGTGACTGGCTGTTCGCAGTAGCGTGCCTAGGGTCTAACGACAGGGCAAGCCGAGATTTTCGTCGGGTTTGATTTTTGTATGACAATATTACAAAACATGAGAGAAAGTATTAATTATCCTCTTTGCATGAGAGCATATCCGCGTGTTTCTACGAGTTTAATGCCATTAGCTAAGAATCGAAATGATATGTCAGTCGTACAGCTAATCAAACTCTATCTGTTGCATTCGAAACTTTTTTTTTATGTCAAAAAAGACATGCAAAACCAACATTTTCATTAATAGAAATGGCCATCCAATAAGTTTTTACCCGAATATATTATTTAAATTGCTTTTTAGACTTACTTGATTAAGAAATGCACAAATCCCGTGTTTTGGCGAAAATATGAGCTGCTTTTTATCGGCAAAGTTCATTGACTTAATATTAACCTCCACTTCTTATAAAACCTTTCACTCATCACGACAAGGAACAATAATATTACACATATTTTTGCCACTTAGTAAAATAAAGCACTCTAATAAAGGAAAAATTAACTAATAAAATTATAACCTGCAATCAACAATGTAAACAAACAAAACGCGGCTCATTGTTTTTGCTCGACTTGCAACTAACGTCGGGTCGTCCTCGGACGGCCCCATGCCATGACGTCACATGGCAAGGCATGCCGGGCTTCTCGAGTCCATACTAATCGCTGTTTTTATTTTCTAAACGTTGGCATATTTTGCGCTCTGATTTCATACAAATCGGGCTTGCAAGGCATGCCCCATTAAAGCCCACGGGTGCGAGCGAGACGGCCGGCGGCGCGGCGTGGAGACGACTACGGAGCCGATAATGTACGACCATGATAAAGGCCGGCCGGCCCGATCTTTCAAGGCCAAAATTGTACAGCCCGATAATTCGAGTACATTGTACTTGAATTGAAAATTAAATGGCGCGCAATTTAAAAAGTGGTATTAAAGATTGGTTCGGTGTTAATTATTATTTCGTATATTACGTTGTTTGTTAGCCTGTTGCGCTAGGGCATGCCGGGCTTTTGGGCTTGTATGGTGGTCCCGATACTGGCTGTTCGTTTAGTTCGATTGGATTTGAATATTTTGAAATATCGAATGGTTCTTTTTTGTTGTTTTGACTCGGGATGCCAACGGGCTACCGTGATTTTCAAATTGGAGAGTTTATCGAGAAAAATAAATAAATATTACTTATCTACTTCGTTTTATCTTCAAATTAACTTAGCGCCCATCTGGCTACCGCCCCCCTTCTTTATTGTACCTACACACACACTTATTGCAAGCACTGGAAAACACAATCACCACCATAAAACAACGTATTTATTTGTAAAATTTGTTTTTATAATTTATAAAATGAGGACCGTTTGCACCGGCGGCTCTGCAAAACTAACTGACATGACAGTCATGCTTCGACGTGTACGCAGCTCCGCGCGCATTGTCAATCACACAGATTTATTAAATCAATCAAGATACGTCATAGCACAGTCATAGCAACAACAACTGCATGATAGAAATAGATAAGGACGATCTTTCCATTTATAAGCGTCAGTGTTTATTTTAAACAAGTGTTGATTGGTCATATTGATCTGTGTTATAAATTTAACAAAGACTGTTTGATTAATGTTGCTAATTTAGTAATAGGGTCTATCACTAACTGCATTTACATCAATATCACAACTTTATAATTATAAAGCAAATGATTCAAAATACTCCAATCATTTTATCTTATTTGAATTGACAACTGTAAATGTTTACAAAAGTTAGCGTCACCAGAATTAATCAAGAATGTTAATTATTTTAATTATGTTTCACTTTATAAGCGTTGAATCATTTCAAATCGTTTCTCACAATCATATTTGAGGTTTGTTGTTTCAAATGCTTGATGATTAATTTAATTATATTTTACTCAATCAAGCAAAATTTCAACTTGTTAAGACATCATTTTTTTCAGTGTAGGTCTGTGCCTCCGGCGGTTAGGACACTGTACAACCCAATAAACTTATAATCTTAAAACCCAATCAATGCTAGCAATTTATTGATTTAAAAATATACATCAGTGGTCTTGGTATTGTTGCAGAGCGCCTGCGCAGCGGGTAGGATGCAGCGTCATGGACGTCATAGTGATGTTCACGGCGTTGTTTACGATTTTAACTCCGCTAAATACTATTACAGGTAAGTCCATTTTATTTATTAAAAAAATTCGAAGGCTTTTAAGCAATTATGCAGACTCAAAGCTTATAAGCTTAGTTAGCTGACTGCCTGTATACAGCATGATTTTGCAATCCCTAGCAAAATTTAAATATAATCTATAGACCATCATAAGCAACAACTTTTCCCAAGAAACATGGGTTGAAAACCCCAAAAAAATATTGACTTTTCATACAAAATACACAATCAACTTTACTAATTTGTATGGGACGTCGAATTTTTTTTGGGGGTTTTCAACCCATGTTTCTTGGGAAAAGTTTTGCTTATGATGGTCTGAACATTACATTTTTGCTAGGGATTGCAAAATCATGCTGTATGACTTAAGGGCTCGTGACAGCTCCTATCTGTGACTGTGGTCTACGAGTATCTCTTTACGGCACGATACATAGGAACTTGGAACAAAAATCCCGTCCCTGGAACGCTCCCTGTACAGTACAAATCAATCTTTTTGCGATTGAGTAAAATTGTAACTGAAACGTTATAGCGTACCAGCACAAAATAAATAATAGTATGTCTCTTGCAGTCTGCGCCTTCAGTATGTTCTGACTTCGCAGGTCCTACTTCTCTCAATCGCCAAAAGTATTACAAGCAAGTCCATCCAAAACTCGGCTACAGTGCGCGAAAATTGGTTACTAACATAAGTAAATTTAAATCGTCAAACAATTTAAATCGTCAAACAAGAAATCTGTTCAAGACATGATCGACAGATTTTTTTTACTGTATAGAAGGCTAAAATTTCAGGAAGTAAATTTGTCTCTGCAGACCAATTTTTTTCACTTGTTAGAAAATTCAACATTCAAACATTTTCGACACTACGATCAAGTAGGTACACACCGTAACTTACAAATTTACTTTCATCTCTTTTTTGTGACAACTACTGTGCTTTTTTTTATGATGAGTTTTAAACAACATCTTTTTCATGTCATTGGTACGCAAACTCTTACTTATGACGAGTTCAACACTTTACTCTGCCAAATTAAGGCTGTTTTAAATTCACGACCTGTTTGAGTCATGAGTAACGATCCGTTCAAATCTTTTGTCTCTTACTCCTGCTCATTTTCTAGTAGGAGGACCACTCACTTCGCTGCCTGAATATGATTGTTCAAATTTAAATACTGGCCGTCTAAACGCGTCGCACCGTAGAAACGCTGAGTCACGAATATCAACAACATCTCCAGCAGCGAGGCAAATGGTTGAACGACAAGTCTGTTCCTCTCAAGGAGGGCACAGTTGTACTCGTTCATCACGACACTTTAGCGCCTATGCAATGGCATCTCGCTGGAGTGCACAAATTGCACGCGGTCCGGCATCATCCGCATCATCCGCGCTGCAACCCTTCGCATAGGGAATTACTACACCCAACGTTCTGTTGTGAAAATTTTCCCCCTTCCCCTTGAAGGTAATTTTTTTTACTGCTTTCAAGAGTCTCTTGATACGCTAGTATTTGTGTTTGATTTTCTATTTAAAGATATTTATTTTTAAAATCCTTTCGTATTTTAAGGTCAGCGTCATGTTCAGTATCATAGCATCCATATGAGTACAACCAGTAGGATCTCGAATCTAAATTATTTTTCACTTCGATGAGAACGCCACCTGACGGGGCTCTCTGATAGCTTTCAGCTGAGGATTTTTACACAACTTTTTCATCTTTAAAAACTCCACCATCAACAAGTCAATTAAATATCATCAAGAAACAGAACAGAAACCTATCGAGAAGTTTAAGAGGCCCCCTTTTGTGTACCTACTGTACGTTGACGTCGAGTCCTATTTTCGGTCTTAAAACTACTTAAGCGTCGTTTTCAAAACCTTTATGTAAATACTGTATCTTTTATGAAGTCTCCATTTTCCTTGAAATGTTGACGTATATAAATCTCAGAGGAACAAAAGACGATCGCTTGACGCGTCAGAAATCTTTGATCTAAATCCTTCATTATTCGGCTCGGAACTAATTAATTCACTTAAATTTTTAGATGACTTAATTCCACGTATTTAACCTTGAGGTCTTTCTGGCACCGAACGCTAGCAAATTTAAAAGTGGGTGGTTCCAACCCACAAAACAGATGTAAACAGCATATTGAATAGTTCGTAATTTCACTGTGCTGTGAATAATTTTATTCATTGAACCTAGTGAAAATAACTCTGCTAAACTTTCATTAGTATCAAACAAATTAATATTCGTCATTGACAAAATCAACAATTTAACATAATGGACCGGTGGGATGATGTATTCATTACTTTAATTTTTTAAAGCATATTTTTAGCTTTTTTTTTACTGATTTATTCACAATGTTTTCACTTGATGCTTCAACTTCTGTTTAAGGGAACGCTGAATGCCTAAATAATTTGAAAATCTGTTGGACTTCATCAACAGCTCATACACCCCTTGATTCCCGTGGTCCCTCTTGTGGTCCCCTTAAAGGATCCACGGGAACGAAAGTGACCATGGTCCCTGTTTGTTTATACGTCCCCACGGATGGGCTCGAGCCTACCCTGAATTAGTTCTCAAATTACTCTATTAGTTAATCTGTTGCACTATCTAACATAAACAGTAGAGTAACCACCTGAAATCCACTCTGTCTGGAATTTGATTTGCACTTAAAAATGATAACTGAAAAAGAAATTAACACGACTGCCTATAAACAGAGCACCGACAAATTAGTATCGGTCTGGTTCCGCTATTCAATCTGGTCACTAGGCTCTGCCCGGGGTTACGCTATCCCGAAAAGACTCCATCACCCAACAGTTCAAGACCTCTGCCCTATTTGGCATTCCATTTTCCGCTTCCTGCTCTAGAACTGCGATCTTTAAGGTCCCTCCATCCTTCTCTACTTCCCGTGCTGAGTTCTTGCCTCTGAGAAGAGTAGTAAGACCTCTTAGTTGGTTAGGCAGGATTCTACTTCACCTCGTTCTTAGGGATCTCTTATCCGTTGAGATTTCCTGCACGACTACTAGGAACAGTAAAACATCACTCTTTCTTGAAGAAATACAATTATAGTACAAAATAATCATAATTTAAGGTTGTATATTTTGAAGGAAATCGTATAAATAATATCACAGCGCACTAATATATTATGAGCAGTATAGGAATGATTGCAGGGGATATAATTAACTGGAAAAAAAATGCGGATGTGACTACATTTTCTTTCTCAGGTTCACCAGCATTGAATACCAGCTTCGAAGAATCTTTTTCTGTCAGCACCATGCCTCCGGTAGTGTTCAAGAAAATTCAGCGCCAAACATCGAAACCTGGAACTAGAGGCGAGATGACTAAATCAGACTCACCGATGCTGAACTATATTTTTGACTCATACGCGACAAGCAACAAACATTTCCATGATAAGTATGTCATGCTATTTATTACAATTAAGGAAAACTGATTTTGTCACTTTTTATTTTCGCAACATTCTCTAAAATTGTACAAAATGCTCTCAAAAACCCTGGCAACAAATTTAAATTCATGAATTTAATCTTTAATTTATTCATCTAAATGGGATCCAATAATAAAGTAAGGCTATAACAACAAACAAAATTAGCATGATAAGCGTTATTTTGATGCAGCCATCAACTTTATAGACTCTAAGGTATCCTTAAAAGCTACTTCCATTGTACATTTTTACGATTATTTTAATTAATAGGTTTTATGTAAGTAATTTTATTAAATGTTTGATTAAACTCTACATAAGTAGTGCAGCATTATTGCTGCGTGCATTCTTTTTAAACTTTGTTTTTGCATTTCATGCTTTTGTGATTCAGCTTTTCTTGTTTTTTACGCTTGTTAGATGGAGTTGCAATGTTCTTGGATATTAAATATCTGATTAAGAAAAAATATTTTTTTACAGAAAACTTGCAATTAAACAGTTATAGTTATTGTTGTAAGTAACCGTTAGTTATGAACTCCACTCTATATTTAGATAATATTATATATTAACTATTTAATATTATATTATTATTAATAACCCTTGGTAATTATTTTTTGTAATTTGATTAGAAAACATCCACATAGCTGTTGAACTATTACAGTCACCGGAAATCTTTCTTTTTAAATCTTACCAAATAAATAAATTTATAATATATTTTTAGGCAAATAAATACAACCGAAGAGGGAGAGCACGACTCGTTTAACAGTGAAACTAATTTCGGTTAATACCAGCCTACGTTATCTCATTTGCCGGTCTAATGAAGATCCTTTTCAGCCCGACAGCGGTGAGGGGATTCTCTCACACCGCGAACCGTCTACTTCAAAATTAAAATCGTAAAAGTCTTCTGCAATCGAACGAGCGCTTAGTACTGTGTGTATCGCTATAAGAATATACGCAAAAAACGGAAAATTCACCTTAATTTTTTTTATACTGTTATAAACCAAATTACCTGTCAGTAAGGATGAAGTTTTGATTTCAATTGTGATAAGCCGTGTGCATGAAATAAATTAATACAATATTTTATTTACGTAATCTGTTTTATGCTTTAAGATACTTTGTTGCGATTTAAATTATTTAAGTTTATAAATATTTCGGGTAGCTCCGGTGGAAGAGGAGTTTTAATTTGTAGCTATAGCACGTCTAATAGAAAATCCCGGTTTGAATTAAACGTTTCTAGTCTAGGGTACTATTATTTTTAGAAACCGACTTTTACATATACGAGTATGTGACGTTGATTATCCTTAATTGTTATTGTAATTAAGAAAAAGGTGCTAGATTTGTTTAAAATTAAGTCGTTTCATTTAGACGTGTGCTGCTAAGAAGGGATGGCGCTATACTAATCGCACCTATGTGTGTGATTGACTGTGTGTTTACTGCTTATCATCCATCTCCGTGTCTTCTATTCTATCTTAGTTAATGGCTGTATATTCGTTACAATACTTTATGGTTTTGTATTCGTTTCTACGTTCTTATGGATGACAAATTGTTGCCATCTCGGTCACGCTTAAAAAGCTAGCATGAAGAATTAAGCTTAAAGAATTACTATAACACTATGAGAAATGAATGACTTTTTTCTCTGTAGATTTAAGGCTCCTTCCTTCGAAGGAGACACATCATCAGCAGAAGACACCCCAATGGAAGCCGATACTGGAGCAACAGTTGTTTTTAACTGTCATGTGTCTTCTTTACGGGACAAAATGGTGAGTAATTATTTACGCCTTATGACATTGAAATTATTGGTTCAAATTAACCACAGTGTTTGTCATATTTTTTTAAATCCTGTTTAGTCTTAAGTCCCAGGTGTCCCAGATTTCGGTTTTCGTTTCCTTTAAGGTCCTAATCAAATTTATCCTATACTCGTAGGTCTTTCTTTCCGTCTACTTGATTCCTATTATCTATCGGACTTATGAACGATACTATTGTTCTGTATTTGAAACTTTTATATTATTTTACACCAATACTATGATTAAGATCTATAATTTTGTTGAAAACTTGAAACATGATATTATTGATATTAATATACTGCGAACTAGTTGACCTAGTTTTAAACTTGGTAGTTTGTTGCAGGTATCTTGGCTTAGAGTTTCAGACGATGACAACTTGGAATTGCTGACGTTAGATTTAGAAAGACACACGGCGGATTTGAGGTGTGTGAGACATTGAGAAACTTGCATCCTTTCACTTTCTTTGATTATCCGTAATTAAAAAACGGTTTTATTATCAAGCAATGATGCCCAATATCTAGACAATACCCCGATTGAAGCATCCTCATAATATGCTGTACAAAGAGCAGCCTCCTAGTCCTCCTGCCATGCATCAGCGCGTGTCGGAATTTCAAAATTTAGCTTAGCTATTTACTATGGAAGGTCAGGTGTGTCGTCATTAGACAAATAAGTTCAAAGTTCCCTTTTAACCCCTTACTTCTCTTACTTATTTTCCTTTTAGGTATCGAGTTGACCTTGCAGGAGAAACTTGGCGTTTAGCTTTATCCAACGCCAAAGTGTCCGACACCGGAACTTATTGCTGCCATGTGTCAACGCATCCTCCTATGACCAAACGATTTAAATTGGTTGTTCATCGTGAGTTAATAATTATACTAATAACATTTCAATGCAATGCTGAAAATATAAAGTTACACACTAAATCAATCCCACAGGTCCTGAAATAAAGCTGACCAAGGAAGCCTTCTTGGAGACTAGTGAGACTCTATCCCTGAAGTGTATGATTATCCACTTGGACCCAGGTGAAAGTACTCCCGCCCTTCGCTGGTACAGAGGAAACAGCTCCGTCCCTTTGGACGAAGTTAGAGGCGGAGTACTGATAGAGACTGATCAACATACGCTTACTAGCCAACTACAGGTAAGATTAGTATTACAACGCCCTTTAAAATAATAAAATAAGTGATGTGTGGTAAAAAAATAAATCCTAAGAGATATTAAATCAAATATTTATTTTTACATTTCATTTAGAGCGCGCGGCTTCTTTTTTTTTATATATATTATACCTTTATTTTACTTTGCATTGCTTTTAGTTTACGTAAAACTGTATTTGCTAAAAAAATACCCAGCAAGTTGACAACACCAGTGTGTAGGGTTGTAACGAATGTGCCGAGCGATTTCTATAAGCAAATGCGACGATTACGAATGCAGTTGCGAAGATTAGAAGCTAATGCGAAAGGCAATCATTCTGGTGACAATAATGACTGACAGATTGGGTTATGCACAGCTTTAACCTGACACGAAGACCACGTTTCCATCGCCAGACAGAATCATCGAGCCTCGCACAACGACTAGAAAACGGGGTACAATGTACAATAAATTACGCGCTAAATAACTTTGCAACTCTGAAGTGCCGTCCTTAGACTAAAACGCCATTAAACATAAAAGTAAAATTTAGTAAAAAATATAAACAATTAAATGCAGAGCTATTTCTTAGAAAATTATAAAGAATTTGCAATTTTAGTAGTCAGACATGATATTGCAAATATCAAAATTAGTTATCAAGTAACTTCGATTTTTCATAATATACCTATTCGCCCTTTACACGCTTCGGATCCTTAAGTATCTTAATTTCATGATCTATACACAGTGTTAACTTCAGAGCCACAAAGTTATTTGGCGGGTAGGTATTCAAATAAGCATAATAATGTTATGATAAAAGAATCGCTATCTATATTTAGTTTGTAAACACACATGGTTATTAACGCGAATCTTCGCGCGTTCATTTTGCACATTTTATTATAAAACGAGAGTTTCGCTTTTGCATAATATGTTACAATGAAAATATTCGTTACAACCCTATATTATTAAAAAAATCTTCTTATGAGAAAGTTCTGTTCATAGAGATACTTACTCGTAGGTATAAAAAAATGCAAATTGCATTTGTTGATTAGTCTTTCATTCACGCACCTTCTTTACAACGGTAATTTTTGCATGGAGAAACATAGATTGTGATCCAAAAATTTAAAAAGTTGTACGGCGGATTTAATCTCATTCCCACCAAAAAAATCTAAATAAGCTTAATTAAAAATCCTTTTTAAACAAGCTTTTAAAGCCGTGGAGTAGAGTATCCTTGTTAAGACAAATCCTTCCGGCTCCATCATGAGACCCTGGACATCACATATGACTAAATATCTTGTTAAGACGAATCCAACGAGCCCAAACACGACTAGGTTGTGTTGTGTATTAGAGGAGTTCCTATGGCCACCTTCCGTCTCCATCATCAGACCAGCTCCATGGTACCATAATATTGTATTGTCATCGTGGTTACACAAGTGTACCAAATTTCAGCAAAATCCAATGGCAGCAAGTGCTTCAAAATTGAGTTGCAAGATTTCGCCCGAACATACCCACAAACCCACCCACATACATACATACATACAGTGCAAGCTAAATAAAAGCTTGTAAATAAAAAAGGCAGGCATACCCACGGATGGACAGCTAGTCCTGAATAAATAGATCCTTCTTATAGTGCCATATCCTAACGGATGTTGACAACCATCTCTCTGAACTCCTCCCTCCGTTCCGTCAATCTTCTTAGCTCCACTGCTCTTCCAGTGCCCGTCCAGCTTTTCAGGTTGTCGTACCATAGATCAAAAAGTTCAAAAACTACAATATTATGGCAAAATTTACGAAACATGAAATGGAAGTGAAGTTCGCCATAGTGACTACTTCGAAAGACAATGGTTAGATGATCGACAATTTAGGGTCGAGTTTCTATTCACATCGGAGTAAATTAATCTAAATTACTACGTAAATCTAAACCTATACAGATAATATTACAATATAATTTCGGTTCGGTGGCGACTGTATACAAAACAGGGAATAATCAGGAAACATTCATTTACAAAATGGAGACGACCCCATTCAAATAAGTACTAACTTAATTAATTCCTTCCTTATTGTCGGTGGGATAAAGAGATAATACAAAACACAAGATTTCAAGGCCGACTGATGAAAGGGTGGAATGAGAATAAGCCCCGGTATATTTTACGATTTCGTTATACCTATAGATAGGTATATTTCGATTAGACTCGTTGTAATTATATTTTGGGTAAAGGTGAGCAGATAGAACTCGGGCCATGAACTGAAACCACAAAAATGTCGGATCGGATAATACGTGTCCCAGCTAACATAAAAATCATAAAAAATACACAGAATGACATATTACCAGCTGACATCATAGAAAGAATCAACTTATAAAATAAAAACGTTTTAAAATTTTAAATTAGGCGAAAACAAGCTAATTAAGAATAATTTAAAATAATAATCAGGAAATTAAAGCAAGCTTTGGGGGTTGGCTAAACTGTGGCCTGCGCGTTTCACAAAATTTGCGGGAGTCGCGAACTCAAAGGAAAACATTTTAGAAACCGGGAAACCACATGACGAGGTCAAATCAAGATACACGCACGCCTCACCCTGTCTGTTCTACACCCTCTAGGCCTGTAACTTTACCTCCTCGTTCAGACTGAATTGCCGTAATATATTTGCGGGGTAAAGTGTAAGTGGCAACTTAAATATTCTCCCCACTTACTCGACCTGAGGTATCTCTATGAAAATATATATCTTGTTGAGGCTTTCTCGCAGTATTCTCTGCGCATTATTTAAAATCTTCTGAGCCAGAGGGCTGGCTGGTGGAATGGTTTAGAGTGGGTTCAGTATGTGGCCTGTGTGCCACCATGAAGCCCTGCTCAGAAGAACAGTCAATATTGACGGCTCCGTAGCCTGGTTGGTCGTATGCATGCCTTCGAAACACAGGGTCGCAGGTTCGAATCCCGCCCAGGGCAAAAATTAGTGTGTTGAGCACTTGTGTTTGCCTTGTCTGGATGTTGTTTATCTATAAGTATTAAGAATCGTGCGCTTTGGCATGCCCTTGGGGAGGCCTACGTCCAGCAGTGAATTGCAATAGGCTGATTTATTGATTGATTGATTAAGAATATATGTTTTGATTTTAAGATGGCCGTGTGTGAGATGTCCCCACATATTTATTTATATACGAGTATAATTAAAGTTTTTAAATAGGTTAAATAAATTAAAAAAAATATGTAAATTATATTGTGATTTGAATAGTGTTTTAATCACAGTACGATTCTCATATTTCTTGCATTTTTTTTTAAATTGAACATGCCGCCTTGGATACAGGTTTCTCAACTCAAGGTCGATGACGCCGGGAACTACACCTGCGCTTTGCACGTCCCGCTTAAAATGAAGGCTGTTGCCAGAGTACACGTATTGCAGGGTAAGTTTTTTGCGTACCTATTTTGTTTCCGATTACGAGAGTAATAAGTTGAGAAACTTACGGGTTAATCTCTAATCAGGATCTTGTAGGTGTCCCTACATATCACATATTAAGACGGTAGTTTAATAATGAATTTAGTATAAATAGAGGCCCACGGCCAACAATAAATCAGTTCTGCACTTGAACTCAACCTCTTATCATTTACACCCTCTCCCTAACCAGCTAATCAGTACGCATCTGAATAGCATCCAAATCGACAACTACTTACCAGCGCACGTCTGGTAAATTGGTGACCCCGAAAAACTTTACACGCGACAACATGCCGGATGAGGACAATTAGTCAGAGGAGCTGCAGGCTGCAATGCTCGCCGCCCTGTCAGTCAAGTCGCAGATAATACCATTTTGGCGCGATTCGCCGACGACTTGGTTCACGCATTTCGAAGCCGTCATCGAACCACAGCATAAAACGGATCAGCAGAAATATATATATCTACTAAGGCAACTGCAAGAGCAAGACCTCAAACACATCTCAGATATATTAAAAAATCCACCTGAAGTAGGGAAATTTAAGACACTAAAGGAGCGTCTCATCGCAGTCTATGAGGAATCAAACACACGAAAATATCAAAGGCTCAATAATGGATTACCGTTAGGTGATCAAAAACCCAGTTAATTACTACGACAGATGAGAGAACTAGCTTGTGGAATGCTTACAGACGCAGGCCTGAAGGTAGAATGGTTAAAACAGCTACCTGCACACATTCGAACAGTTTTATCGGCTAAGTTTGATGACTTATTAGATACGCTCGCAACAATCGCCGATAGAATTATTGAGTTCGAGGCACCTGCCGGCGCAAGCTTATTGGAGGTCTCACACAAAATGAATCATACCCACACAGATATAACGCAACGTATCGATATGCTAGCAAGCGAGCTGGCAGTCTTGCGTACGACTCGCCCGGGCAGGTACCCGGTATCACCAAACCGCTTGACATCTCGCTCACGCACGTACAATCGATCAAATTCACCAGTTCCGCGTCAACAATCTAGAGAGAGAGAGCATGCTCAGCTTAGCAATAGAGTGTGTTGGTATCATGATACGTTTGGTCCGAACGCTAGGCGGTGTCGACATCCTTGCAACTATAAGAAAAGTAGCCAGGGAAACTTCAGCCAGCATCAATAATGGCGGGTATTGATGTACCAACAAAAGGCAACCGTCTATGTATTTACGACATTAACAGCAGAGAACGCTACTTGATTGATACTGGCGCAGAGATCTCCGTATTGGCCTACAAAGGGAAATATAGACAGGGGACTGACGCATACAAATTGTTTGCAGCAAACAACACGCCAATTAAAACGTATGGAGAAAAAACCATGATATTGAACCTGGGACTTCGACGTAGTTTTCGTTGGACATTTGTTGTAGCGGATGTAAAAACATCGATCTTAGGAGCAGATTTTTTAAATCATTACAAATTAATGGTTGATCTATACAATCAAAAGATAATTGATCAGATGACAGATTTGGCCGTCAACGCTGCTGTCATTCACACTAAACAGCACAGAGAAATAAGGGAGAAGAGGTGCCCTAAGCAATGTAGTCTAGCTTCAATCAGTGTGGTCCTGACGTCATAACTCAATAGTGCTCCCACGCCAGGGGCGCTGTAATCAGTTTGACTCGTTCTCGGCCCCGTGCAGACTCATTGTTTTTTAATAAAAAAAATCGCATTCATGTGTTTCAGTGCAAAATGAAGTGTCTATAATTTCATGCAAAAGCTATACGGACGACCGACGTATAATAGACGGAAATAGAATATCTTTTCACTCGTAAGTATTTTTAGTTTTACACTTATTTGTTTTATTATTCTAGAAAGTTCGATGTAGCGACTAGTAAATTATTTATACTAAGTGACATCTAGCGCCACGTAGAATAACTTTTACCGTTAAAAACAAGGGCCCTACTCAGGCCGAACAAAAATAATATCGGAGGGTCACAAAGGTTGTTAAATTACAAAAGTATAGTTTTCAAAGTATATTGTTTCAATCATAATCATAATCATAATCATTTATTTGCTAGAAAATGGTACAGTTTTGCAGATGAACAGCATCATAAAAATTAAAAGCTCATTTTCAGTCACATCAGGTATTATATCCTTATGTGTAGAACAAAGATATGTGCCCAAATAATGGTATCTTAAGAGTGTACTTGTTGTTAGCGTGCATTTAACCAACCTGGAGTAATCTTTTACTCGAATGTTTTCCCTACTTATTGAATTATTCTAGTATACGGGAATTCAAATTAATTAGTTACTATTTTTTACTATTTCTTCTTATTTTAGAGTTTTGTTTTTTCTAGATTTCCTTTGATGTCTATCACGGTGAGGAATAAGTGGATTTCTGCAATTAACCGTGAAGGTTGAACACCAACTAAATATAGTAAAATATGTTCTCTTCACTTTGATCCAGAAGACTTTATTAAAACAAAAAAAGGTTATAGAAAAATACGAGATGGTGCTGTCCCAAAAAAATCCGATACAAGATCAGGTATTTTTTAATGACAGGATTAATCATTAATACTATGGAATTGAAATTCATGAAGTTTGTGTTAGCTCATTTCTAAAATTTATTACCTATTATTTATATATTTTCTCCCAGGATCAGAACAACCAACCACTCAAACCATCCAACCCAAAGGATCTTAACGAATTTTTAATACTTAATGACACGCCAAAAGAAAAGAAATTGAAAGAAGAAGGGTCAATGTCCATAATAAATAAAATATAATGCCTAAAGCTTTAAAGTAATTTTTTAATGGTTCCTACCTACCTGCCATACACATTAACAATCCATATCTTGAGATCTACTAAATCGATTTTCGATCGATTAAATTTGCATCAGTCTAAGTTAAAAAGTAACTAATCAAAGCCGCATAGTATTATATCGAAATTTTATTGCAATAATGTTGACAATTTAGACGATTTTCAATTTTTGGTTTCTTTAGCTATAGAGAGACCAAAAATAGTGATTGGCGATTGTCTACTGATCATGAGAGTTTGTTTAGGTGATCTTAGTTTATTTTACAGCTAAACACTTTTCTGCACTGCCATTTATATGACCATTTTAAATTTTGTAACACAATTTTATGACATTTTACTTAGAAGCATCTATCAGTCGGCATTAATCTATCAGTCGGCATTAATCTATCAGTCGGCATTAAAAAATGAAAATCTTAAAAATTCCTTATAAGATGACCCCCATGAGATGACCCCCATTTTTACTTGTCCGGCCCTAGCTAAAACATGCTTACTACTTCTGTCATCTAGTGTCGAGTAGGAGAATTTTTTCAAACACCGACGCATAGATATCACAAAACTTGCTTACAGAGTTCTACTACTGGCCCCTAGATACCAGCACGGCTGTGTCAACGCATAACCACTTCACTTGGTTCTATACAGAAAACGAGATAAGGCATCTCTTCTCCCTTATTTCTCTGTGCTAAGCAGTCATCTATACATGTACTTAGTCAGGAACAGACATATTATGAAATCCTAAAACAATATCCGGATCTGTTTCGCCCAGTCTCACATATAAATACATCAAAACGAGCTTCTAAACTTAAATGTTTAACACAATCTCACTGCACTTCCCTAGCCACTCAAAACGCAATCCAATGGAATCCTGAAAAGAAACAACTGACCGCCGCCAGCGAGTGCAGCTGACGATGACAGCACTGTGTAGCATCGGGCGCATACAAGACAGACTTGCAGTCTACTGGGCACCGACCGGCGCGTGCGGCCGGCCAGCGGCGAATGACAGGCAGAGCAAGGCAGACAGACGAGCCCGGAGCACAACTTGAACGCACCGATGACCAATCAAATCGACGCGTACATTGCGCATGCGCCCACACGCCGCGCTGCGCGCAGGAACAAGACAGAAGCGACCGCGATTTTAATAATAAAATTTATGTAACGTTAACACTTAGGAGGGAGCCATGTAGGTGTCCCTACATATCACATATTTAGACGGTAGTTTAATAATGAATTTAGTATAAATAGAGGCCCACGGCCAACAATAAATCAGTTCTGCACTTGAACTCAACCTCTTATCATTTACACCCTCTCCCTAACCAGCTAATCAGTACGCATCTGAATAGCATCCAAATCGACAACTACCTACTTATCAGCGCACGTCTGGTAAAATCTCAATACATCAGACGTTTGTACACACAACGTCATGTGTACAAAATCGATTAATGTATTGAGAATCTGATTGGAGATTAACCAGTAATTTGGCTTATGCAAAATGACAAAAATCACAAAATGTCAGACACGCAAAATGCCAGATACACGGGATGCTAAGTGCGTGGAATGCCACATTATGCGGGATCTGCCTTTCGAGTAGGTATTCACTTCGCTCACATAGACACGTCGTCGTTTTCGGTACGTTGCTGGAACTTAGATTTGGGTTTAGGTCACCATCTGGGTCTAGACACCACCGGTATGTTTAGATAGGTCCAATCTCCTATGTTCTCTGAAGACCTTCTTTTGATGTGCCCGAACCAGCTTAGTCTGCTTTATGGATTTTATCGGCGACGTCACTTACTCCCCGACTACTGCGAACGTATTCATTGCGAATTTTGTCGAGTGTGTTATGCTATGAAAATGAAAGTTGTATTTGTTTCAGGTTCAAGCCTCGCGGAACTGCAGAGCGGTGTCAAGACCACTACGAGTTATCTGAACCTGTTGTTGGCTGCTATCCTAGTAGTGCTAGGTTCTTACGACGATGCAAGATGACCAGCTTACTAGGTTAAAACTAAATAACTGTTTAACAAAGGGTCATTTCATTCTAATCGGGCAGCTGTTTTCGGTGACATTAGTAAATCTTATTATCTATGAATCAGTGCGGGCCGTGAATATCCACGCGTCCTGTACTATTGTTTCTGTGTTTAATGTTAGTATAGACTTCAAACAACCTCACCGCTCGCTTCCTTTAGCATAGATTGACCCTTACGGATAACGCAAGCATAAATGGGATCGTCGATTTGTGTAAATAGATACAATTCAACGTTATGATACAATTCAACGTTATGTGTGTTTTCTCCGTCGCCAAATGCGAATTTAGTGTTAATTGATATACAGATGTCTATTAATAAAATCTATAAGTTCCCAAAAAATGTCTTACCTGATAGTTTATACCTCTATAGTATCAAATATTTTAGAATCAAAGAAAACAACCAAAAACGTGTACCTTCCGGCGGTACTTGAACCCACGACCTTCGGCTTATACGCAGCCAACGTGCTTACTAACTACACCACGGAGGGCATAGTGGCAGCGCCTAAATTTGTTCTTGCTTGTTGTCTATGAAATTAAGAAATTAAAAAGTCTCATATTTGAATTTGAATTTTGAATTTGAAATTATGACGTCACCATAATAGGCAACCACGTACATTATAGCGTGTTTTTTCTATAATATCAAATCAAAATTCAAATATAATTTGAAATTATGACGTCACCATAATAGGCAACCACTTGGTACATTATAGCGTGTTTTTTCTATAATATCAAATCAAAATTCAAATATAATTTGAAATTATGACGTCACCATAATAGGCAACCACTTGGTACATTATAGCGTGCTTTTTCTATAATATCAAAGCAAAATTACTCATTTGTCCTTGCTTATCCGTGTATTTAAATAAAGATCCTTATAAATATATAAAAATACCGTCCAAGGATCACTCGGTTAAAAATTTGGACCATTAGAAAATTGTAAATAACATAAGATCATGTTTTTTTTTAAATTTATGTTTCGTATTCAACCTATAGGTACTTAAAACAACATATCACAAAATGTTACAATAAGTAACAATATCCTTTTAGTAAAATTACATTATACTATATATTTATTCGAACGTAAAAACAATCCACGGTACTTAACCTTTTAATTTAGTATCTAATAATAACTATTCCTAGAAGGACGTGTCAATATCCGCCAATCGCATATCGTCATAGTAATGTTAGTTATATGAATTTATCGTGTAATGTCCCTTTCAATAGAATCCGGCAATAATGTAAACAAACCAATTTAAACACGATTACTTCGTAATTACTTACATTTGAGTAGGTATCAATCCTGATCATATTCACATTTCAAGGAACCATACATTCTTACAATAATTTCGCCCCCTATTAACTTCTTTATGATAGTTATTTTAATAAAAAATACTCGGACGACAAAACTTTTAATAATTTGTAAAACAGTCATATTAATTTTTTACTCATCAAAGTCTTGTTTTTCTTTGGAAAGTTAGTGTCAAAAAATTATCTTGTTTACATTATTTCCGGATTCTACTGAAAGGGACCTTCCTTAATCGGAAATTACAATATTTTTTAAAAATCTAACAGTATAGCCAAACCATATAAATGTGATGTTACATTACATAGCCGTAATCATGAATGTTGTAGAGGAACTAATTTTAATAATTGAAAACTTTCGTGTGTAGAATGAAACTCTTAGTTAATCAATACACTTTACTTGTAAATAGAATGAATGTTGGTTGATTTCTTAATGACAGTATGCACGCCTAACGTTTCTATGTTAGTATAAAAACTCTGAAAATATGTTTTAAGCATTTATTTTAATTCAGCATGTAAATAAACGTCGGTATCTATCTATAGATTATCTCCACAGAAAAACGTACTCGTTCTTTCAGTTAACGTAACACTTTGAAGGTGATTTTCAAAAACCCAACATAGTATAAAAATGTTATGTTAAAGAATTGCATGTATGATGTAGGATGAATACCTACTTGCACTCCTACTTGCATTCGACCTAAAAAAACACTTTAATCTGAATTAAATTAATGAATTATTCTTGTAATAATTAATTATCTTCCTCTAAATTAAAAATTTTCATTATTTTAAATTAATATTAAAATTATTTATTTGTGTGTAATATTACTTACTACTGTTAATATTTTTACTATATTAAAAAAATATACCTATACCCAAAGTCTAAGTTATAGTTTAAGTCTTCTTCAAACTGTGTATCTTTCACTGAATTATTATGGTATATACATTTAACAGTCCATACTTCCGAATAGTTTTTACCCGAATTTGAAAGGGTCGAAAACGTTTTACAGAATTTTTAGCTCCCATTTGTATTATTTTCCAGAACATCATAACCCTATAAATGCGTTAACCAGAAGTATTATTTCCCAGAATAACTACAACCATATTCCTAAAACCACATTTTTTTTTAAATAACCGAAATTACTATTTCCATAAGTTTTACATGTCCTAAATTATATTTTCCAGATTCGAAGTTTCATCATTTCAGATTTATGCAAAGAGTTATTATATTTTGTCATTTGCCTTTGTCAAAACTATAATTAACTAATGCTCAAAATCAGGGCGGGTGCGAGCGTAGCGAGTACGGGGGTTCGGGGCACAAGCGAGTTCGGGGCACAAGCGAGCACGGCTCCCTCCGCCATACCCTTCGGGGTTAGGTTGTCCTGTGACCACCCATGCCTGCTTGCAGGCATGCTATATTACTAGGTAAGCAAAATAATACACCTGTATTATAAACTTTTGGAAACATGTTCATGGTAAGGTGATCATACTGGAAAATAATTATGTGGAATTCTGAATTATCTCTTTTCTATGAATGAAAACAAAGGTCAATTAAATAAAAAAATGAAACAAACATCTGGGAAATAATAATATGGGTGAAGTAATTTTGGTAAAAAATTAATAGGAAAGGTGAAAAAAATGCAAATCGTTTTCGGCAAAATAATATTCGGTTTTAAAAATTTCGGATATAAGATAGGTAACCCATTTACCTACCTATGTGTTAAGTGATATGTACGGGACAGCATTTAAAGTATTATATAGATAGCTGCAACAAAATTTACGTCTTATTAAAACCTTTCACGAGGTTCTGCAAGAAACTGTGAAAACTTTCAAAACTGCAGGTTTACTATATGTTTTTGTTATAAAAATATATATTAGCGGTAAGGGTGTTTTGCCCATCGCAAATAAAGTATCGAATAACGTTAAAATACTGAACTTATTATGAAACTGAAATTCCTTATTGACAAGTGTTGTTACTTGGAACAGACCATACAATTATTATACGAGTACTATACTTATTATATCTAACATATCGGTGCTTTTGTTGACTGTTAATTTAGAAAGTTAGATTATTAATAAAAATAAAAACTAAGTTTAATGTACGTACTTAGTCATAATGTTGTGATATACCTAAGATTTTTTAAATAAAAATATTAATAAAACTTATTTTTATTCTATATTTTAACCAAGTTTTTCATATACCTAAAGTCTAAATTTTAAAAAGACAAAGATTATGATAATGATTGAAATTGCGTTCACATATTACTCACACTTTGTGCTGTGATAAAATTATCGAAAACTCTACGCCAATCTATTCATAATGCAAATTTCTTCTCTCTAATGCTCTTGATGATGGTATAAAGACAGCACCAACCTACCTATCTCGAATATTCGAGATGCACGCACGGCGGGTACGGGACAGCTGGCTGCGGACGCGCATCCGGCGTCGACCGTCATCGGCATCGATCGTACTTGGTGCGCCTGACTCTTTTACCATACTCTTTTACCATACAACACAATTGTTGCAACAACAACAAAAATATAGTAAAATATTGTAAAAATCAAATATTAATAACAAATTTAACAAACCATAGGTAACTGCCATCACAGTAATAAGCTTACAATGTTTAATAGAACACAAATTGTTTCTCTTTTATATTATTTTAGAAAGCGAATGTAAGGCTTGATAAATGGTAAAGGATTATAGAGATAAAACGAAAGAAATTTGGTAGATTGTAGGACTCTTGGATTGTGTAAAGTAAGGTTGTTCACCAAAGTAAAAAAATGCAGCAGCATGACTCCACAGGCAAAGAGATTGTGTTTGTAAATCTAATATATGGCAAAGAGATTATGTTTGTAAATCTAATAATCTGAATAAGTTTGTATATTAATGCTACTCAAGTACTTTCCACCTATTCCGCTAAGTTCGTTGAACTAATTGGACAAAAATTTCCTTAATTATTATTAACAAATAATGTTCAAGTTGAACTTGCTGGATGATATTGGATTTATTTATATTTTAAATTTATAAAGCGAGCAATCCATACATGATAATATTAAAATAATTATTTGGTTAATTAACATGTCATGCTAACGCCATTCCCTAAGACTTCTATTTATCACAAAATGACACTATCCCATAAATCTTTTCTGCCAGTAAAATTACTTAAAATGGAGGTAAAGAAGAAAATACATAGAAAAAGAAAAAAAATATAATTTACTCTTCTCATGTTCTGAAAGTGCTTATTTGTGCAGGATATAGGTTGCACAAAATCGAATTTTGTGCACAAGTGCATTAACGTATCTACTCATAAATGTATCTATATTAAGGCAAAGAAAATGAGCCATACAGCCAAACACAATAAGAACTTCATAGATAGAATTTGTTATTTTATAATATTTACTTTAATTTGTTTGCCTTATGTTTTTTTAAGACAAAATTTAAATTCAAGTACGGTAGAATATTTAATTAATTGAAGAAAATTATTATTACAAAATTAAATTAAAAAAAATAAAGCGGCGGGAAACAGCTCTTGTTTTTTCGTGTGTTTATTGTGAAGAAGAGGATTTAACAGTCTCTCTTAATACGCTTATGAAATTAATGCACAGAGTTGTGCAACAGATATTACCGCCAAAGTCTCGGGAAAAATATCTCAAAGTATACGAGAGTTGTGCAACAGATATTACCGCCAAAGTCTCGGGAAAAATATCTCAAAGTATACGAGAGTTGTGCAACAGATATTACCGCCAAAGTCTCGGGAAAAATATCTCAAAGTATACGAGAGTTGTGCAACAGATATTACCGCCAAAGTCTCGGGAAAAATATCTCAAAGATTACGATAATTTTGTAAATTGGTTAATTAAAGAAATGTTATGTTATACTACTGTTTTATTTCCTCGAAATCGAAGTGAAAAGCAGAGTTTATAACTCGTCCACAAAAACATTTTATCCTAGACATTACTATCAAAAATGGTTCGTTTTGTGCACTTGTTGTAAAATCTACTATTTATGTGCGTGTGTGTGGGCAGAAATATTATTGGTTACGACAATATAAAGGCAGATCCATCGTATGGCAAAAATGATGAAGAATCAAGCTGTCTCTCTCTTACTATCTCTTTCAACATTAGTTCTATTTAAATAGGATTTTTAGCTGCATGTAAAAACAAACGAACTCTTATGTTGTAAAATGGAAAAATAATAATAAAATACAAAAAACATTGCGAATTGCCAATCCGTTACAACTCAAGTTGAAAAAGAAAGATAAATAGCTGTGTGTAAAAGAAAACCTGCATTGCAGCATCCGATTCTCATATAAATGTTCCTAAATAAAGCAATTACAAAAGTTAAAGAAGAATTAAAAAAGGAAACCAGCATGCTATCACAAGAAAATTATAAAAGGAAAAAAAAGGAAACCAGCATGCTAACACACAAAAATGATAAAAGGAATGAAATACAACAAACTAACTCAACAATTGAGAATCTGATCAAAGAAAATGAAACTCTAAAACAAGAAATCCGAGAAATTCAATTAATTTCTACCACTAATGAACCTTACATTGAGTCTGAATGTTATAAGAAGAAAATCGTTCTTTATGGGCTAACAGAATACTACAGAGACAACGAAAATGACCTCCACCTCAGAATCATAGAACTATTTCGAGATAATATCCAGAACATAGACTTGATGGGATATGTAGAAGATGCGTACAGAGTAGGAAAGTGCTCAAATAACTACAACCATCCATTAGTGGTTGAACTACTGAGCAATAGAACAACAAAATGTATACTGGAAAACACTTACTACTTTAAAGGAACAATATTATCTGTAATTGAATTTCTCGATAGTAAGGGAAGACAGGAAAGAAGAAAAATGAGAGAAGAAATGATCGCTGCCCGTAAAAGGGGATGCCATCAAAAACATAACTTGTAAAAAAACCAAGTCTCGCACGCAACTTAGTCTACCGTAAAAAGTTGTGAGATCCATGTAAAACCAAGTCTCGCACGCAACTTAGTCTACCGTAAAAAGTTGTGAGATCCATGTAATACCAAGTCGGTTAATTTATTCAGTCCCTACTTAAGAGTCCTTCTGTCTTAAGTTATTACGTAATTAGCTCACCTAACAACATCTTATAGTGAAAAGATCAATATTAAAAATCTCTTATGTTTTAAATAAATACATAGATTGACTTGGCAATCGCACTAAACAATCAAATTTAATATAATAATGTATTAATTGTGAGATACATTATGTTTTCATGCGATTGCCAGGTCAATCTATGTATTTATTTAAAACATAAGAGATTTTTAATATTGATCTGGTCACTATAAGATGTTGTTAGGTGAGCTAATTACGTAATAACTTAAGACAGAAGGACTCTTAAGTAGGGACTGAATAAATTAACCGACTTGGTATTATATGGATCTCACAACTTTTTACGGTAGACTAAGTTCGAGACTTGGTTTTTTTACAAGTTATGTTTTTGATGGCATCTCATTTCTTTTTGTAGATCGCATGAAAACACAATGTAAAAATGCACACCTACGCTCCACCGACCCTACACCTAACCTACACCTAACCTACACCTACCCTATACCTACCCTATACCTACCCTATACCGACCCTACACCTAACCTACACCTAACCTACACCTACCCTATACCTACCCTATACCTACCCTATACCTACCCTACACCTATCCAACACCTATCCAACACCTACCCTACACCTACCCTACACCTACCCTGCACCTCTTATTCAATTATATTCCATTATGCAGGTACACTGATTCATTTACTGCAAATGTAACTTTGTAATCCTATATAATGCCCCAAGATTTATATGGGATTACAAAGTTATCTAGCAAATGATGTATCTAGAAAACTGGGCCGAAATTGCAAAATGTTTTAGTTTTTCCTTGGTTTATACACTAAACACTAATTCCATTCTAAATTTGAAGCTTCTATGTCTGCTAGAAGTGCCTTAGAGTTTTGATGATCGGTCAGTCAGTCAGTGAGTGACAAAATTAAGAAACTTTGACTAGTTATAATTCATAAATTGATTGAAATTTGAAATATACCGTATTTATACAATGCCTGCTTGGTTACTGAAAACTCAGGCTTCTAGTTTTATCCACAACGAAGTTATAGGGGGGTCGAAAATGGCCTGAACTGCTTCGAGAAAAGTATGGTACGGCCGTGCCGCTTTTTTGCTCGACTTGGCGGGGGCACTAACGTGCCCCCAGATTACACGCCGTCATATCAAATAATCAGCTCTATATAGAAGGAAAGCTCACAAAAGTAACAAACGGAGAGAACAAAGAAACGGAAATAAGAAACAAAAGAAACCACAGACAACAAAATAACAAAACCCAAAACAGCGATCATGAGAACCTTAATTATTCATTTCGAAACCAATGATGCTACACAAAGGGAGTGAGTATTTTAGAGTATTTATAATAAACAGCATATTTTGAAATCATACATTGATGAGAATCCTACAAACCAGGCTATCTGCATTTCGGAATCATGGCTAACTGAAGCAAAACTAGAAATATTAAAATTTATTGGATATAAAACTGCTAAATACAACTGGAGGTGGCGTATGTATCCTCCTCCAAGATCATTTTGATACATGAAATCAGTGATCTGTCTGTCGAATATACGGTAGAAATGTGTGCGACTTACTTAACTAAAGAAAATGTCTTGATAATAACTACGCCATTTCAACGGTTTATTTTATAAAACTTTAAATTAATTATAAATCTATAGCGAACTTAGAAATTGCCCTTTCTTTAAAGGCCTCCAAATTTTACGTTTATGACCACAGGTCAGTAGTGTTCCTAATTGTTTTTATACGCTACACTATATAATAAATAAAGTGATAGAAATTAAAAGCGCGCAAAACCCAGTATTTCCTGTTGCACCGGTCGTTCTACAAAGAATAATAAATTATCAATACTAAACTATCATCCTGGTGATCCTTTATTGGAACGGTTCCGTTTTTATTTGTATTTCTGAACGCATCCGATTATTTTTTTCTTTATGGTCCAAGAAAAAATAATCGGCGCTGTCAAGTATTTATGCCTTTTTCAATAATCGCGGGATTTGTTGAATGTGCAAATTTACTAATTTTAGAAACAAATATGTTTCGATCAGACAAACTGGTCGGACCACGTGGCCTAAGTTATTTATTATTTCTTCATAAGTTTATAATATTTTTACTGCGGCTTATCAATAACATTACAAACTATCTGTAAGTTATGAAGAATCCTATAAAATGAAGGTTTTTACACAGAATATTGCGTAATTTTTGTACCGTTCCATTATTGTAACAGTAGTTGTTGTTATTATTGTAGCCGTACTCTTGACAAATAGCTGAAGTTGGCGAATCGCGCTAGTAAGCAAAATCAAGTTGTCAAACAGCGCCGGTTTGCGTAACGATCAAGTTGGTGATACGCGTCAAGTCCTCTGAATCTGATACAACTGCCAATGACTCTGAAAATCAACATCCTCCCATCAAAAGAAAGCAGGTTGACGTCACAAGAAAATGCAGAACTGTCAACATTTCTGAAAAACCGGAAAAAGAATCTCCCTCCACCTTCTTTTTTAGAAGATTTGGACAATCCGGTAAAGTTCTTTGAAGAAGTATTTGACGACGATGTTTTTGAACGTCTTCGTTTAAAGACCGAAAAAACGCTACACTAAAGGGGCGTTACAACTTCAGAGTAACCACTTCAGAAATAAAGCGTTTTATTGGAATTCTTCTGTTGTCTGGTTACAATAACGTAGCAAGGTACAGAATGTATTGGGATTATAAACTTTAGGAAACATGTTCAGAGGGTCGATTGTAATTTTCAAGTAGCATCAACTATGCCAAGAAATCTGTTTGAAGAATATTTGCGATTCTTTCATGCGGCAGATAATAACAATCTTTGCCCTAATGATAAATTTGCTTAAGTTCGCCCCCTTTGGGATAGGCTAAATGAAAGATGGCCAAAGTACTATCCTGGACCAAGTTCGCCCCCTTTGGGATAGGCTAAATGAAAGATGGCCAAAGTACTATCCTGGACCAGGATTCAGGATTCCTGGTGACAGAAACTTGAGTATTCACGAATCAATGATTCCATACTTCGGCAAGCATAGCGCTAAACAACAACATGAAAAACCCATTCGATTTGGCTATAAGAACACCAGTTCTTATAGCCAAATCGAATGGGTTTTTCTGATTGACCACAATCTGTACTTGACTTAGATATTTGATTTTATTTGATTTTATTTTATTTTATTAGGGCAACCAACAAGTCACACACTTAATACATTCATGGGTTACAATAAATGAATAAATAAATATAAATGAATAAATAAATATAAATAAATAAATATGTGGGGACATCTCACACACGGATACGTGAGCTGGTAGCAGGTAGCTGTTAGCAACGGCCTGTTGAGCAAACCATAGTATTTGTTAACTTCTTTTGAATTGATTCTTTTTAGTTGTTACTGGCACTCGAGAGTTGCATGATTTTGGCGAAAAAGCATATAATAGTTGGGAGTCAAGAAAATGAAGAGCAGACGAGGATCATGGCTAACTGAAGCAAAACTAGAAATATTTAAATTTATTGGATATAAAACTGCTGCATCGTTTTGTAGAAAAAATACAACTGGAGGTGGCGTATGTATCCTCCTCCAAGATCATTTTGATACATGAAATCAGTGATCTGTCTGTCGAATATACGGTAGAAATGTGTGCGACTTACTTAACTATAGCTAACCATTTTAACGGTTTATTTTATAAAACTTTAAATTAATTATAAATCTATAGCGAACTTAGAAATTGCCCTTTCTTTAAAGGCCTCCAAATTTTACGTTTATGACCACAGGTCAGTAGTGTTCCTAATTGTTTTTATACGCTACACTATATAATAAATAAAGTGATAGAAATTAAAAGCGCGCAAAACCCAGTATTTCCTGTTGCACCGGTCGTTCTACAAAGAATAATAAATTATCAATACTAAACTATCATCCTGGTGAACCGTTCCAGGTTCCGTTTTTATTTTGTATTTCTGAACGCATCCGATTATTTTTTTCTTTATGGTCCAAGAAAAAATAATCGGCGCTGTCAAGTATTTATGACTTTTTCAATAATCGCGGGATTTGTTGAATGTGCAAATTTACTAATTTTAGAAACAAATATGTTTCGATCAGACAAACTGGTCGGACCACGTGGCCTAAGTTATTTATTATTTCTTCATAAGTTTATAATATTTTTACTGCGGCTTATCAATAACATTACAAACTATCTGTAAGTTATGAAGAATCCTATAAAATGAAGGTTTTTACACAGAATATTGCGTAATTTTTGTACCGTTCCATTATTGTAACAGTAGTTGTTGTTATTATTGTAGCCGTACTCTTGACAAATAGCTGAAGTTGGCGAATCGCGCTAGTAAGCAAAATCAAGTTGTCAAACAGCGCCGGTTTGCGTAACAATCAAGTTGGTGATACGCGTCAAGTCCTCTGAATCTGATACAACTGCCAATGACTCTGAAAATCAACATCCTCCCATCAAAAGAAAGCAGGTTGACGTCACAAGAAAATGCAGAACTGTCAACATTTCTGAAAAACCGGAAAAAGAATCTCCCTCCGCCTTCTTTTTTAGAAGATTTGGACAATCCGGTAAAGTTCTTTGAAGAAGTATTTGACGACGATGTTTTTGAACGTCTTCGTTTAAAGACCGAAAAAACGCTACACTAAAGGGGCGTTACAACTTCAGAGTAACCACTTCAGAAATAAAGCGTTTTATTGGAATTCTTCTGTTGTCTGGTTACAATAACGTAGCAAGGTACAGAATGTATTGGGATTATAAACTTTTGGAAACATGTTCAGAGCGTCGATTGTAATTTTCAAGTAGCATCAACTATGCCAAGAAATCTGTTTGAAGAATTTTTGCGATTCTTTCATGCGGCAGATAATAACAATCTTTGCCCTAATGATAAATTTGCTTAAGTTCGCCCCCTTTGGGATAGGTTAAATGAAAGATGGCCAAAGTACTATCCTGGACCAGGATTCAGGATTCCTGGTGACAGAAACTTGAGTATTCACGAATCAATGATTCCATACTTCGGCAAGCATAGCGCTAAACAACATATCAATGGAAGAAAAACCCATTCGATTTGTCTATAAGAACACTAGTTCTTATAGCCAAATCGAATGGGTTTTTCTGATTGACCACAATCTGTACTCGACTTAGATATTTGATTTTATTTTATTGGAATTTTTCTGGTTACAATAACGTAGCAAGGTACAGAATGTATTGGGATTATAAACTTTTGGAAACATGTTCAGAGCGTCGTCGATTGTAATTTTCAAGTAGCATCAACTATGCCAAGAAATCTGTTTGAAGAATTTTTGCGATTCTTTCATGCGGCAGATAATAACAATCTTTGCCCTAATGATAAATTTGCTTAAGTTCGCCCCCTTTGGGATAGGTTAAATGAAAGATGGCCAAAGTACTATCCTGGACCAGGATTCAGGATTCCTGGTGACAGAAACTTGAGTATTCACGAATCAATTATTCCATACTTCGGCAAGCATAGCGCTAAACAACATATCAATGGAAGAAAAGAACTAGTGTTCTTATAGCCAAATCGAATGGGTTTTTCTGATTGACCACAATCTGTACTCGACTTAGATATTTGATTTTATTTTATTTTATTAGGGCAACCAACAAGTCACACACTTAATACATTCATGGGTTACAATAAATGAATAAATAAATATAAATAAATAATATGTGGGGACATCTCACACACGGATACGTGAGCTGGTAGCAGGTAGCTGTTAGCAACGGCCTGTTGTGCAAACCATGGTATTTGTTAACTTCTTTTGAATTGATTCTTTTTAGTTGTTACTGGCACTCGAGAGTTGCATGATTTTGGCAAAAAAACATTTAATAGTTGGGAGTCAAGAAAATGAAGAGCAGACGAGGATTTGTCAAATAGGTTTTTTCGTGAAAAGATTAAAAATATATTTACATCAAGAAACTGTGCATTTGTTCCAATCGTAAGCGAGTCGCCTCTACCACAACTGGGCTACGTGGAGCTGCCCCATAGTACTTACGTGAAAAAGCTGCCTGCCTAGTCTTAAATCCCTGATCAATCTTTTGTTATCAAATGTGCACCATACATAACCCATCTTTCAGGAATACTGAAAAAGGTTTGATCTCGTTTGATTTCTCCGCTGATTGGGCTGCATGCCAAAATAAAAAGAGTTCAATTTCTTAGCTATAATGTATAATTCTATCACCTCTTCTTTTTCTAAAATTTCGTCTCATTTACATGTCAATATTGCAGCATTAAATTACTTGACAATTTTCATTAAAACTTTCCCATGAGAAAATTATTTATATTTATTTCGCTAAACTCATCCACTAATGTCCTTGGTTTTTTTATTAAAAAAACTTATTCAATACCCAACGAAAGTAAGCTTACTGGAAAAGACTTAAAATATGAATCAGCAGCTTTTATCATATAAATATTTGTGCAATCACTAGTATGCGCATGATTATAAAAATAATGCTCTTACTCGTAGATGTTTTGATTTGCTGATTGTTTTCCTTCCTGCTCCCGTAATATTATGGGCTACTATGCATAAGCATTGCCTATTAATTACGGGAACACGAGTACACCCAGCGAATAAGTTATCCAGCAGCGGTGGAAAGTTTGTTAGCTCGGAGTAATGAATGCGACCGCAGAACTTGTTTCGGCTCACCTACACGCAATATGCTGGGATTATTCTAAAATGTAGATAAGTTTAGTTTACCTTCCCTCCTTAATGGCGCTCTGTTGGTTTCTGAGAGCAACCTTGCTCAAACGTAACGTTATACCTTAGTTAAATTGAGTAAAACAAGCCTTTATTAAGAGATGAAGATAGTGACCCGCCAAAGATAAGAAGGTACTTAAGATGTTTTTACTATACAAAGCTGATTTTTCATAACAAGAGTTATTTTATTTATATTTGTCATACAAACACTATCTTCTTCGGTCGAACAACCAACTATAAAATATAAATTAACTGCACAAACTATCTAAACAGATTATAGCCGGTCACTCACTACTTGGTCACGAGTTCGATGGTCAAACCGAGAATTACCAGGCCGCTCAGTAAGTATTGCGAAAAAAAGTTTTTATTATGAGAGACTGGCCAGTTATAAATTTAAGTAAAAATAGGTACGTTCCAATTTCATAATTTCACTCCACATTGTTTGCGAGCTAATTTAAATGGCTTACGATCGGAAGGTCCATGTAGCAAAACGTCCAACTCAACTCACTAAAAAAAATGTAATGACGGATCTAAGTGATGCAATAACATCCTATGGAAATAAATAACTTTTGAATTTTGACTTTGCCACTGAACATCGTAGTGGGAAGGCCCATGGAAATGCTGATGCGCTCTCTTAGAGGCCGTGTCCGGAAGATTGTAAGCACTGTCTCAAGCACGAGTCGAAAGAGCTGTTGGTTAGGCTCACGAGGACGAGCCCTTCGGGACCTTGGAAAGATGAGGTTTTCAAGGAAGCCCATGTATGTATGTCTTATGGGGGACGCCTGCGACGGAGCGCTGACGGGTGACCTGCTCTGTGTGTAGAACAATTTCACCCCAATCAAGGAAGCCCAAGAAGATGATGAAGATATAAGGCTTATAAGCGCATGGAAGAAGCGAAGTGTAGATAAACCAGAATGGGTGAAGGTAGCACCTACAAGCCCTATCACTATGGCAAACTTTCCCATTTCATCTTACAGGATGGGATACTTTACCGGAAATGGGAAAAACTTAATGGCAAAGAGTTTCATCTTCAGATAGTAATTCCGAGAGCCAAGGTGTACTGCGTGAAGTTCATGATGGTGTGTCGGGTGGACATCTAGGCGTCAAGACGACGTTAACGAAAGTAAGAGAGAGGTTTTACTGGCTTTGACGTGCAGGATTGGTCTCGTAAGTGTTCCGTCTGCGCTGCTGTGAAAAGCCCACCAACAAGAAGTCGCGGAAGCCTTCAACTCTACAACGTTGGTGCACCCTGGGAACGGGTCGCAGTAAACGTGGCAGGACCATTCCCCGTAACTGAATCAGGAAACAAGTACTAAAATAAGATCGTCATGGACTACTTCACAAAGTGGCCAGAAGTGTTCGCTATCCCTAACCAGGAAGCTGCCACAGTAGCCTCAAAGTTGGTAGAGGAAGTAATATGGCGGTTCGGTGTACCTTTAGAAATCCACTTTTATCAAGGAAGGAACTTCGGGTCACAGATATTTCAGAAAGTTTGTAAGATATTGGGAATCCCCATAACAAGGACCACTCCCTATCACCCACAGTCTGATGGCATGGTGGAAAAATTTAATCAGACTCTAGAGAGGCATTTGGCGAAACTGGTCGACAACCACCAGAGAGACTGGGACAAATATATACCTCTATTCTTACTGGCGTATAGGACCTCGGAACAGAAAAGCACTAAGGTGACTCCGGCATATGTGAATTTTGGTAGAGAACTACGTTTACCAGTGGATCTGCTGACAGGAAGACCTCCAGACGACCCCCAGCTCCGAGCTTCGAGAAAGGATGCAGGACATTTATGCCATAGTTCGAGAAAATGGTTTGCAGTCGAGCAAGAACATGAAAACGAGATACGATCAATGGACGAATACAAGTGGCTTTGAGGAAGGAGCATTAGTCTGGCTACACAACCCGACTCGCCGTAAAGTAAAATCACCAAAATTACAAGCAAGGTGAGAAGGTCCCTACAAGGTTGTCACCAGAATAAATGATGTTACATATCGGATTCAACGACAGCCGAGAGGAGCATTTAAACCGCTTGGCACGGTATCACGGCAAGACAGTAACTAAGAAGGGGGTAGTGTTACGGTCTAGCAGTAGCAGCTAGCGCCATCTATCAACAGTCAGGAACTATCTAGATATCTCAAGACGCTCGAGAAGCTGTGTACGTAATACGTCTATTCGATACTAGATGGCGACTCTATTCCAGAATATTCGTCGTAGTGTAGGACTGCGCTAGCAATTTCTGGAAGATACTAGACCCGTTTCTGGCGCATATATAAGGCGGCCGGCTCTTCGCAAGTTCAGTTCAGTTTCGAGGGAGCTATCGGAGTGAAAACTTCAAAGCGATTAAGAGCGAAGAAACCTGCGACCTACGAGTAGAATTTAGTGTGTTTGCCCTGGAACCAGTTGTTCATCGTCGAATAAACCCTCGAATTACGTCATTGGTGTTTTAATCATAATTACGAACCCTTGGCCGTAACACTATTACACTATTTCTAAAAACACATTCAAAGTGAAAGTCAAAGTCAAAATAATTTATTTCCATAGGATGTTATTACATCACTTAGATCCGTCATTACATTTTTTTTGGGTGAGTTCACTACATTAAATATTATCGTTGCGTATGCGTTGCTTAAGACCTTGCATCACACCTGGACTTATACGGTGCATGACAAATAGGGATCGTATGCATTAGAGCCTAACAATTCAATAAGACAACCTATGTGCGATATAAAAACTTTTGCAATGCTCTCCTAAAGCGATTGCGACGAATAAAATATTATCAAAGTCAATTAAAAAAGCACTCAAAAAATCCTAAAATGACTTGGAAAACTATTAATAACATCACAAACAGACATATTGACAAGAAAATTCTGACTGACCTGTTAAGGATTGCCAATTCTCAACAGAATTCTGTAGAAAACGTTTTCTTTGCCGCAGTTGGCGAAAGAATGGCAGAAGAGATTTGCTATGTTCACAAACCCTGCCATAAAATTTGATGCACAAACAGTCTGTAACTTTATGGTCCTGCTTGAAACCAATGATAGGGAAAGTCGAATCTACTCTCATGAATTTAAAAAAATGTTAGTGCAAAAGGTTGGGAAGGCATATCAACTAAAGTATTAAAAATGGCCGAACACATAATTGTACCGCTACTAACACACATAGCTAACTTGTGCATCTCAAATGGTGTATTTCCAGAATCATTTAAAATATCCATTAGAGAGACCGTATCAACAACTATCGTCCAATTTCGGTATTACCATCTTTGTCCATAATTATAGAAAAAAAAAACATTTAAAATATCCATTAGAGAGACCGTATCAACAACTATCGTCCAATTTCGGTATTACCATCTTTGTCCATAATTATAGAAAAAATAATGAACAATAATGTCTTATTTAGAGTCACAAAACATCATAATAATATCTCCTAATCAGCATGGTTTTAAATCTGGCAAGTCGACTACTAATGCAGTTGTAGAATTATCTGAATATATAGTTTCGAAACTGGATGCAAAACGTAAAACGATTGGTGTATTTTTAGACCTAGTAAAAGCGTTTGATACCGTCTCTATTCCTTTGCTACTTAAGAAGATGGAAGGGATTGATATACGGGATTGTTCCCTCAGCTTGTTTAAAAGCTACTTAAGTAACAGATTCCAAAGGGTTAAAATAGGTGAACACCATAGCTCAGACTGCGCTGTAACATACGGTGTTCCCCAAAGGAGTGTTCTTGGTCCTAGCTTGTTCCTGATCTATATTAACGAGCTATGTAGATTGAAAATCAATAGCTGCCGGATATTTACTTTTGCTGATGATACTGCTCTAGTTTTTGATGGAGATGGTTGAGAGGAGGCTAGGGCAGAGACAGAAAAGGGGCTCAATATTGTTTTTCAGTGGCTGAGGCAAATTTCCTTACTTTAAATTTGAACAAAACTAAACTTTCGGTATTCAAAAGAATCTCATTCCTAGTGACTATTTTAAAATTACGGCTCATACTTGCTACCCGATCAACTCTTTATGCAGTTGTAATCCCTTTGATAGAACTACAACTATAAAATACCTTGGTGTTATTCTTGACTAAACTCATACTTGGAAACCACACATTAATATGATATCAGATAGGATAGATAGATTGGATAGGATGGATAGTATAGATTTGCGGATCCTTACTAATATAATAAAAAGGAATGATTTGTATTTTTGTTTGTTTGTAACGAATAAACTCAAAAACTACTGATCCGATATTAAAAATTATTTCACCATTAGAATGCTACATTATCCCTGAGTAACATAGGATATATTTATTACTAGAAACAATTAGGGATCCTTACTAAAACTTCTGTAACGTGAACCAAGGTGTAAAAAAAATTGCTTAAAAGTTTCTTTCATCGCATACGCTGCGGAAACTATTGATGTCAGAACAAAAAATGTTTTACAATATTAGAGGACATATCAATATCTACAAAAAACTTTGCAATACATGTCCAACTATTGTAGTTATGTCACTATAACCACTTTTTACAAAAAAAAGTTAATAAAAAAGCTGGCCATAACAAGACCATGATAACCGTACCTTTTGTATTAATCTTTATCCAAATAAATTATTTCATATTTAAAATTGTTTCAATACCTATAGATAATTATTTGAATTACTCAAATCCATTCAGAAGATATTACGAATTTAGAAAAATAAACACCGCCGCCGCCGCGCAATGACAAGTGTGGCCCCACGCAAAGCAGCCGTAGCGTAGGCACGAAGTGTAGGGCGGGTACTAAGATTGGGATGAAATTTGGAATAGAGAAAGTGTAGGGCGGGTACTAAGATTGGGATGAAATTTGGAATAGAGATAGTTTGTACCCTGGAATAACACAAAGGATACTTTTTACGGGAAAAAGTTTTATTCCCACGGGAAAATCTTACACAACGCGAACGTAGCCGCGGGCGGACCCACTATGATTCAAAAAGCCTATCTAGCTAGACAATAAGGGTCATAGCAATTCTATAATAGTAGATACCAGATACTCCCGAGGTTACTATTCCGGTGATAGTTTTGTGCAATTACCCTCCAATAATTAGATATAAATTTTAAACGGTCATTACAAGTACCGCTTTTAATGAAATCATTCACTTTTTCGCACTTGATGTTTAAATATCTCAAAGTGAGTATAAGCAAAGTTGTTATATTTTTTGTGATGGATCGTGAAGTTGATGGTGAGTACTATTTTCTGTAATTATTTCGATTGCAAATACCTTTACTGTTGCCGAGATAACTGCAGTCGAAAGTGATGATGTCATATTTTTAGAGAATATTTTTTGTTTCGTCGACCATAAACTACATTTAATTTCATATACCATGGCTGTAATTTTATTATGTAGTAGTCACATTTATATAATATTGATTAAAGTAAATTAGAAAGTGCGGGCCGGTGCGGAACCTTTCCAAAATTTAAAGTTAATCTAAAACCATTTTTTTTTTTGCAGAAAACGTAATATTTATATCTAGAAGGCAGTTTTATGAACAATGGTTAAAACACCCAAAGAATACGCGTTTATTTGAATATATTTCAATGAGATTTAACACTAACAATGTAACAAATGAGTCGTAAGTAAAATCAAAATGAAAATTTCCCGACTTTCTCAACAATTGGCTGAAAAGTGGCTGGCATGCGGAAAAACAACGGACCGTTTTGAGACATCGAAGGCGGGTACTGATTGGATGAATGGTCGAGATTTTGAATTTGCAGTCACATATTACTTGCAACCATCGACCTCATCATTAGGAAATGAGCCTACCCTGGGTAATGTATCGTCGCCGAATTAACTGTTCTTGAAACTAATAGAATCTTAAAGGAAATAAGCCAGTTGGTCCCGACAATGTGTGAAATAAAAGAAAGAGAAATTTCTGTCAAACATGAAATGTTATTGACCATGATTGACGGAAAAGTATGTAACGCTTTAACCGAAACATCTTCTTCACTCAGATGTTATCTCTGTGGATTAACATCAAAAAATTTGAATGATGAGAATAGGGAGTATACCGTTGTTGATCCAGATAAAGTAGGTTTTGGATTGTCTACTCTACATGCTTTGTTGAGATGCTTCGAATGTTTGTTGCATATCAGTTATCGCTTAGACATTAAAACATGGCAAGCACGAGGAGCAGAACACAAAGCTTCTGTAGAACAAAGATCTAATGAAATTAAAAAATCATTTAAAGAAAAGATGGGACTCATCATAGACAAACCAAAACTGGGCTATGGGTCAACGAATGATGGCAATACCGCCCGAAGATTTTTTCAAAATTGTCAATTCGAGTGCAGAAATCACTGGTTTAAATGAGAACTTAATAAAAAACATCAGCTTCTTGCTTAGAGCACTATCATCGGGATATGATTATTAATCTGGAAGCTTTTGAAAAACTCGCCCGAGAAACAAGATCACTGTATTTACAGCATTATTCATGGTACTTTATGCCCCCTACTGTGCACAAGATCTTGGTACATAGTAAAGACATAATAAAACATTTTATCCTGCCAATTGGGCAGCTTTCAGAAGAAGCGCAAGAGGCCCGTAACAAGGATTGCCGCCGATTTCGGCAACATCATTCTGGAAGATGTTCCCGCATTTGCACAAATAGTGATATGGTATCAATGTTATTAATAACATCAGATCCAGTGATCAACAGCCTAAGAGATATTAAAAAAAAAAGGTTCGCTTCCTCCAGTGGTGTTAGAGTTGATAAGAGCTCCGAACGTCAAAAATATTGTCAATCCAGCGACAATCCCTGTTAACTCGGAACACGATTATACAGAATCCGATTCCACTGGTGATGATGATGATGATGACAACGATGGCAGTAGCTATTCATGGTGTTGATTGTTTTGCTTTTTTTATATGTGGTTCTTTATTTTTCCTCTGTGTGCAATAAATTATATTCATTCATTCATTCTTTAATTTAAATTTCATATTCATAATTTAAATAGGAACTCCTCAGGAATCTCATAAATAATACTTGAAATAATAGTGTGTGTAGGCATATTATAATTAATAAAGTGTTAGCATAGGATAAATGAGGTTAGAAGTTAACTAAATTGTGCCAGAAAAAAAATATACGAGTAAAAAAATTGTGGGTAGGTAGGTAATACTTTACTTGTCTTGTAAAAGATAAATTATTGTAAGCGAACTGGTGATTATTTAGCTGGTAAAGTCAATTATTATCTAGTAGTGATAAATCTCCTCCGGTTTCTCCGAGCATGTTACCGAGTTTATCTTGCGAGAAGAAAAGGAAGTTATCGACATGCGAAAGAAAGTCGAAAACAGAATCATCATCAACATCACAATTGAATAAGGGAATACAGGTGCGACAAGAAGATATTTTGGATTGTACCATTTATAAAAGGAATCGGTGGAGTATGTATGTGAGAGAGAAATTAAGCCTATTAAAAGATATTAATTTGTGTTCAGAGCAGCAACCCTATGATCCAAGAAACAAAGAGTTCGCAAAATTATTAGCTTTTGAGCTGGATCGTGTCCCACAAGAAAAACGTACGATGACGTATTCCAAGATACTAGACTTTGTTAGAAAAATACGTCAAGAAGATAGTTTGGGCAATATCAGTTTGCCCAGTTTTGATGATTAAGACACTGAAGACGAGTAAATACTGTAGTGTTGTGTTACGCTTCGGTGTTCGAAACTTTTTTCGTGTTTTTCTCAGTTTTTTTCTCTTTTTCTTATTTCTAATTTTGAATTTGATTTTGAAAGACTTTTGTTTTTTTTTTGTTTCTTTTGGCATTCAATTTCAGGACTTGGTTTTGAGCAGTGGAGAAAGTGCTGCATAACTTAGAATTTTGTGCTTTTTCAATAGTAAAGTTTTAAAAAGCTCTTGGAGTTCGGAGGAGTTGTTATTTATCAAAAGTTTATTGTTGCCATTTCTGAAAGCTTCGACAGTGAGGGAACAGAGGAGTACCTCTTATTATCAGTTTTCCAAGAAGACAAAGCTTCAGGATCGAGCTGCCAGCTCACCCTCGTGAGGGGACGGTCCTGGCTGTCGAGGACCGGTGCACTGGGCCCTAGGTTGCTGCTGTGGTCGCGCGTGTGATAAATCCTGGCTGCAGTCTTGCTGCAACATCGGGGACTTTGGCATCGGTTCATTGGAGGTTGCTGCAGTAGCACGGGTTGCCAAAGTGTTGATCTCGGGACCTTCGGCAGGGAGTGCGGTGTTGTTAGAAGTGTACCTGTTTTGACGTATTATTTTTAACGTACATTTTAGATTCAGTTAGGTAACCTGTAAACAAACCCTTAAATTGGTAAGTTGCTAGCTTTTTCCCTAAATTCAAACCGGCTCTCCACGCCACCGTCATCCATTCCAGGCTGTACTTTTGGTGTTGTTAGAAGTGTACCTGTTTTGACGTATTATTTTTAACGTACATTTTAGATTCTGTTAGGTAACCTGTAAACAAACCCTTAAATTGGTAAGTTGCTAGCTTTTTCCCTAAATTCAAACCGGCTCTCCACGCCACCGTCATCCATTCCAGGCTGTACTTTTGGTGTTGTTAGAAGTGTACCTGTTTTGACGTATTATTTTTAACGTACATTTTAGATTCAGTTAGGTAACCTGTAAACAAACCCTTAAATTGGTAAGTTGCTAGCTTTTTCCCTAAATTCAAACCGGCTCTCCACGCCACCGTCATCCATTCCAGGCTGTACTTTTGGCACTTAACGTTATATTTTCATCACTATCACAAGAGTCTCATACTAATTTTGGGGAACTGTTATGAGATTTGTTATTTTTCTGTTCGGTTTTTTATTCTAAATTATTTAGTGTTAAGTTAGACATCTATTTCCCTTGTATCCGTTTTTTTGTATTTGAACTTTTTGCGTGATTTAAATTGGTTTTTATTTTGGTAAGTTACTTTAAATCAAATCTTGACTTTTTATACCTTTAATTATTAATCTAAATTACATTCTTGTATTGTAGTTCTTTTGGCTTTTTATTTTTAATACTACAATATGTATAGTGTATGTTTCTAATTTCATTATTCAATTCTTAAAATATAATTTTGTATTTTAATTTCAGCCATTTTTTATTTACTTATATAGCCATATGCAATACTGCTTTGTATCTGATCTCAGAAACACAGAATTTATGTATTTAAAATAATAAATATAAAACTGAACATCTAATTTAGGCTGAAAAGGGTCAACTTATACTGGTTTTTTTAAATCACCATTGAATGTGGCAAAAATAAAGTCAATTATTATTATTATTATTGCTATATTTTGATAAAAAGCAACTCTTATGACATATTTAACGAATTAATAGTGTCAAATAATATTGTCCAGCTAGATCGGCCTTTTGAACCATAGTGGGACCGCTAGAACGCAGTCGCGGGCAAATTGCTGAAATGCGAACTGAGAACCTCCTCCTATTTGAAGTTGGTTGAAAATGTGTATGAATTATTCTACCTTTATTTATAATATTTTACACAATATTATACTAGTATCCGCATATACTAGAAAAGACGCTGCCTACAAAATCTGTGCAACAAGCGCGGCAGTGCGGAGCGCGCGGGGGCCGGCTAATAAGTCATAGATGCGATGTCACCGTCATAGACGCGACACTTTGTTTATATTCTGCCTATTCAATTGGGTGGGAACATTTAAAGATGTCTGACAAATAAATTTAATTATAATATTTATTTTAGTTATAAGTACTGAATTTACTCTGCGAAACAAACAATATTCGATGAACTTTATCAATTTTTCCCTATCTTTACGGCCCAGACGTGGAAACCTTGAAGTAAATACAATGTTACAAAATATCTCGTAATAAATAAATAATATCTACTTGTACAAACAATCAATCAATGAAAACGATCAATTAAAAAAAACAATTGTTTTTCATCTTTCTTGATTTACTACTAATTTTATTACTAAATAATGTGTAAGATTATCATTTTCCACTGTAAAAGATATTATTATGATCTACTCTTGTTACACACCCAAATGTCACATCTTAATTGTTTCATCTATGACAAATGACGCAACATGGCGTCCGCTAAATATTTTGCTCGAATTAAGTTTAAAAATGATTATCTAGTTTTTCACCGATGGAAAGTTGTTCCTTTGCACTTCGCCGTATTACTAGAATTATTAGCGCAACATCATAACACACACGAGGGCATATTTGATGATTTTTCACGTTTTTTCGCTTTGAAACAAACAAGACTGAAGCGCTCAAGAGCTAGTAAGCAACTGAGTGAACTGTGGCCAGCTGGCCACAGTTGAACGGAACGCTTGAGATACGTAGTAATAATAGCTCAATGGTATCTATAGTATTATTTCAATGTATTATAACAATTAAGCAGCATAAGTATTTCTCATGCTATACGAATATTTTTACATATGAATGAATATATTATTTATTGGTAAGTTCTTGTTACCACCTTATGATCCTGTAACGTGCTTCTGTTGCTACCAATAGGGGATCGGACTGTTCACCATATTTTATGAATCAACCATATTTTATTAATTATTTTTAAAATATAGATGAGTAGCAGACGATTCGCGAAAAAAAAACAACAGAATCGGTTGAAAAACGAATTAACAGTGATTTTTCAAAGTTTCAATATGTCTGTCTCTTTCATAAACCATTTTTTGTATGGAGATTATATGACGTTACTAACAAATGACGTCACAAGTGGGTCTCTGTCTAATCTTGAATTTCAAACCTTTATAACTCGATCAATTTTAAAGATAAAGCAAAAATTATTTTAGTGTTCGATAGCAGGAACTAAGAAGTTTGGATTTATAAAATAAAAAAAAGTAGTAGAATCTATTGCATGCGCTTGAGTGTCAGTCTGAAACCGTGCGTCGTCCGATGCGCTCAACCAATTAAGTGTTGCTTTTTAACGGATTTTAATGTATGCTCTAAAAAAGTAAAACACTACTTTGATGGCCGGTGTATTTCTATTTCTGGTAAAAAAGTAATTTCTCGTGCTCTTTAACCACTAAGTAAGTAAGTAAGTAAGTAATAAAGTATTTATTTCCTCAACAACAATCACATTAATGAAGAACATAACAAGTGATACATATTACATTATATTGTTGAGGCTGGTCCCTAAACTAGGAGATCCTGTACTATAGGAAACCAGGCCTCCACCTCAGAATTGAACACAGGGTAAAAATATATAACTTGTTCGAGCAAGTAGATCATAACAATATGTTGGGAGAAAACAAACAAAAGAGGAAAAAAAAACAACAAAAAACTAAACAATTAAAACAACACCAATAATAAAAGCATGTGTAGGTTTGTGTATATGAGAGTGCATGCAAGTGTGTGTGTGTGTGTGTGTGTGTGTGTGTGTGTGTGTGTGTGTGTGTGTGTGTGTGTGTGTGTGTGTGTGTGTGTGTGTGCATGCCTAGAAAGTTAGTTTAGGTAGCGTGCCTGAATTTTTATTTCAAGCAAACAGACCTTAGCCATTACTGAATTATGAGTGTAGAATAATAATCAACCGTCTAATTTCTCTTAACTAAATAATAAGGACATTGTAAAAGCGTTTTAATCCCTGGAAATGAAAAAGACGGCTGACGTCCATGGTCTATCTGTAAAAATTATAAGTTCCATTATAGATTGCATCGCACCTCACCTTTGTTGCATATTTAATCAATGTATAGATAATGGTGTGTTCCCTGACTTGATGAAACTAAGTTAAGTGATACCTTTATTCAAAGCCGGTAGTACATCAGACCCCACAAATTTTAGACCTATATCGATACTACCAACTCTTAGCAAAATATTTGAAAAATGCAGAGTCATTTTTATGTCAATAATTTAATTCATGTTGCTCAGTTTGGTTTCACAAGGGGTCGTTCAACAGCCGATGCTGGTGTTGAACTAATTGACAACATTTTTGGTGCCTGGGAAGACGCAATGGATGCAATAGGTGTCTTCTGCGATCTATCCAAGGCTTTTGATTGCGTCCATCATGGCACTCTTGTCAGGAAGCTACGCCATTATGGTGTAAAAGATCAGGCTCTTGGCCTTCTGGAGTCATATCTAACAGATAGGGTTCAGATGGTCGATGTAAATGGGAAAAGATCACCCGGATCTTCAATAAGTATGGGCGTCCCGCAGGGTTCAATTCTTGGTCCTTTCTTGTTTTAAGTATATATAAATGATTTACCTTATCTTGTTAAAGCAAAACATGGGTTAGTATTGTTTGCCGATGATACTTCTTTGATATTTAAAGTTAAAAGACAACAATCAAACTATGACGACGTAAACAATGCTATCTCTAGTATTGTGAATTGATTTACTGTTAATAATTTATTACTTAATGAAAAGAAAACTAAATGTATTAAATTCGTATTACCCAATGTGAAACCGGTAAATACAGATATATTTATAAAAGGACAGAAATTGGACCTTGTAGATTCGACTATCTTTTTGGGCATTACTTTAGATGCCAAACTACAATAAACGAGTTACCATTGCCTTACAATAAACGAGAAGTCAAAGTCAAAAGTATTTATTTTAATCCGTCATCACATTTTTTTTTGGGTGAGTTCACTAACACAATGGCGGAATCTGGTGGAGAAGAGCTCACCGAAGAAACTCCACAGTCGTCGCATCTTTTGCGTTTCCTTTTTTAAATAAAAAATTAAAATATTACAAAATTAATGCTAATTAAATATCGAAAAGGCCTGCCACTCAAGCAATCTATTCCCATGGACATCTGTCCTCTAAGTAATCAGATATCTTATAGTTACCTTTTGTATACAATTTCTGTTTTATAATTATTTTAAACTTGTCTACAGGCAAGTTTTTAATATCATTAGGGACCTTATTGTAATAGCGTATACAATTGCCTTTAAAAGAATTACTAATTTTATGTAGTCGGCTGACATAAGCAACCAACTTGTCTTTATTTCTAGTATTAAAATTGTGTAAATCATTGTGCTTCTGCAAATTACTTATATTTCGTTTTACATACACAAGATTGTCATAGATATATTGAGACACAAATGTCAGAATATTGATTACTTTAAACTTTTCCCTCAGTGACACTCTAGGCCCTAATCTATAAATTGCACGAACAGCCCGTTTCTGCAGAATAAATATACTATTAGCATTCGCAGCGTGACCCCACAATAGAATACCATAGGTCATTAGACTATGAAAGTACAAACACACAATAATTGTTGTTTTTACTTATGTTTCAGTACAAGGAAGACCAGATAATCATTATCCAGTTACCACAAGCAAAGTTCTTTTTATACAAAAAAAAAGAAAGACAACCTATCGTCTACTTTATGTGAGTATGTAGTTCAGTACGAAACCCTGTTTGTGTGTGTTAATCTCGTTTTTAAATGTTTTTATTATACAGTCGATAGATATCAGGTGAAACTTGAATATAGCAAAGTAAATCTACCAACGAAAGTGGATCAGCTTTGCAACCACAAAGAAGCCTCTAACAAAAAGAAATTACCTACATCCTTGGAATCCTTAGAATTTCAATATGACTTCTCCATTTACATGCGAATAACGTTGGCATGCATTAACAATGTAGCGCAAAATTGTATGAGATTTATGATTACAAATTTCAGCACCTTTTAAATGTAAATAAAACGATAGCAACAAAAGAGGAAATATATTATAAAATCGGCCACGTTTAATTTTAAACTTTATATAAATAATCCTTTTTGTAATATCATGGAACTCAAGCATACAAAAGTTACTGTTCCTTTGAATTGGTGGAACGAATATAGAAGAACTGTTTTCTTTTACTAGGATTCGGCTGGACTAGATAATTTTACACTACGAGTACACTACCGTGTAACAGTCAGTCGCCTAAAAACCGCGCACAAGGAAATCCCAAAAGACTCGCGGGTTATGTGCAATCCGTCCCAACGTACATTCCTGCTTTTTATTTTCAAACTAAATGGTGGATTCGAGTTTGTATATACAAAATATACGTGGATAGAAGATTGAATTCCGCCATTCTCAGAAACTCATAGCTGAGGTTTTATTCAGATTTGTTTATTCTATCGCCACCGTCGTCGGCATGTTGTGTAATCGGTTTCTCGTCTATTCAGTCAACCGAAGCAGTCAACAGATACAAAATACTCGATAGACGATTGTTATCATAATGGCAAAGACGTAAAATAAACTATTAAAAAAAAAACCCGACTGCGTGAAAAATGTAAAACTTTCAAAATTAATAAATGAACTGAAAAAATGCAAACAAGTTGTTTTTTTTTTGTTTTTTTTTGAATGATCGTGGTTGATAGTGCTCACAATAGCAGTCGGAGGCATCAAAATATTCTTAATTCACAAAAACGCTATGATGGAACATATTGTGAATTTTTGATGCCTCCGAATGCTATTGTGAACACTATCAACCACGATCATTCAAAACAAAACAAAAAAACAACTTGTTTGCATTTTTTCAGTTCATCAGTTCAATTTAATAAGTTGAAGTTTGTTGTTTTTTAGCATTTTTCATCATATATTAGGTAAGTTGTATATATATTTTTGAAGACCATACATAAACTTCTTTATTTTGATACCCCACTCGATAGGTTTTCGGGAGATAAAATTTTTGAAGTCCATATAATTTGGCGCCAAAAATCAGCCATCTTGGTTTTTTTTTATAATTTTGATGTACTCAGTGTCACTCTCACAAGTAAGACAAATCTAACGACACCTCTTTAGCTAAAATCCATCAAGCCGTTTAGGCTGTAGAGCGTGCCAAAGAAATATACATACATACAAACATACATACATACATACACTCGAAAAACATAACCCTCTTTCTAAAGCAGTCGGGTAATAAAAACTAAAATAATACAAAATCTCTGATAAATTAGGAAGAAAAGTATGCTAGGAAGAAAAGCAATTAGCACAAACATTGATAAATATAGGTATGTAGTTAATAGTAGTATGTAATAGTTAAAAAAATACATAAGACTACTGCAGCGTTTGGAAAGCAACATGAGATGATTTATAGAATTTGTCATTTCAAAATAATGATGACTTAGGATAAACCGAGAGAGTACATTCAACGTCTCCACCCTGTATTACTTCTCCACCCTGTAATAGCGTCAAAGAGAAAAAACAAGTCATTAATTCCAGCAGAAACATATACATCTTTGGCGTTATGATTTGTCACGGTATACAGATGATCATAATATACCAAATCGAGAATTAGGTCGAATTTCCGTCAATATTTGGTGCTAGATAAATGCAAATGGCGTAGAAATAACAGTAGTGCTCGCTACTTCCTCAAGCAACGGCTAAAATTAGATATTGATGTGCTAAAAAATGTAATGCTTCAAACAGTTCTAAATAATAACCCGGAGAAACAAGTCCCGCAATTACTTACATATTTTCATTAACATGATTGCTCAACTCATAATGCGAGGATTGTAGAGGCCTGGTTTGATGCTCACGCTGACGTATTGCTACGTTTATTTTTCAGTTCGATACGTCATTAAAACAGACGATGACACATACGTGTACGTATCACGTCTTATTAAAAATTAACAGAGCAAGATCGATAAAAAGATTCGATAAAAAGGCGTTAAAAGGACACAATAATAAAGAATACTTACTCTTAGGTAATCTTATTTGAGGAGCGAAACCTATTCGAGATCCAAATGATAAATGGTAAGTTTATTGTGTTATTCGACCAACCTGTACTGGACAAATCGATCGATCGATTCAAAAAAGAGAAGGCTAGATTTAGTTGCAAACTTACCAAATTATGATAATGTCAAACATTTCCTATATGGTGCGAGAAATAAAGCCTTGGGAATATCTAAGACTACAGAAAATATCTAAGACTATCTAAGACTAAAGAAATCTAAGACTAAAGAAAACTGTGAGGTAGAAGTACCACTCAAGTTTCACACCTTTGTCCTTGCGGATTATATGGACGATGATACTCGAATTTTAGTTTTTTATAGTGAAGAATCACGTAGTCTAATTCCGAAAGTTAAAGAATATTTTGGCGACGTCACATTTGCTAGTTGTCCATCCCATTTAAACAGCTTTATACTTTGCACGGTGACATGAATAGTACAATGGAAACAACGAATATTAAACCATTAATTTTTGCTCTAATGTCAAATCGAACGGAAATTAGTTACTATGTTTTAATTAATTTAATAAACGGTACCACAATTCTCTCCACAAAAATTTCATTGTGATTATGAATAAGGGCCAATGAACGCCATTTTGAAAACATTTCCCGACATTATTGTCCGGGGATGTTACTACCACTGGACCCGTAATATCTGGAAAAAAGCCAAAGCCATAGAATGTTCTAAAACCATGTCTGACAGAAGAATTGTAGCCATGACAGCGATTTTACCACTTATTCCAGCAGATAAAATTTTAGAAGGTTTTGATTATATAAAACAGGAATCTAACAGTAATTGTGCAATTGACAAATTTCTTAAGTATATAGAAAACTATTGGCTCAAAGTGCATACCTGTAACGTATTTAGCGTTTTTGGTGAACGTCACCGAACAACAAATTCTTTGGAAGGTTTTCATTCTAAAATAAAGAAATTAATAAACAAGAACTCGGTGACAGTCACGCGTTTACTTAACGTTTTACATAATATATCATTTTGAAAACTCCTGCAATACGATATAAAAAACAAACCGCAAACGACGAATTTATCTTGAAGGTACAAATGGAGTTAGTAAATGGAGAGATTACTGTAGACCGTGCATTGGATAAATTACGTTATTGTGTATTGGTAATAAATGAATCGTATGTTTTTTAATTAAAGTTATTGCAATAAGAATCAATGGTGGTACAGCACTATTTGTCGGTAGTGTAATAGGTATTAAAAAATACCTTTTGCACCACCACTGCAGTGGTGCGGTGGTGCGAGCTGGTGGTGTCAAGGGCCCGAAATGGTCTATTTTAATTAAATTTTAAAATTAGTGCCCGTATCACTGGTATTGATAATCAACTCAACAAAATATTTTACGTCACACTCCAAATTATAGCATCAGGGTGTGAATACATTTTGATGATAAACGTTCTAAAGTCACATTCGTAAACCAGCAGAGCTATATGTATTTTTATATGGATGGTATCACATAACAGTTTCTGTTCATAAATTAATGGTCCATGGAGCGGATAATATAAAACACAGCAAAATAAATCCTTTAGGACAATTATTTAAAGATGCTTAGGAGGCAAATCATAATTTTTTAGGTAGCGTGCGGAATTTGACGCATTCTTGTTCCAGCAGCCGAACGAACTGTTGAGAACCTCCCACGATATTGCCTTGCTAATAGTGCTTTCCTCTTTTCCTGAGGAGTGTCTCTAAAAATATACAGTTAATTCGATTTTGACGCAAAATGCCAGATCGGAAAAATTACAGATACACAAACAGTCGCCATTTCTAAATTGACAGGCCAATCCAATTATGGAACATGGTCTTTTGATTTTCAAATGTTCCTGATTGACCATGATTTATGGGATTGTGTTGGAGCTACATTTACTCCGAACACGCGAATACGCGATGCAAAGGCGCGAGCCAAGATATGTCTCATGGTGGCGGAGAATGTGTGTGTGCTGTCGCGTTCGCACCTTTTATGTTCTTTGTCTTGAGTCTAATAATTGCTTTACAAGAGAAATAAACCTTCGTGCCACGCATTTACTATATTTTATTTTATAGCTACCAGTTAGGTAAGTTCTATGCAGAGTAAGGATCCTGTAATAATATATTGCTACGCTCTCCGAAAACTCCTACATGGTGATTGACGCCTACGTGTGAAGACCTACAAAAATAAGATAATGGATCACTTCGACGGCATCACAGGTGATGTAAAATCCTTTGTTGACAAATTTGAGATTTTTGAAGCTGATACGAAAAAGATCGTGATCGCAGCTTACTTACGTGGACCTGCTTTGTTCTATTACAAGTCTATTGTTGAGTACTGTACAAACTATTCTGAAGGCAAAGATAGTCTAATAAAGGAATTCTGTAAAGAAATCGAATACAATGAACTCGCCGCTCCATCCGAATATTATGGTTATAGGAAAAAACAAATTTTACAGGAGAGCCAAAAAACTAATACCGTCACAACTGTAAAAGATAAAATTATGGTATTGTACTTAAAAAAAAAGGTGAATTTTTTCTGTCTTGAAAAAGAAAATTGAAAAACTAATGTTTACGGATAAATAACATGTGAACCTATCCAGTAAGTAACTCTTAATATATTATTCGTGTATCTTTTAGACATATTTTGGTATCATAAAAGTAGGTTACGATATTATTCCATCTATATTTTTTTCGTAAGGTAACATTACCATGCTATTCTAGTATATTTTATTGTAGGTTATTTTTTTTAATAGTACGTTATGACTTTATTCTGAGAAGTACAAATTATTGCTTATGATATTAGTGCTAAAAACTGTTTTACGATTGCAAGAAATAAACAAAATATAAAAGTAAAATTTAAAAAATATAAGCCATGTCAAAAACATAACTGCGATATTATTTAATTATTATTCAAAATTTTCACTGCCGCTATCAGACTGATTATCAGATTTTCCATCGACATAAACAAGACTCTCGTAGGATGAATAATAATGATCGAGATTTGATTTGCTGGCACATAAACTCATTAGACCTGCACGTTACGTACGCTTTACTTAAAGCGACCGGCTGGTTTTAGCTAAAGGAAGCCTTAGTTCACGTGTAGAACTACTTGCAGAAAGGCTTGCAAGTGTTGTAACGGAAGCAGTGGGATGTTTTCTTCTAAAAAACATGGTGAAAAGGGTAGCTGTTTCCTTATCGCACAGTTACCAAATCACCTTTCTGTACCTTTTAGCAACTGGATACAAAAGTTGTAAGTAAGCTCGGTTTTTTGATGGTGTAGTGTAAGTAGTATAAGTTTTATAGAGATCTATATCTATCTTGTATTGATCTGTATACGCTGGTAATTATATCAATAAATCAGTTGTATTAGTTCTCTCCTCGGAGCCGGTTGTTTCTTTTACACTCCTCATAGGGCCAATCCTTCATATGGCGACCGCTGCCATATTTGGGGAGCCTATCGGCTTACGCGCGGAGCGCGCGCAGTAATGTTCTACAATGTTTAGACTGTGATGTGGTGATTACGTGAAATGTTCCCAATACTGCTGTGTGAAAACTTTTTGGTCTTTAGTGGAAAAATGTAACTTTTCTTTATTTACCACTTTTCTACACCATCAACCAGCAATGTGTCAAACAAGTGTGAAAGGAAGACGTTTTCGTCCTGCAAAATGCAGTTGGAGCCAACGCGAGTACTTTGTCGGAGTCACACGAGCACATTAATAAAAAAAATGAAAATTATGCTGAACATAGTCTGCACTCTTTTGGTCGTAGCTGGTTTGAACGGTGCCTACAAAATGTATAGAAGATGCCATGAAGGCTGGATGTTGAACCGGATAGCTTTGTATCGGATGCGAGGCTCTTTCCGTAGGGAGCCACGGGTGGTATACGGGCAGCAGCAGCCGGGTGACATTGGAGTCCGTCTTCCTATGGGTGTATCAGTTAAGTGAATCGACGTCATAAAAGTGATAAAACGTAAGTGTTCCTTGTGCATCCTGTGCATTTTATTTACTTATTCATACTGTGACATTGCGTCATCGTCGTAGGTCATTCAGTAATGAGTTCGGAGGTGTTAAATTACGATGGACAAATTTATTATTTTTACTTGTTTAATAATAGTAGCCTAGCCATCCTGCTATTTTTAATTAGTAATAAAAAGAGTACATTTATTATATATACCTAATGTAATGGCATTAGAATTACTTCCAATTTATAATCGACTAAAAAGTATAAAGGAGTATTTAGTTAAGTTAAATTACCCAAGTAGAACTAAGGAAAGATTAAATGAAAAGTTATTAGAAGCAGAAGATTTAATATTAAAGTTTAATGATGTGACAGATATAATTTCAAAACAAATAAAAGAGCGTTTGCTAGATAGTGAGTCTGTGTCAGAGGCAAATAAGTTGTGCGAAAAAATTGTAAATGTATATGACTCTATAAAAGAATTTTGTTTAAAGGACTATTCACGCGAAACGCAGACTCTGCAACCAAAAATGGCAGATTTTGATCTAAAAGTTGCTCTGAGCATGTTGCCAACTATGACTGATACAGAGGCTAATACAAATGAATTAATTGACGCGATTGATAATTATAGTTCAACTTTAAAGACGGAAGCGAGCACAAATTTAATTACTTTTGTATTAAAAACTCGATTGTCCCAGTCAGCTAAACTGAAGTTGAGTACAACTTATGATAACGTGACTGCTTTACTACAGGATATGCGAAAACAGCTTTTGCCACATAAAGCACACCAGGATGCACAACATACGATAGAATGAACGGTCAGTCGAACATTTTGGTAAGGAATTGTCAGAGTTATTTATCGATCTTACGATTTCGCAGGCTGAAGGCAAGTCAGAGGCGTACAACATTTTGCGCCCTTTAAATGAAAAAATCGCAATAAAGCGATTCGCCGACGGACTGAGAAATCGTAGGCTCGGAACTATTATAGCGGCACGCGACTTTCAATCCCTGAAGGACGCCATCCAGGTAGCTCAAGAGGAGGAGCAAGCGTCAACATCAGCATCAAGTTTTGCAGATGTTATGGGTATATCGCACCAGAATTATTTTTCACCTAACAGGTTTAGAGGCCGCAGAGGATTTTATAGAGGTTTTCGAGGAAATCAAAATTATTCCCGAGCTCGAACGAACCACCGGCAGCAAGTACCAACATTCAATCGTCCACAGCAACCCACTCGCCAACCCAGTGGTAGGCAAGTTTTCCGTGGAAATTCGTCTGGTGGCAGGTATGCGTACAATAGTCGTTCTAGATTCCCCCGAAACAGACACGTGCATACTATGGAATTGGAACGTGACAACCCGACAAGCGGCACGACATTTGAGCCAGGATCAGCCCAATATGGAGCGGAACAATGCAATCAAGACCTAATGCATATGCATAAGTTTTTTTGAGACTGAGTACGTATTAGTATGCAGTTGTTTAAACAAAGTATCACTTAATTTAGAACAAGATTGCTATGATTGGTTAATTGACACCGGCGCTTCTATTTCAGTTGTCAAGCGTGATAGATTGGAAAGTTTACACATTCCAATCCATAAACAGAAGCTTTGTATAAATGGAGTCGGAGGAAAGGTTTATTGTGAGGGCTTTGTATATTTAAAACTAAATTACAAAGGAGAAGAGTTTATGCACAAATTTTATGTTTTTGATAAATTACCGTGTAAGACAGATGGCATATTGGGCGAAAATTTTCTCATAAAACATAAAGCTAAATTGGATTATGAATTAAAAACTTTGCGTTTGCTTAGTAATAGTAACAATTTCTTGACAATTAACTTTGGATATTTTAAACAGGATAGTTCATATTTGACCGTCCCTTCCCGTAGTGAATCCATACACTACATAAATACAAACGTCACACAAGATTGTTTTATTAGCTCGCAGGAATTATGTGAAGGAATATACGCAGCTAGTTCGATAGCAACACCGAAAAACGGTAAAATACCTATCAAGATTTTAAATACGTGGGAGTCAGATGTGTCGTTAAATTTTTTCACCGTAAATATTACTAATTTGGATGAATATGAAGTATGTCAGTTTGATAGACCAAATATGAACGCGGAGAGAGTGAAAGAATTATTTAAAAGTTTAAAATTGGATAGACTGTCAGAAGATGAGCGAACATCGATTGAACAAATTTGCGCAAAATTTCCGGATGTTTTTCACTTATCAGGTGACAAGTTGGGTACAACATCACTTTATGAGCAGAGTATTGAGCTAAAACCCCATAGTAAACCCGTTTATGTCAAACCGTATAGACTTCCTCATACACAAAAATCGGAAATAGATCGGCAGATACAAAGTATGAAAGATGATGGAATAATAGAAGAGGCTAGAAGTGCATGATCAAGTCCGTTATTGCTAGTACCGAAAAAGATAGACAATACTGGTGTCAAAAAATGACGTATCGTGATTGATTACAGAAAGTTAAATGACCAGATTCAGGACGACAAATTTCCTTTGCCCAACATATCGGAAATCTTAGATTCACTTGCAGGAGCCGTATATTTTTCACATTTGGATTTATACCAGGGTTTTTACCAAATAAATTTACATAGAGATAGTAGGCCATATACAGCTTTTTCAACAAGCAAAAACCAATACCAAATGACGAGATTGCCGATGGGGTTGAAAACCAGCCCTAACGCTTTCTCCAGAATGATAATAGTTGCTATGTCCGGTTTAAATTATGAGCAGTGTTTAGTATATCAGGACGACCTTGTGTGTTTTGGCAGAAACTTGGCATCGCACAATCAAAATTTGTTAGACATATTTATAAGATTACGACAAGTAAATTTAAAATTAAAGCCTACAAGGTGCCAGTTCTTACAAAAAGAAATTTTATATCTTGGCCATATAGTGTCGGAAAAAGGAATTTTGCCGGATCCAGAAAAAACAAAGGTGCTTCAAAATTACCCCAAACCCCAAAATTCGGATGATGTAAAAAGGTTTGTAGCATTTGCTAGTTATTACCGCAAGTTTATCAACAATTTTGCAGAAATAGCTTATCCCTTAAATAGATTATGTTGTAAAAATGCACCATTTGTATGGACGGAGGACTGCGAAAATTCTTTTCAATTTTTAAAAACAGTTTTAATGACACCACCAGTACTTGATTATCCTAATTTCTCAGAAGAGAATGAATTCCTTTTACAGACCGATGCGTCAGGTATTGCAATAGGTTCGGTGCTATGCAATAGTAACGGGCGACCGATAGCGTATGCAAGTCGCAGTTTAAATAAGGCCGAAATTAATTATCCAACTATTGAAAAAGAACTTTTGGCAATAGTTTGGAGCGTGAAGTACTTTCGACCTTATTTATACGGCAGAAAGTTTAGAATACAGACGGATCACAGACCCTTGATATATTTATTTGGAATGCGGGATCCAACAAGCAGATTATTAAAATTTCGTTTACAACTTGAAGAATATAGTTTCGATATAGAATATTTGAAAGGCAGCGCCAATTCCGCGGCTGATGCATTATCTCGTATCAAGGTGACGTCAGACGATCTGAAGCGGTTGAATGAGCACGTAATGAACGTTATGACAAGGGCGCAAGCGCGACGTATGCAAGAGAGTAAGGGCAGTAACACACCTGCTCATACGTCTTGTAATGATATTCAACGAAATTCGAGGCCTGATCAACCGAGAATTGTGGATATTATTAAAAGACCCTATAACATGGTGGAGTTAATTTTGGTAGATAGCAATGTGATTATAAAATTTGAACGAGAAGGAAATGTGACAGTGCGTTATAATAATTTTGTTTATGTGGAAAGTAAATCAGCAATTTATTTAGATACGCTTATCTCGAGCATCAACTACGCGAGACGTGTTGGTGAGGGATTTATCTATTATATGTCAGAAGCTGAAAATAAGTGAGATATGCATAATTAAAAATGAAGGAAATAAATATTTAGTAGCTGAATTAATAAGAGAGATAAATAAATATGAGAAATGGTCCGGACCGAGAGTATGTGTTCTCAGAGGTGTTCAAAAAATAAATGATAGGGATGATAGGCGCGTGATAATCAATGACTTTCACCTCCTGCCCACAAGTGGCCACGCGGGCATCAGGCGAATGTCAAATAATATTAAAAGATTTTACTTTTGGCCTAGTATGGACAAAGATATTAAAGATTTTGTTTCTAAGTGTGAGTTATGTCAAAAACAAAAATATTCAGTACATACAAAACAGCCCATGGAGATAACAACTACTGCCAATTACGCATTTGAAAAGGTTTATTTAGACATAGTCGGTCCATTACCCCAGGACGCACAAAATTACTGCTACATACTTACGCTACAGTGTGAACTATCTAAGTATGTAGAGGCGTACCCACTACACACGAAGGACGCGGTAAGTGTAGCTCGTTCGTTCGTAGATAACTTTATTTTGCGATATGGGATCCCTCGCGAGATAGCTACGGATCGAGGTACAGAATTTATTTCCTCTACAATGAAACAGGTTTGTGAACTTTTAAAAATAAATCATTTAACTTCAACAGCATACCATCATGAGTCGATCGGAGCTTTGGAAAATAGTCACAAAACAATGGGTGCGTACTTAAGAATAAGTTGTGAAAATAAAACAGGCAATTGGAGTAGTTGGCTTCCCTATTGGTGTCACTTACAACAACACCGTCAACAGTGAAACCAAGTACACGCCACACGAGCTAGTGTTCGGTAAGTCTTGCATGTTACCACAAAATTTTAAAGCTGATTTCGTAGATCCTTTGTATAATTACGACAGCTATCCGTTAGAATTAAAAATACAGACTTCAGTTAGCACAGAAAGATGCTCAGAATAACTTGCAGATTAGTAAACAAAATCGTAAAAATAAATATGTTCTAAAAAAAATAAAACTTACACCTGACCTGTCATTTGTTATTTTTTAGTTCTAAAACAGACCGTATATTTACCGCATTTTTTTGGCTATTATACTTTAGATAAGATTTTACTTTAGATAAGATAAGATTTTTATTTTTATCGAAGGAATCGTTTTTAGGAATCATTGGAAAATCAGTTATTTATTATTATAGGTACAATATCAGGAACATTTATCCAGCAATTTATTAACACGTATTTACGAAAGAAGAATGTTTTTGAACGTCGAAATTTGTTTAAGCAAATGCCATGTTAGTTTAGGACTCGCAGTGTTTTAATAAAAGCTCTGTGGACTGAACATTGTAATACTTAAAGGATATGTATGTTTGGACATAGGGTTGGCTGTTTGTTGCTTCACCATGTGGCATTAAGCAACAGCGCAGTGCGAAGTCGTAGTACTAAGAAAACCTATTTAGCCATGTTTTGAAATTGCGTGATGCTTACATAAAATCTATTCGAACTGCGAGCATTGTTTATGCAATACTCGCAGTTCCATATGGACTGCCAGGTGGACTGATGACCGGAGGAAGGTCGCTGGTGGTGGCTGGATGAGGAAAGCGGGTGATCGTGCGCTTTGGCGTCAGTGGACTGTAATAGGCTGATTGATTGATTGACTTTTCCATAACCAATATCAAACAATATTGAGCTTGTAATGAAGAAAATGCATTTCGTCAGTTGGGTACTGTACTTGCGACGAAAAAAACACTTGACGCGTAAATCAAAATTTTTGTCCTTATTTTTGCCTTTACCCCGAACTATTGCCTAGGTCGAGCATGCCGTTAAGTTAGTGTGTCATATATAGCTACGTGAGAAAACATATCTTTAAAAATTGTGAAAATGTGCCGTATTATTTTGTAAAAATTAAAGCAATCGAACAAATAACATTTCGCATTTACATTTCGTAAGTACATTTTTGTCCAATGATTCATGCTATTTTCTTGTAAAATATATAATATCAAGCATCAATAACAACAATTATAATAACTTCGATTTAAAATGTCCATACTTTCCTCACAAAATAAATGACAGCTATATGAATACTATTGTTGATTAAAAAGTGGTGAAAGACATGTTTATTGTGTAACAAACTCTGAGCATTCCATTGCACAATATTTAAGTGATCCATATTAAAAAAGTTGGGGAGGGGGGGGGGGGGGAGGTTATTTATTGCTTTTATTGACATGATTTTTTAAAGTGTCTTGAAGAACATTTTTGATGCTCTCACTACAGATGTGCCCATCATTCATTTTTTTTTATTTAATGTTAGTAACTTTACAAAAGATTCTGATAATATATGTAATATAGTTTCAGAATTCAACAGGGATATCAATTGATCAGTTTTATTTAAAGAGGGAAAGTTGTCTTGTTTAGATATTTCAGCATAAGATTTATTTTTTTCAAATTTCTCTTTATGTACACGAATGTTTTCAATTTTTACAGGACAAGAGGCTGAAATCGCGATATGCTGGCCATCACCATGACAGCATTTCGCATCTTTAGATGAAGTCTGGCAATTTTTGTAATTATGTGCTTGTCCACAAATGGAGCATCTTTCTGAGTTTTAACAAAACTTCGCAATGTGTCCATATCGCAAACACCGCAAACACTGCCTAACTGGAGGAATGTAAGGACGAATCTCAAATCTCCAACTATTCAAGTCCACACTTTCTGGGAGGACTGGGCAAGATAAGGTAATTGAAACAGTTTTTGTTGGTTACAATTTTGTAATTCCGTTTTCGTGCGTTTTGCGCATAAAGCGCCGAATCGATACTATATTTTTGGTACTGGTTAATGCTGCATAAATTTGTTTGTTTGACAGGTCAGTCGGCACGTGCGTAATGATACCGGTAGTTTCGGTGGCGGCAGCCGGTATCGAAGCTTTCAATTTGAGACCGTCTAAGAACTTCTTGTTGCCTAAGGCGGCGTTAGCTAACGCGGGCCTTTCGAAGATTACTCCCACTTTACTTTTGTTAATTCGTTTAAGTTGCTTAACACCTTTGTTGTATCTCTTAATGGCGTTAGCCAGAGACATCATGTGTCTCGAGCCAATATGGGTGTTTGCATCAGAACTTTCCAGAAATACAATATATTCAAAATTACCTCCATCTTCCGGGTAATATCGCATGTAGTAAAAGGAGAGTACTTATCGATGTCCTCTTCAGTCGAGACCGAGTCCTCAGACCCCGAGCCATCCACAAAAGCGTACACTGAAGCAGCTCCGTCATCATCTTGAACTTCTACAGCCGATTTCTTTTTTCGCCTTTTCTTACTCCTACCAGTTCCACCCATCGTGGAAACGCGACAGAAAACTTTTTATGGAATAAAGATATCCAAAATCAAATTTGTTTTAATTTTACAAATAAAATTTAAAATCAGGACGCCCTATCGCAAAAGAGGTTCCCGCGCTTTTTCGGGGTGGCACTACACTGGCATTGACTTTTTTTTATATATTATTTAAGCAGGCAAACGAGCGGACGAGCCACAGTGGTGGTAAGTGGTCATCGTCGCCCATGGACATTCGCAACACCAGGGGGGTTGCCAACGCGTTGCCAGCCTTTGAGAGCCCTATATACTAGCCCCTTGAAGAACCCCATGTCAAAGCACAAAGGGAACACCTCAGGGGGGAGCTTATTCCACATCCTGCAGGTACGCGAGAGGAAAGATCGCGACGCCCGTACATTTTTGGGATGCCAAGCATCCAAGACGTGAGGATGAGCCCCTGCCCTGTAGCGGGAGGTGACTGCTATTAGAGTAGCCCCATCGGCAGAGGTTGTCCTTGCAGCGGCCAACTTGGGACCGTAGCCGGTTCAGAGACTACCATATTGGCCACTGCTAGTCGTCACCCGGAGGAAGGGCTTTTTTTTGGGGAATAAAGCTTTTGAAAATTTCTTGACATGTTTATATTAATTAATAGTTCATTCCCAGTATCTTAATCGATCGATCGAATTATGATTCTTAAAAAGTACTTCAATTTACATACATTTTTGAGTTGGTATAGTACCTGTGGTCATCACAGTCCTATTGGTGCTCTTGCTCAACGTGGTTTTATGGTTTTCATGCTGGTTCTGTGGATGGATTGAGTGCTTCACTGAAAAATTAGATGACTTCAGACAAAAGAAGGGTGAAAGAGTGATGGAAAGGAGAAAGAAGAGAGCTCAGAAGCTGCTCGATACAGGAATGTTTGAACCCAAAGATACACCTCCCTCATTTCCAAAAAGGCCTAGTGCATCTACCTTCCACAACCTTTACATGGAATTGCAGGATTACAAGAAAAATAACGCCAAGGTGGGACTGGAGAGCCTCAACGGTACTGGGGTGCAAAGTGATCCTGGATCTAAGAGTGCCAAGCCGACTAGCTCAAAGTTTGATAAGAAAGCAACAAACATAATGATGGCAGGGTTGCTGCTAGGTAAAGCAGAAGCTTGTGATTTGACAATGTTTGTTTCCACTAACAACAATATTTACCGTGATGTGTCCCACACTACCATGCAGACTGTACTGACTGACATGCACGGTCCTGGGTTACTTCTTTCTGCAATTACGTCATACACTACAGGTCTCTTCCATCTAACAGAAGATCAAACTTTGTGTCTTAGGCAGCCAGACAACACAGTAAACAGGTACCTGGTATCATCAACGTAGCTTGAAGAGGTGTTTTCATCCATGTATAAGGCCCGGTTTCCACCAAAGCGGAGAGGAGAGGAGATGTGTTTGAATAACCAATCAGATTTCGTTATTTCCACATCTCCTCTCCGCTTAGCTTCAGTGGAAATGGATCAAGCGGAGCGGAGAGATGTCTAATTTTTCTATAGCAAGCGGGGCGCGGCCGAGCGAAGATGTGTGTAGCCGAGCGGCGCGCGGCGGCGCGACGGCGTCCGCGCTCCCACTCTCCATCCTGCTGCCTTCTGCCCGCGCTTCGCCGCTACGCACTGCTCACATCTCCGCTTTGGTGCAAATAGCCTGCCAGCTTCGCAGCACATCTCAACACATCTCCTCTCCTCTTCGCAGCACATCTCAACACATCTCCTCTCCTCTTCGCTTTGGTGGAAACCGGGCCTAAGACAGCAGATCATACTATTGAAACCGACACAGTGTGGAACTGCGCTGAAGCAGGGGAGTGCTTTGACGGCAGGTTGTCAGATGGATTCAATCCACCCGAAGTGGAACGGGGAAAGCGAAAAGACTAGGTTGCTTCCAATCATCATCATACTGTGGATGATGTGCATCTGCAAAGCAATGTGTATATTATAAGAACTCTTTGAAAACTACACTATGTACAAAAAGACTAACACCAAATGGTCCATTTCACTTATCAACACAAGACCAGATGGGAGCATAAAGGACCTGACTTTGAGTAGTGACAGTCTTACTAGTATAGTAGCTGATACAATATCCATAGTAGAGCCCTCTTTGATTCAATTCCAGTATTTTAGCTCACTGCTTGAAAGCCCTGAAGGAGTAGAGATGAATTACTCAACATTGATAGAAACAAATAAGCGGGAGTCAGTAAATTACAGAGTAAAATTGAGACTGAAATTGAGATTCCTCAGAAGTTTATTAGCTGATTATTCTTACCAAGGACATCGAATTATAATTTTTTGCACCCCTGAATCTAGAAATTTAATTGGTGATGTGAAAGAATATTTCATCGATGCAACATTCCAAAGCTGCCCTGAACCATTTTTTCAGTTAGGTATATGTAATACATGGAAATTTTGGTAGCTCCGTTGAATATACAAATGTGCTCAATGCCTGATAAGAAAGAACACACATACGATATCGTGCTTCAAATGATAAAATCACAGCTGCCACAATGGGAACTATCGATAGTACATTGTGACTATGAAATAGAAGCAATAAATGCTATTTTATTTAAAAATGTTTTCAAGTGTACATGTTATTGGTTGTTATTACCATTGGGGAAAATGCATGTGGAAAAATGTAAAACTCCGGTAAATCCAAGCCTGAAAAAAGAGTAATATCTCTCTGTGCGGTTCTACCACTTTTACCGAAAAAAAATATCGAATCTGGGTGGGAGAGTATTCTGATTCCACTGTGCAAATTTTCAAAATTCAAAAATTTATGAATTACATAAAAACATTTGGACCCAAATATATGGATATGATAAGCGTTTTTGGTGCAAGATACCGGACAAATAACGTGGCTGAAGGCTTTCATTCCAAGATAAATAAAGCCATCAACAAAATACGATCAACATTATGCGACTGTTAAATGTAATATTAAGGATCGACAGTACCAATCAAATAAGAATTAAAAAGAAAACAAGTTCAAAACTATCACAACAAATTTTATTCACTGATGACGCCATCCAACATAATATAATGTTACCATTAATTAGTGGCAAAATTTCTGTGGGTCACACCATTGAAAAGCTATGTTAAAAACGATGTTATCTATGTTATTTCAAATTATAAATTTATTACATATGTACTTTTTGTTATTTTTGAAATTATGAAATGTCATTGACTGCATTACAAATATCTAAGTATTATTTAATTTGGCAATATTTTATTTCTCGCAGGAACCACGGGCAAAAAAAGACTCGTGGTCCCTTCCAAGGCCAAGGACTAAGGGAGCGGGTCCACGGGCGACAAAGGTTTGCATTGTGGGCTCGCTCTCTTTTTCCCGACCGGCACTACCGAGGAACACATGAAGATACCTAGCCTACTACTTGCCTTTTATTCTTACACACTCTTTGATATAAAGATGAACACTGGAAATTATCCTGTTGAAGTCAAAATTAACTGACATACATCTGTACGAGTAGCAACCGTAACTGGCCGACGAGCGCTTTGTGTAATTTGGACTGGAATTGATGCAATCATTGCGATTGTATTATTTAGGCTTTAATAATCAAGTTTTGTAGTAAACACAATTATGCCAGGGTTATTCTGAAATTTTAGGTTAGCTCAATGAATAACTTGCTTTGCAATATAATATATTATTGTTATTCTATTGAATTACAACTTAAAATTTTACAATTGGTTATTGTATTGTAATAGTAAGTTATTCAAGGTAAGTACAATCGAGAAGCGGTGGCATTGGGTGGCATGGCATTACGGCTAGGGTTGCCACCCGACGTTGCAGTTCAAACAAACCAAACCTTTTACTAATGTAAGTAGTATTGTTTAAAATGTTACTATACGAGTAAACCTAATTTGTTTTTGTCTTGTCGAAAAATAAAATTGATAGTAACACATCAATTATTGAATTGCAAGGTAACCTTATGGTTAGAAAACTAATATTTATTAATATATTCTAATGTAGATCCACCACAGTCCCAGCTGCCCGGTTCATGCATAGTAAAATAGTGCATTGTCATGCGAAAATACTTCAGTTTGAAACTAAGTATTGCATTACAATCTGATTATAAAATTCTAACATATCCCAATCCCTGAATGATGGGATTAGTTTTTTGTGTTATCAGTTAACAAGATTTGAGGGAAAGAAACGTGATTAAGTTGACCTTCTATTATGTGTGTAAATCTCACAAATTAACTTTTTAAACATGATACCCTAAAAATAATTGAAAGAATAAGCATAAATTTTTTAAGAATATTTAACAAATGACGTCATACTGACATGTATTTTCTTGTTGTCACAGTTCCCGTCTAAAATACAACATTAAGTTACCGCAATGCAGCAGCAGTAAGTAGTAGTTCGTCGCTATTGGGAATTCCGTAGCGTTAAATCAGGGCGGACTTAACTCGGCCGCATTCGCATCGGACATGCCGGTAAGCCTCCGTGCCACAACTCAACTATCATTTAATACAAATTTGCCCGAAGATTAAAGAATAATTTTACTTTAGTAATAAGTAAGTTAGTTCATGGTTGAAATATCTCAAAATCATGTATGTCTTCTACGACAACTCCATCCACGGAATTCATCAAAGGCATCATAAAAAATAAGAAGGCGGTGCCATGAGTAAATTTACATAAATTAGTATCCGAATTCGTTATAAATATTGCGTATGTCACTATCACAATATTTTTCGGATAGACATAGAATTTTTTTTTGCTACGCAAGAAGACCCCTATAGCGTGGAAAAGAGACGTCTAATACTTATGGATGGCCTGCAAGTCAGAAAGAGATGCACATCACAGTACTGGCGTGACATTATTTTTTTGAGTAGCGGCTCGCAGCAACCCGCTTGGCTTAAAATTATGAATGTTTTTGTATTTTATACGCAATCTATTTGTTTTGTAAGAATTCTTACCAAAATGGTACTTGTGCTGTAGCTAAATGCTACATTACGGGAAGAAATAACCACAAAAACTATAAATTTCACAGGTAAATACGATTTTGTTATGGAATACGTAGTACCATAATTTTGGTAAATTTCTCCTATTAATCGGTACAAAAAGCGGTTTATACAATAGAATATTGATTTGGATTGTTTTAGATACAGATATTTTGTAGTTTTAAAGAGAATTTGCGATTATATTGAGTATAATAGTAAATTGTTTACACTAGGGCTTGACAAAGTGATGACGTCACTAATATCGATAAGAAAACTAGACAATTTTGGTGCATAATTTGGCAAAATATATTTAAAAAATCTCTAGAAATGTGTGTATACGGTAAAAGTGCGTTTGATGCAACCAGCATCGTCTCCTCATGAGATAACTCCTCAACAGTTAGTAGCATAGACATGAGGTTCTGTATTTAGGGTCGTCTGCTAATCAGTCTCGCAATCAGAATGAAATAACATAAGGCTTATCCATGTCTCAAGACAAGATGGAGTTGACAGAGAAAGATCTTCCCTATTTCAACCTACCCAAGGATCCCCTAAGATACACAGCAGCAGGAGCGATAGGACAACCGATAGCTATGCCCACGGGGAACACAACGAAGAAGAAAAGAGCCGCCGGTCCCAGTACTCGACAAAGTGAAGTACCGTGCGAGCCGAGCGGTGTTGATGCAGTATTGATTGAGATTTTGGCGTCGGTGAGGCGAATCGAGACAAAAGTAGAATCCATGTGCGCAGCTCTTAACCAGACAATAGCTGTCCAGCAAAATCTGGAGCGGAAGGTGAAGACATTTCAAGATGCAAGATTGCAAGGTCTAGTCCCTACAGTGTCGCAACAGCCCTCTCCTAATCCCACTCTAGGAGCCCCGAGCTCAGTTGGACATTGACGGAGTTCCGGCACACATACTTTTACTTTAACATTATAAGCCATACAACCCATCTATATAATTATAAGCTTGTATTTAAAAATATTCTTATTAAAAACTTAATTTAAGGACCACCATCCATCTCGACCTGAATTACACGATGGTTATGTATAATAAACAGACCAGATTGGACTCCAAATAAGTACTCGACTGTGTGTAGCAAACATTTTGAAGACAAATGTTATATTGAACGACAAAATCGACGTGTATTGGTGAAGGATTCAATCCCAACTTTATATGTTCCTGTAAGTGTAGATCTTTGTTCTATCGATGTGTTTATTAGACTGATAAATTGAACAAAGCTTTAATACTAGACATAGACCATCATACACAAATATGGTGCGATTCCAACAATATTACAGGTTAAAAATCTTTTCGGTTTTATTTTTCGGCTTTATAAAATTGAAATAAAAATCATTTTGGTTAATACGACCTCAGGATTAATTTAAAGCTGTTTTAAAAAATGGGTGTATTTGTACTAATTTTGTGTATTTTTTATTTATTTGTAAATATGTCTTTAAGTTTTAATTATATTCAAATGAAAGTATTTTCAGCGTTTTTTTATTTAGTAGGTTCAGTACCAAATTTAAATATGATAGTAGATAAAGTATTTTATGTTACTGCACTAGGTAATAAACCCCCCGACGTGTGATACTATTAAAAAACTCCCCAACAACGGCTCGATTTTTAAACACATACTAGTGTTATACGCCCCTTATTATGCAACAGTTTTATAAACTACCATTAATTTGTATTTCTCTATTAATTATTACCCATGAATCGACGATGTCACTGATATTTTGGATGCTAATTGTAAAAAATAGTCGATAAAAAAATGTCAAGACAGACAACACTATTGCACTCACAAATTTGCATTCGATTTTTGGCTCATTTTTGATAGGGCTTTGTATCTATGGAATTGTTGCACAACGATTTACCATGTTTTAAAAATGTATTATGAATCTTTTGCAGCATTTTTCACATGTATGTATTCAATCTACCTTATTCGAGACAAAAAATTTAAGAAGGAAGTGCTTTCTGCAAATTCATAAAAAAAAAACTTAAAAAACGCATGCCTAAGTAGGATTTGATTCGAAACAGGCCAGCAAATTTAATACGGTATAACGCGTATAACGAAAAAAAATTGCATTTGAAAATAATTCCGGCACCCTGACTCTACAGCAACCATAGATATAGGAATCTCCTGAAACTATTTGGTCGGATTACTGCAATCATTCAGATGAAGAGAAGAAGTTATTATAAATTCTAGGTAGAAGCTCATAATTGCATAAAGAAACATGCGCCTACTAAAGTTACGATAGAGTTCGAATAGAGAAGACAAAACCAGTTAACTACAAATTTTACTAATCTCGTAACATAATGTACCTATACACTTAAGCCGCTTACGAAACCAATGCTACGTGAACAGTTACATAAGAAGAAAAATTTGTCTTGCAACAAAACTAGTTACGTACAATAGTACATTGTTATACGAGGGGTGAAAGTAACTTATTTAGCGCCGAGACGGGGTTTGGGGCCTGAGCGTACCGAGGGCCCTAATTGTTCGAGGCACTAAATAAGTCTTTATCCAGAGGTAAACACTGTGCTTTTCATTACAAATACAAGGAAAGTAAAAATAAAAACACGAATTAGCTAAAGAAATAATAAGTTTAATTAAAAATCCTTTTTAAACAAGCTTTTAAAGCCGTGGAGTGGAGTATCCTTGTTAAGACAAATCCAACGCGCCCATACACGACTAGGTTGTGGTGTGTATTTAAGGAGTTCCTATGGCCACCTTCCGGCTCCATCATGAGACTCTGGATATCAAGTATGACTAAAGATATTGTTAAGAATCCAACGAGCCCAAACACGACTAGGCTGTGGTGTGTATTGAAGGAGTTCCTATGGCCACCTTCCGGCTCCATCATGAGACCCTGGACATCACGTATGACTAAAGATCTTGTTAAGACAAATCCAACGCGCCCATACACGACTAGGTTGTGGTGTGTATTTAAGGAGTTCCTATGGCCACCTTCCGGCTCCATCATGAGACTCTGGATATCAAGTATGACTAAAGATATTGTTAAGAATCCAACGAGCCCAAACACGACTAGGCTGTGGTGTGTATTGAAGGAGTTCCTATGGCCACCTTCCGGCTCCATCATGAGACCCTGGACATCACGTATGACTAAAGATCTTGTTAAGACAAATCCAACGAGCCCAAACACGACTAAATTGTGTTGTGTATTAGAGGAGTTCCTATGGCCACCTTCCGGCTCCATCATGAGACTCTGGATATCAAGTATGACTAAAGATATTGTTAAGAATCCAACGAGCCCAAACACGACTAGGCTGTGGTGTGTATTGAAGGAGTTCCTATGGCCACCTTCCGGCTCCATCATGAGACCCTGGACATCACGAATGACTTAGGATCTTGTTAAGACAAATCCAACGAGCCCAAACAAGACTAGGTTGTGTTGTGTATTAGAGGAGTTCCTATGGCCACCTTCCGGCTCCATCATGAGACCCTGGACATCACGTATGACTAAAGATCTTGTTAATACAAATCCAACGAGCCTAAACACGACTAGGTTGTGTTGTGTATTAATGTAGTACCTATGGCCACCTTCCGTCTCCATCATCAAACCAACTCCATGGTACCATAATATTGCATTGTCATTGCGGTTACATAAGTGTACCAAATTTCATCAAATTCCAATGGCAGCAAGTGCTTAAAATTTGAGTTGCAAGATTTCGCCCGAACATACAAACAAACCCACACACCCGCCCACCCACATACAGTGCAAAGCTTTTAAAAATGAGTGACTTCCATAATATCTGAATCAGATGAACTCATTGTAAACAAAACCCTACAACTCGAGAAACAAATGATAATCGGATTGTTGCTTTCCCGCCTGTTTTTTATTTTTTGCTGTGGCCGTGCCGGCCAGCTTTTGAACCATTATTTATAATTTCTATCATTGAAAAATGTTAAATATTTTGCCTGAATCTATTTTAAAGAAATAGTTGAAAGTTAATTATAATAAAGTCATTTAAAAAATATATATTCTTTAATTAATACTTAACTTTATGTTATTTCAATTTAACATTGCCCTGTAATTGAGTGGCTGTATAGAAAGATGGAACATAGTTCAATAGAAATGTGACAATTTGCCAGAAGGAATGAAAATGAATGAATGAATGACAACTGTCAGTGGAAAGTGATTCTCCCTCCGGGCTGAAAAGTATTACCTTCAATCTGCTCCTTAGGTAGCTTTCGAACTACTTTCAGAGTATGAGTAATGAAAAGAATGCTTTTCCTCCCCACTAAGAATTATTATTGATGTTAAACTTAAAATAAATGTCAGATAATGTGTTATATCGCGACTTCCACGCTACCCCAATCCCACACCCGTGTGCCAATATGTCATCCGATTGACAAAAAGTTAAACGAACAGGTACTGTAGCGTTGCGTTACGCTTCGGTGTTCGAAACTTTTTTTCTGTTTTTTTTCTTTTTCTAATTTCTAATTTTGATTTCGATTTTGAAAGGCTTTTGGTATTTTTTGGTTTTTTTTTGCATTCAATTTCCTGACTGAGTTTTGAGCTGTTGAAAAAAAGCTGTAAAATTGTGAATTTTCAGCTTTTCCGATTGTTTAAGTTTTGAAAAGCTCTAGGAGCTATTTTTCATCTAATAACCTATTACCAAATCTGCGAGCTACGACTGAGCTCTTTACCGATTTTCCTGGACATTTAACAAAGTCGGAAGTCAAAGCTTCTGATCTGGTTCGAGCAGCCGGCTCACCCACTAGAGGGGACGGTCTTGGCCGTGTTGTCGAGGATCCTATCTTGCTCCTGTGGACGCCCCTGACTGCGGAAGTCCTTGGCTGCTGTCTAGCCGGGACATCGGATTGGCTTCGGAGTTGGTGGTTCATCGGAGGTTGCTGCAGAAGCAATATAGTATCACGGGATCTTCACCAAGGAAGTGCGGTGTTGAAGTCGAAGTTTACTAGATTTGTCATTTTATTTTTAATGAATTCTTTTAGAATCAGTTTGCTGTAAACAAACCCTTAAATTGGTAAGTTGTTAGTTTTTCTCCCAAAACTCAAACCCCGGCTCTTCATGCCACCGTCATCTATTCCTGGCTGTACTTTTGGCACCTTAACGTCCCCATACTTGTACTACAGTTTTGTTGCGGAATAATTCCCTAAACAGGTAGGGCTCTATTTACTTCACTATCTCTGAACTTACACTAATTTTGGGGAACTGTTAGTCTTTAATTCTGAATTATTTATGTTATGTTAGTCATCTTTTACCGTGTTTCCGTTCTTTGTATTTGTTTTTATTGTGTGTTTTAATTGAGTTCTATTTTGGTAAGTAACTTTATATCAAATCTTGGCCTTTTTACCTTTTTTAGACAAAATTACAATCGTGCATAGTAGTACTTTCGGCTTTTAATTTTTAACACTACAGTACGTACTATTGTCAAATCGTAGTTCGTTGACAGTTGCTTATGTCAGCCGACTACATAGAATTAGTAATTCATTTATAGGCAATTGTATATTACAATATGGTCCCTACTGATATTAAAAACTTACCTTTAGACAAGTTTAAAATAATTATTAAACAGAAATTGTATAAAAAAGGTTACTATAGGATATCTTATTATTTAGAGGACAGATGTTCATGGGAATAGATTGTTTGAGTATCAGGCTTTTTCAATATATAATTGCATTAATTTTAAAAGGAAACGCAAAAGATGCGACGACTGTGGAGTTTGTTCGGTGAGCTGCTCTTCTCCACAGATTCCGCCATTGTGTTAGTGAACTCACCCAAAAAAAGGTAATGACGGATCTAAGTGATGTAATAACATCTTATAGAAATAAATCATTTTTTACTTTTGACATTGGATTACTTTTGCCGCAGTTGCAAAGCGATCGATCAATCGACAATTGTCACGTAAAATATTTTGACAGCAATCTAGCTCATATCATAAAAAGGTGAGCAGAGCAGAGCTTCAGTTTACTTCAAAGGAGCACAGTCAAACAGATTTTGAGAAAAGTATCGCCATACTTCGTGAAATCTGGTGTTAGGAGTAAGTGATAAACAAGGGCCGAAAAACAAACAAGTATTGCAAAACTTAGTGACACTGTGAGTTTCTACTGTCCAACTGACTTTCGAATGAGTTCCGGTTGTAGTGTAAAAAGACTTGAAAAGAGGATACACATAGATATTATCTCAGCCTTGTAAGGAAAAAGTTCCGACTACCCACCCATACTTGCTTCAGTCCTATGTAGAACTGAAGCAATTACCGGTGGGTACAAAGGCGTTAAAAACAAGAATGTCAAGTGCTTGAAGAAATTAAGTGCAAGTGGCAAATTAAAATACAACTAGAATATGACTACTAGAGTCAGTAAACTACTTGAAGAAATTTTATGCATGTGGCAAATTAAAAGGCAACTAGAATATGGCTATTAGAGACCGTGAATTGCAATACACGTTGCAAACAAAAAATTCGTTATAAATTGAACACGATTAGTAAAAACCGTAAATTGCTTGAAGTTTAATGCACGTTGCAATTTAAAAGGCACTCTAACTAGATTATGATTAAGAGATACTTTAAACTGTTGAAGATGTTTAATGTTGGCAAACGCTGGACGACTTGCTGATTAACGCTTTTCCTTCCAGGATACCTATTTGGTCTGACGAACAAGTGCAAGGTCAACAAAGACACCAATAGGGAGTAGAGACCACTAACCACTCTATAATTTTATGTTTTTATATGACGTCTATGTGTCTCTTATACCTAAAGTTTTACTGCAAAAATAGCTAACCTGCTTACCTATTATTTTATTTTCATAACGATCTACAAGCTTGTCACGTGCAAGATGCATCCTGGGTGGTACCGGAATTCAGCGCGAATCGAAAGACAAGGGTGAAATTGAACCGGTTCAGAACAAAAAGCTATGCTGTACGAAATGATTACCATTTCTTATCATATATTTTGTATTATTTAGTGACGATATCTCATCTTAAGAACGAGAATAATGTAAGGAAAACTTTACACCTGCATAGATTTCCAAATATAAGTAACTTTCCATAAACAAGGTCGGGTCAAACTCGGCTATTTCCCCAAGGTGAATGCGTGATATGAATCAATTTTATTTCTGATCCAGGAAAAACTATTTGCCCGGCTAATTGCTTTCACGCTGACTCGAGTTACTGAGACGCGCGCGGGGAATATAAAGCAGTCGCTTACATTGTATTGATTTGTTTGGCACTTTTATAACGCTTACGGAAAACATTGGCTTTGCAAGAACAAAACATGCTACCAATATTCCACGAACATAAAAACTAGTAATCTATTCGGATTTCTTGGTAATAATACCAAATTCTAGAACAGAACTAAAACTAATTCGAAAAATCTAATTAACTTCAGGTCTTGATATACGTGTATCGCAAAGTGACTCAAAACTCTATTTCATATAAGATTAGACCAAGTCAAATAGAAGTCGCGCCGATGCAGGGATTCTCGACATTTTACATTTTCATAGTACTAATAATTTAAGAAAAAACCAACTATGTTAGAATCCGCCGCTCTCGAATCTACATTATTCATCATTCTCAGCCCACATCCATCCACACCTGGGTAAATTTTAAATCTCAAATTGCAATCAAAACTCCTGTCATGTCATGAGCGGCACGAGTAACATAAAAGTATAAATACAAAAACAATACTACACACACCTAATAATTATTTGTTTTTATTTGCTGAGAACTACTTATAATTTGATTGTATTATATTCGCAAAATTACGGTCCAATAATAATTGTTGCAGACCTACGCATTTATAGGTCTTTTATTGTACTTTAGCATCGGGCCCCATGTAGTTTGGTACTGGCGATGTGATTGTTTTTAGAATATATTCGTTCTCTTTTTAACTACCTGGTTTAGAAAGAGAGCGATAGAAACTTCATACGAGCTGGGCCGTGGAGTTTTGACGTTCTTACCTGCCGAAGTTGTTTATATAGCTGATCTTATGATAAAATAGTATAATAATTATAATAAAATAATATTCTTATTTGTGAAAAAGTGAGTTTATATTTATAAGTTGCAGCTCTCAGTAGGAGAGTTGCTACAGTACACTTTTAAAGAGGTTCAGGGATGGACAACGGCTTGATATCCAGCATGTAGTATTTACGTATACATTCAAGCTTGTCGTTGTTCGCGTGAGTAAGTGGGATGGAAGATTCAAAAGCATACGCGAGTGAGTGAAAACCTCGTGCTTGATCGTGCGTCGTGAATTATTTGCGTGAATAAAGTCAATAGTGTCCTTCGTTTAACCTCGATAATACTATATTAATTGTTTCAAAACCAAGATGTGCTTCCCTCAGGCGGTATTTTTGTGTTTAAATTGATTTATCTGACAGCTACCTAGCAGAATAACTCGCGTTTGTAAATACAAATCCAGCTTATCATTTCAAAAGGACACGGGATAAGGAGCTCAACGTCAAGGAGTTTCTAGTTTCTTGAGTAAGTGCCTCTGAACTTGGGAAGTTCACAGTACATTTCCATCGCCAAGAAACTAACTCTTGAGATGATAAGCTGTTAACTATGTCCATTGTAAATGGGGCACTTGCACTAAAGTAATACCTACAACTTAGTACTTCAGCGATAATCTTAAGCAAATAGCGGTGAAACTTAGTTTAGATTTCACCTCACGATTTATATAACAGTACTTGCACATTGCACAGAGAGCGTCGGTGGTCTAGTGGTTAGGGCCGCTATGTTTTTGAATTTCAAATTCATATGGTACGTTTATTCGACGCCCTTACGGTGAAGGAAAACATCATCGTGATGAAACCAGCACACTCCTGAGAAGAAATTCAAAGGTTGTGTGTGAAGTCGACCAACCTGCACTGGGCCAGCGTGGTCAACTAAGGCCTAATCGCCCTAATTCAGGGTAGGCTCGAGCCCTTCGGTGGGGACGTATATGAGCTGTCGATGATACTTGCACATTGCCAAAACTACATGTGAATAATATTATAGCGAAGTGTACGCGTTTGTGGTCTAACGGACAAATAATTCTAACCGATAAAGTATGGCTAGGTCACAGTAAACCATATTCACACTCTGAAAATAATAATCGAGAAATACAATGAATACAATATACCATTGTATATAAGCTTCATAGATTATAGCAAAGCTTTTGACTCTATAGCACACGATTCAATATGGTATGCTCTATCAAAACAAGGAATCGACCAGCAATATATTGAAATAATTAAAGAAATATATAAAAACAGTCATTCAAAAATTATCCTGGAGAAACCTGGTCCTGCTTTTCAAATTGAAAGAGGAGTAAAACAGGGAGATCCCCTGTCTCCCAAGCTATTTATAGCGGTACCCCTAAACTGGAATAATATCGGTCTGAAAATACATGGAAAGCACTTGTCGCATCTAAGATTTGCTGATGATCTTGTTTTGCTATCAGAAGACCCAAATGAACTCCAGTATATGATAGAGTCACTTAGTCAAGAGAGTAAAAAAACAGGATTGCAGGTAAATTTAGACAAAACAAAGGACTAACCGACAAAAAACACCATTGGTTTTAGACTCTACATACCTCGAATACGTAGACGAATATATCTATTTAGGACACCAGATTTCATTTAAAAAATGCACTGAGAAGGAAATTGAACGGAGAATAAAAAACACATGGAACAAGTACTGGGCATTAAAGGAAATCTTTAAAAGTAAACTACCTATCAGCTTAAAGACCAGAGCTTTAGAGATCTGCTTGTTACCATGTCTAACTTACGCCTGCCAGACGTGGACTCTAACAAAGAAAACTCTCAAAAAAATAAAAGTATGCCAGCGAGGAATGGAGAGAAGTTTCATGGGTTTTAAAATAAAAGATAGAATAAAGAACAGCCACATACGAATGTTAACAAAATCAAAGGAAGCCACAAAGAAGGTCTTAAAATTGAAATGGAAATGGGCCGGACACATCCAGAGAAGAGAAGACGAAAGATGGTCAAAAACAGTGACAAATTGGTACCCAATTGACAAGAAACGAAGAAGAGGAAGGCCAGTTAAAAGATGGAGTGATGATATAATAGAAACAGCGGGAAAACTTTGGAGTAGAATAGCAAGAGAAAGGGAATCATGGGCACAGTTGGAGGAGGCTTTCACCGCAAGAAGCGGTCCTTGCACGAAAACTACTAACACAAAATAACAATCATTAAAACTAAAACTACTTACTTAAACTAACCATACTTAAACATTTTCATAAAAAGATGCACATCCTAATATTGTAAGGAATTAATAAAGCTTTTTTATTTTTTATTTTATTTAGGTCACAGTAAAGTGAAGTTATATTCATAAACAATAAGGCCGCCTTTTGACTAATATGTTTGTTTGATTAATATGTGTATGTTTTCTTGTTTATTTTTTGTTGTCAATAAATAATATTGTACCAGGGTTTGTGGTCTAACGGACAAATAATTCTAACCAATAAAGTATGGCTAGGTCACAGTAAAGTGAAGTTATATTCATAAACAATAAGGCCGCCTTTTGACTAATATGTTTGTTTGATTTCTTATTTTTTGTTGTCCATAAATAATATTGTACCAGGGTGGTCTGAAAAGTTTCCGACCCAAATGTGAAGATGACAGCAATCGTCAATAAAAGTCAGGTAATATCAAGGACGTTATAATAGAGCAGGACTGAGTACTACTAAAATATTAAATCACAAAAACACACCTTAACGTATTATATTAAAACTCAATTTTGGCAACCAACATTGACACAGGCAAAACGAGCCGAGTGAAATAGCTAGAATGCGAATGAAACGTGATAGTTGGTAGAAAGTGGTAGTAATGATTTCAGACAATTATTCAATTGTTATACTATCTTAAAGGGTTAACTTATTAGTATAAACAAAGTTCTTATTTAATTGGGTATTTATTTTGTAACTTACCTCTTAATATAGTAATTCTCTCATTACTTAGAACATTTGGGAGTATTTTTTACTACCTACTATGTCAACATTTTGATTGATGTGACAGAAGATGTGTGACATGGCGTGGTTGGTAGCTTACTTGGGCTAGGATTTATTCTCGTCTAGTTGTTTTGTTTAATAGGGTAACCATGCGGGATTAGTTGGTTCTGTTGTGTCTGTTATTAATCGAATGTAGGTAAAAAAGGTCTCTTTTCCCAGTGTTGCATATGCCATGACTTATTATTGCTTTTATTTCTAATACAGATTTCCGAAAAGTGAAGAAAAAAAACAAAAACTGAACTGACATTTCACCTGGGTTAACGTTGAACTAATCGTCTAATTAATACATTTAAAAAAAAAAGATTAAACTAAACGGTACCTATAGTAGGCAAAACCAAGTGATATGATTTGTAAACTTAAATTGTGAACAGCATCTGCCAACTTGTCTCCGAGATAAAAACAGACTTAACCGGCGATCTCTCAACTAAAAAATATTGAATGTGTCTCATTTTCCTATATCTGACGAGACAATCGCTAAATAATCAACCCTGACCGACACGTTGAAAGTTTGAATCAACTAACACACACACACACACACACACACACACATACACACACACACAGACAGACAGACAGACACATATACACACACACATACACTCACTCATAGTTAACTTTAAAAGGTATTATATTCAACGTTTTTCTTTTTATTTTCTTTCTCTTATCAATGATTTAACCAATGTTGGAAACATTTACTTTTGTAAACGCGCGCACACAAACCTGCATTATTAAATGTCATTATTGTCGGATCACTGTCTCCCAAGTCACAGGTTTTTACCTAGTTTGGGAGGCAGGGAATATGATAATGTTCAACTTTTAAATGTACATCCTTATTGTTACCTCTTGTTGTATTGTTATAATTGGTTCAATAAATTATTTTATTATTATTATTATTATTATTACTAAATTCAATCTATAGGTCCCATCCCGTGTCCCACGTAACAAAAATATTGTGGTCACCCCATTAGAAAGGGACACAAAGCCTGTGTATTACACATCTTGCTCGGCTCGCTTTTAGGCTGCGAGTACTCAGTCCTGCTCTATTATAACGTTCTTGGGGAATGAGAATATAGTTGTGCATCTTTTGACAGGTACTCACCAAAGTTTCAGCCATATTTGGCGCGCAGTTATTAATAGAATCGTTCAAACGATGAGGCGATTTGAGTATTTTTGTCAAAATGGAAAAAAGTTAGTATCGAGCTGTCATCAAATATTAGTTTTTGAAAGGTAATACGCCTATGCAAATCAGAGATGACTTGGATGAGTTGGACTCTGTGTACGGGGACTCTGCACCATCATTTACCACAGTGAAATTTTGGGTAGCTGAATTTAAACGTGGCCGTAAGAGCTTGGGAGACGATGAACGTTCGGGACGTCCAAACTGCAAGTACTGACGACAGCATCGCTAAAGTTCACCAAATGACCGCCAAATTAAAGTGAGAGATAGCAGAGGCTATGAAAATATCCAAGGAACGTGTTTGTCACATATTAAATCAAGATTTAGGCATGAGAAAACTGACGCGCGTTGGGTGCCGCGTTTGCTGACGTTAGACCAAAAACGTGTTCGCATGAACATTTCCAATGCTCTGTTGGCGCAGTTTAGACACAATAAATCCGAGTTTTGGCACCGATTAATTACTGTACTTAGATAAAACTTGAATACACTATCATACGCCAGTAACAAAAATACAGTCTAAAACAGTGGACAGTAAAGGGGTAACCGGCTCCAAAAAAGCAAAAACGGTTTTTTCGGCCGGAAAAGTAATGGCGACTGTTTAATGGGATAGTCATGGAGTTATCTTTCTTAATCGATTATATTCAAAAAGATAAAATCATTATAGGAGCATACTACGCATCATTACTTGACAAGCTGAAGGTAGAAATCGCAGAAAAACGGCCTCATTAGCAGAAAAAGAAAATCCTGTTTCACCAAGACAACGCGCCGTCTAATACCTCAGCGGTTGCCATGGCGAAAATAGTTCATCCACCTTATTCACCAGATCTAGCACCAAGCGACTTTTTTCTGTTCCCTCAGCTAAAAATTGCGTTCGGAGGACAGAGATTTTCGTCAAGTGAGGAGGCAATCACCTTCGGGAACAATTATTTTGCAGAGAAGAACGCCGAGTATTATTTGGACGGGTTATAGAGATGGGAGCATCACTGGGAGAAGTGTGTAGAGTTACAAGAAGACTATGTACCTATAGAAAAAAATAATAAGAAAAAATGTCTTGTATCATTGTTAGGTCGACGAGATAATGACCTTTCTTTTACCGAAAACTAGGTCATACGTCTGGCAAAATATTGTTATAACCCATGCAGATTAAGAATAGATATGAAAATGGCGGCGGGTACTTATGATACGGTAGGCAAAACAAGTTCTCAAAAATCGATTTTTATTTTTCCTACTGACGTTTTTTTGTTATTAATTATTCTTTTTTATTATTATGATTTAAAACGGGACGGGACGGGTTTATTATTATTATTAACTAATGATACTAATAATAATAATGACAAAAAATATTAACAAAATAAAAAAGGAGCACGGCCATGATAGGAAATTGATATTTTCATTAATTTATTTTCGAAGTCTCCTGAAGGTTAAATCGATGTAGCGGGATTCAGTTAAGCCCTCTGAACCTCCCCACATGCTCAGTTTCTTCCGATCGATTCCAATTGTTTCTAAATCCAACCCCTGATTATTATCATTATTTTTTTGCATCGCGTACTTCACTGTGTGAGTGAAGTACGCGATGCAAAAAAATAACACAGCGATAGAATGTGAGCGAGATAGCATGCGAGTGGACGCCATTTTCATGTTTATTCTTTATCTGCATGGGTTATACATTTATTTTTTGTTGCCAATTAGAAAAAAAAGTATCAGAATGTCAAATGTAGCTTTGGAGTGACCAGGCTGCAACATTTTATCCATATTTCATCAAAATATTTCTTGTTCTTCTTATCGTTATTTTATCAACTTCATAATGATTTATTAAGGTGAGTTAATTGCCTTGGGGGACTTACCATACAAAAATGTGCAACAATATGGAACTGCACCTTTTATATTACTATATCTAATATCTATCTTACAATCATTGATATACTAGGTAAAAAGGCGTAGATAAGTCATACGCGCTCAAAAAGCGGCACACCAAAAGTTGGCTAATTAGCCAACCTGAACTTAGTCACGCGTCGCTTTGTCTCTTTTTCGCACTTATGCTTAGACTTGCCGTCCTTGTGTAAGTTTTGTGCCATGTTAAAACGCCGTTTGTCTTGTAAGTGACCTATCTACGCCTTTTTACTTATAATATCATTGCTTACAATACAATACAAATATACTTTATTGACACTAAACGAAAACAAAACAGGAAAACATAGGTAACAAAAACATAAAACACAAACACACATCACACTACTTTACTGTAAAAATTTAGCAACTTAAGTATGTAATTGACAGGAAAACCTTGCGTATGTTGTATTGCGCGCTACCAGTCGCTGCATTAAATTATGGATTAACTGCCTATGGCTTAACATTTCATACCTATAAAAAAATATAAATAAAATAATAGTGGTGGCTGGATGAGGAAAGCGGGTGATCGTGCGCCTTGGCGTGCCCTTGGGGCCTACGTCCAGCAGTGGACTGCAAAAGGCTGATTGATTGATAGATTGAAAAAAAATTATTTATTTATATTAGAGCGTACGTATATTTTGCAAGTCAAAGAGTCTTTATGCCTTTGCGCATCCAACAATAATATAATTCTTCTAGTGACTTTTTATTTTCTAGGATTCTCAAGATCGTGGATAAATTCATAAGTTTACTATTTGACCAATATTTCTGTAACATCAGTGATTCCGTTCCTCGCTACTTTAGAAAAAGATCCAAAGATCTTGATCCATCCGACGTAAAATTGGTGAAACCAACAAAAAACAAACAACGAAAGACAATCGAGAGCTCAATCGCAATTTTTCAAATAAAGTTAATAAATTTGTGTAAACAATTGTTTTGACTATAGATTCATTCATTTAGCATATTTTAGATTTCCTTACATCTTGCCTACAAAAACAAACGAACGAACGAACGAAAAACCGAGCCAGACCGAATGAAACTGAAAATTCCGGAGCAACCAAAGGCGTATCATTGAGGGATACTATGACAGTAGGATACGAGTAGGGTTGCCAACTGTACTATAATATATAGTATTGTACTATATTTCGGGTCTGCGTACTATATACTTTTGGAGAAATATACAGTACGCAAAAAAACCATATTTTCAACACTGAACGAAATCTAACAAACGTATATTTATTTAAAAAAATAATTAACCCCCGCCTTTCCATAACATTTTGAGTGAGGCGTATTCGTGTATTCTGGACTCCGAACGCATTTAATCTTTTGTCTTTGGTTCCGATCTTATCAAAATTTGTTAAACAACTTGAAGTCGACTTTAAAATCGGCGCTAGAACAACGTAACAAAGATACTTTTTTTGGTTATAAAACAAAAACAAAAAATGTTGCAATCTTTACAACTACATTCCCCCACAGAAACTTGTGAAAGAATTTTTTGGTATTTATTTATAGATGTTTAGACTATATTAATAAATGGTTTGATTTTGGCGAAAGCAATTGGTTATGCAAAATTCAAAATTTTAATTTAGAACAAGAGGTTTCGTTGACTGTAAGACAATATCAGAAATTTTAAATTTACGGGAAGAATTTGAGTATCGAAATGGACGATCTTTACTCGGAAACAACAACATTGAATGAAATCTTTGCAGAAGTTAAAAATTGTAGTGAGTTTACTAAAAAAAACTACAAGGAAAAAATGGCAGCATTTTATAAAAAATACTGAAAATAACTTCCCCAATTTATTTAAAGTAATTTCATTCCTGCTCACCATTCCCGACACTTCGGCATTTACAGAAATGATTTTTTCAGTTATGAATTCGAAATAGCGAGTAGAGAGAAACAGAAGTATTATCTCATTAATAAAAAATGTGCTTTTAATTTACATTAATCTAAAAATTGAATGTAATAAAGCATATTATGACACTTTTATTTCAGACAAAACATTGTTAAAAAATGCAAGAAGTGCAAAAAAATATAGTTTTTATAAAAATAAATAAGTATAAAATATATCCTTGTCTATTTTAAATTTTTCCATAAAATACTATAGTACTTTTTGAAGTGTGTTTTTTATAGCTTATTTTGAAAAATACTGTATTTCGCTGAAAAAATGTCGGCAACCCTAGATACGAGTGACAGTGAAGGAGACGGCGGAAAAACGCTGAAACTGCCAATCAAAACTTTGCCATGCTGTAAATTAGAAAGGCAATAAAAATCATAGAGGAAAAACGCTTAGTGCATGATGTAGAGTTAACCCTTTTACGTGGTGATAGGTAAACAGCATACCTATAGATATGGGCTCCTTTATTGTATAGCCAGGCGGTATTTGGTCACACTAGCAACAAGCGTTCCTAGCGAGCGCGGGCGTATGTTTTATGGTGCTGGGCTTCTTTATACACCTCATCAAAATAGACTTCAACGAGAAAATATTTCAAAGCCGTTAGTATTCCTGTGCTCCAGTTTAAATATTAACTTTCTAAATGAAAAAGCAGGGCGTATGTTTTATGGTGCTGGGCTTCTTTATACACCTTATCAAAATAGACTTCAACGAGAAAAGATTTCAAAGCCGTTAATATTCCTCTGCTCCAGTTTAAATAATAACTTTCTAATTGAAAAAGCAGGGCGTATGTTTTATGGTGCTGGGTTTCTTTATACACCTCATCAAAATAGACTTCAACGAGAAAACATTTCAAAGCCGTTAATATTCCTCTGCTCCAGTTTAAATATAAACTTTCTAATTGAAAAAGCAAAATAATTTAATTAACACATCACACACACACACACACACACACACACACAAATCGTCATCATCATCATTGCGTGTATTATTTTTAATGTCTCACGATTTAGCACTGAGTCCGGCTAGCACTTAGAGTATTATCTAAGTTTTTACAAATCATCAAAGAAAATGCGTCTAGACACAAGAAAATGCCGAAAAGATCAACGAAAAAATAATCTAAACAAAAACGCATCTATAATAAGCGCTGTCGCGATGTCAGTTCTAAAGAGTTTCTAAGCTTAGAGTTTCTAAACCTAGATCGTGTAATGGGACGAGCCGATACTACAACGACAACTAAGATAAAGATAATACTTGTTTTTAATTTGAGAATATTGTTTTTGTGAACAAAAACAATATTCATTGCAAAAGAAATTCAAATGAATTTGAATTTCTTGAACAATACTTACTTATCACCAGTGACACTGTTTTCTTTACGAGGATTCGGCAAAAAGTACACCAAACCAGCAACGCCTGCAAAAAATAAACAATGTCTTTTTATAGAACTAAAGGCGTACTACAACGTGTATTGACACTTTTGTGTTTCCTGGCTTAGCTAGGTAATAGCTTACTTTAAAAGATAAATATGAGGACTTAGCTCGACCTGCTCTTTTCATTTGTCTTTCACTAAATAATTTGTTTTTATTACAAGTCTTTGAAAATATATTTTTATTATATAGGTAGTTCAGTGTTCAGTAAATAAAATTATGAAACCCTGTGCTGGACTTTTTCTTCTAAGTGCCAGAACTAATCAATTCGTAAAAAGAACACAACCACAAAATTATATGTACCCCACAATCTAAAAAAAGAAACATAATCTTTCATACAAACTGGTCAGTTGACCGAGTCAATTCTAGAGTCCGAAAGGTTTTGCGTTATAATTAGGCGAAATCCCCTCCCTACTAATACGTATTCTGAGGACTCCCGTCAAACTTGCAACCTGTACTTTTTAATAGTCCATACAACTACACTGCTAAGTCTTTGTAAATATTATTAATCTTAAAACTTAAGACAATGTTTAAAAAGGCACCATGCAGCCCATTTCTAACATTATGTAAATAGCAATCTGAATTGACGAATTGGTCCAATACAACGCTCCCGAACATATCGCACATAAGACCAAAAATACAAATATGAGCGGCTTCTGTCCCAAGAAATGTACCAAATATCCGCTGAATGTTACAAAGACGAGAGATACCAAGCCTAATATGATTGCATTGGTATACGTTTCACTCCCAGCCAAGTGCTGTAAACAAATTAATTATTAATTAAGTGTTAATTGAGTTTTCTATATGTCAGACCTCGTTCAGTTCATGATAGACATTTTATGCATTTTACCTATAAGAGGGAATCTATTGTGATAATGCTAAGCCTTTTAAGTCACTACCAATACTGTCCAGGAATCTTGATTCACTACTTTTCTATAGGTAATAGGACTAATTTTACTGGCTTAAACAAACACTTGACACAATCTATCTATCTATCTATCTATCTATCTATATATATATATAAAAGAAAGTTGTGTTAGTTCCTTTGCTTATAACTCGAGAACGGCTAAACCGATTTGGACGATTTTGGGTTCGTTGCGATCGTCTCGGCCTAAAGTTAAATAATAAGCTTTAAAAAAAGGAAAAAGACCCCGCAATTGCGATTTACAAATTATAAAGAGTTGGATAACCCGCCATGGTCGAGCGCGCGGAGCCATTTTTACTTCAAACGCGTTGCTAGGAGATTCACAAAAAAGACCCCGCCTGCTATCAGAGTTTGTGAGTACCATTTTCAAATAAGAATTTATTTTTATTTTTGTCTTTGGCAATCAATTTGCCATCACGTCTGTCATAATTTATCAGTTTTATTTCAACATTTTGTCATAATTATTTTTGAATTATACATATATTTTTCTTTTAGATAAGTTTTGAAGATATTGAGCAGTTAGAGGAATCTTTATTACATTCCCACCATGAAGAAGATGCAGAGCGAGAGGTTGACGATAATGAAACTGTGATTGATAGTAATAAATAACTGTGAGTGATAGTGATCTACCGCCAAGTAAAAAATGCCGCGACGCAGAAAATCTAATCATTCCCAACGGAGCCGTCAAGCAAATCGGCAACGTAACTACGCAAATCAACTCACTGAAGAAGAAAGTGAGAACGATCGAGAAAATCACCGCGTTAGAGCGGTTAGGTATCGTGCTTTTCAAACTCAAGAGCAAAGAGAGGCAGCCCGTGAAACAGCTCGGTTGGCGATGAGAAATCGTCGAGCTCAGCATACAGATGAACAACGAGGAACTCTTCGCCGCGGAAGAAATGTTTCAAGCGTTATTTTAACTCTAGCAGCGTTTCGATACGATTGCACAATAGATTACAGCTCGCATCCTTTGGTTCGCATTGGTCCAATGAATGATGTTTGTGAGCATTGTGGCGCATTGAAGTTTGCAGCAGAAACGCGTGGATTATGTTGCCTTAATGGCAAAGTGAAATTGCCAGTTTTGACTCCACCGCCTGAGCCATTGTATTCGTTGCTTCGTGGCGAAACACCAGAATCAAGGCATTTTCTAGCAAATGCACAAAAATACAATTGCTGTTTTCAAATGACTTCATTTGGGGCAAACATTATACAAGAACATGGATTCAATCCAACATTCAAGGTAATTTATGTTGAAGAGTAAAAAATATACTTTTAATTTTATTTTTTCTATTTAATTACGCAATACAAAAAATCTTCTTCTCATTATGCTGGGTTATTTGCCTTAAGGCATTTTTACCAGAAAAAATATTTATACCTATACTTTAAAAGATAATACAATTAAATTTGTTATTATGTCTTTGTATTCATTTTTAAAATATAACATGCTTACAATAAAAATGCTTTTGACTACAGATTCAAGGTCAGATTCACCATAGAATTGGATCATTGCAACCAGTTGAAGATGCTCAGCATAAATTCTTACAAATATACTTCATGGGCAATATGGAGGAACAACTTGATCGTCGCCAAGATATCAACACAGCAATGAAAAGAGAGATTCTTCATGATCTACAGCAACTACTTCATGAACATAATGCATTGATCGGGCTATTTAAAACTGCTTTAGAGCGCATGCCACGTGATGACTATAAAATTGTGATCAGAGCTGATAAACGACCAACTGGAACACACGAACGTACATATAATGCTCCAACAATAGATGAAGTTGCAATCTTGGTTGTTGGTGAAAACTTGGAATCACGTGATATCGTGCTTTCACGTCGCGATACTGGGCAGCTGCAACGAATACCTGAAACTCATCGGTCATATGATTCAATGCAATACCCGCTGATGTTTTGGCAAGGCGAAGATGGATATCATTCAATATCAAGATGATTAATCCATTGAATGGTGACTATTAATATCATACTTTTTACTTGATCAATCACCACAAACATTAGGCTTGATAATAAAAAAGTTTTACTTCTAAGATAATATTTTTTATGTTTATATTTCAGGTGAAGAAACTAATGGCCAACGTCATTCACGCGACTATACTGAAAGGGAAATTCAAAGGAGAAGAAGTCCTCATTCCAAGGATTCCAATGATTCCAACAGAAATGACCTTTGAATTTAAACGTATTCAGTTTCCGATTCGTCTAGCATTCGCAATGACGATAAATAAATCCCAAGGACAATCCTTGACCATTTGTGGCTTAAATTTAGAACAACCATGTTTCTCATATGGTCAATTGTACGTGGCATGTTCACGTGTTGGCAAACCGTCAGCCTTATTTGTGCTTGCGCCCGAAAAAAAAACTAAAAATGTAGTATATAATAAGGTACTTTACTGAAATAAATGATTATACATCTTAATAATATTCGTGATTTTCTAATTACCTTGATTGAAACCAAAAATCAATTTTAGGTAAGTAAGGCCGCGTCCGGACTGGTCTCGCGACGGTGATTTCAGTACATTTGCGCGACGTGACGCGACGAAAATGTACTGAGATCGCCGTCGCGCGGCCAGTGCGGCCGCGGCCCAAAAGCTTTCAGGCGGTACAAAGTTCGCCGGGTCAGCTAGTATTATATAAAAAATTTGTAATTTTGAAGTTTTAACTTTGTTTTATTTTGAGGCTCATAGTCCAGCAGTGGACTGTAACGAACCGTTGTTTTTTTTTAACTTTCACACTAGCTTAGACTTTGGTTAGATACTTTGCTTAGATACCACGATTCGGAGGCGGTTACTAAGGAAAACAGTCGCTACGACTGACTATTACAGATTTCACTTCGAGGACTACTCCATAAACAGCTTTCAGGAGTTTCAGGTTGTACGATGATGATAAACTATAGAGTATAAGACGACTTTTTCAAAATAAAACATTAAAAAATATTATATTTTTCTTTTCATGAACACAAGTCAGTCGAGACACAAATTCAAAGAATTTTCACGGCACTCCGTGCATAGCGAATTAGAAAAAAATACTTATATAAATTATAAAAACTGCTCACAAAAGGAAAACACGTAGAAGAAAACAACTGGGGATGTCGATTTCGACGCACATGACCAAGAACGCAAAAGACCAAACCATAAATTAATGGCCAATTGCGTATTTACGAGTAAATCATTCGAAACGTGAATGACCAAGAATGTAAAAAGCCAAACCATATCAAGAGAAATATCCCATTGAGGTATCCTAAAGAACGATTTGACACTCTTCTCTTAGAAGATAGACACCCTGCGCGATAGAAGATTGTTTATGGATATGTACTTTCTTCATAAACTTATCCACGGAGACATAAAAAACAGCAGACTGCTAGAACAGGTTGCTATGACCGTGCCCTACTCTTACCCGAGATATAAAATTAGAAATGTTTTTCACGTCCCTGCCACTAAGACTAACCTTGATCTTCAAGCTCCAATGCTACGAATCCTTGGCGAATACAATAATCTATCGAACAAAGGGGATCAAGATATTTTAGGTGATACGACTTTCTATTTTTAAAAATAATGTATGAGAATTTAACTGGACGAAACTTTTGGCTCGTTTGTAGGCGTTTGGATGTTAATACCACTTATTATTTTTTTAACAATGCTATATACACCGTAATTGTCATGTATATCAGATAAACATGTATACATGCTTAGATAATATATATGATGTGGTTGTACTTAATAAATAAATAAATAGAAGGAGGCCTTTGCCCAACAGTGGGATAGTCCGGGCTAGTCAAGAACAACGAAAATTCCAATAGTTGTCTGGAATTAGTGCATTTAAAATTTTTCATTATAATTTTTCGCAACAGTCGTAGGTACTGCAACTTTAAACACGCACTTTCACAACACCACAATTTCAAATACATAAATAAACTGCACGCACATATATGTTTCATCGATTTTCTTTTTTATTACAATTAGGTCATTATCCCACAATTTTTACTTATTTTTATTTTCTGTTCTGCTTGCGATTGCAAGTCATCCACGGGTGACGGCTGAAATTCAGTGTTGCCCTTTGGGCTAATTACACTGAGCCATCGCCCTTTCAATCACTGCAGCACACATGTGCATGCATAGGTACTTCATTTTTTTTTTTATTTCCTTTATGTGTATTTTTTTTCTTAAATGTATTGTACATGTGTTATGTAGATTTTTGAATAAATTTTTTTATCTATCTATCTATCAAGATAAGATTATCTTTTAGTTTATGAACGATATAAACTTTTCGAGTACCTACTCGTATTTTTGGCACCGGTTATAAATCGTCACACACTTCCTGCTTGCATGGATTCATTGCTATATGAATTTTATTTTGTTCAAAATCTTGCCGACAAAAATGAGTGGTGCTTTCTCGTAAAATTTTATTCGTCTAGTGTTATTGACGCGTTACAATTATTTTTCCTGCGGTTCGCACATTAGTAGACGATTTATTTGTTATTAGGTATATTTTTATAACGACATCCATTGTATATTAGAGAATTTCCTGACAACTGGTTTTTGGTTAAAACGATATTTATTGCTTCGTCCATTTTTATCGCAATAAATCAAGAAATAATAATTTTATTGTTATACAATTCAATTCAATTTTTTAAATGCCAAATGAATACAAAATATTATGTTTTAAACTAAAAAACAAAAATGATAATATTATATACAATGACGTTGTCAGATATGACATTAAAAAAAATACATTCTAAGTGGCCGTTGTAGCTTCAAGTAGGTATGTAATCTGATTCAATCCTTTTATGCTTTTTTGGTAACCCGCGTATTGTTTTTGGTCAATTGCGTTTTTCATCACTTGCGTATTAGGACACTTGGTACATCGCGTAAATTGGCTATCTGCGTGTTTGGTAACATGCGTATCAGATCAGGTACAATGCGTTTATTGGCCAAGTGCGTATCTGGAACTTTGCTGCGAAAGGATCCTGTCATGCTAAGGGTGAATTCTTGGATTTATTGTTTTTCATGTTTATGACAATGGACTGATATTTTACTAGAAGGAAAAAACTGTTATTTTAGTTAAATTCCGCTTAGATTTAGGTACTTAGTATGTTTACATACTATGAACTAGGCTTAAAAACAAAGACGCTGAACGGTTTAAAGACTTGTACTTGATACTTTAACGTCAGAAAATTCAGATCCTGCCGTTTGCAATTCGCTAAATACGAAATGTCCCACCAACTTGACTGTCCAAGTAAGACCAAGACAGCTAATCAGAACACGTACGACGTAACTCAAAACTTATTAACACCAAATAGTCTGACTAACGAATTTGTCACAGAAAAAAAAAGACGAATAAACAAGAAAATGTTATCTCGAAGCAAAACATAAGAGATAACACGTTCACGTTCACGTTCTGCTTCGTCTAGTCTAGACAAATCGATGAGTTAGTGGTCGTTTCCCCCGAGACCCGTTCCCCCGAACGGGGGAAACGACTAATTATAGAAAACCGGATCGCTTTGTTTATTCAAAGCTAATAGACACGACGTAACTCAAAACTTCTTATTAACACCAAATAGTCTGACTAACGAATTCGTCACAGAAAAAAAAAGACGAATAAACAAGAAAATGTTATTTCGAAGCAAAACATAAGAGATAACACGTTCACGTTCACGTTCTGCTTCGTCTAGTCTAGACAAATCGATGAGTTAGTGGTCGTTTCCCCCGAGACCCGTTCCCCCGAACGGGGGAAACGACTAATTATAGAAAACCGGATCGCTTTGTTTATTCAAAGCTAATAGACACAGAAGAACGAAACTTGTCGGATTAACCTACTGTTAGTCTGAAGTAGACACCAGTAAAGTTTAGTACTCCGGTGCAATGCGGCGGGGCTTCTTTAGTCAGCTCGTAGAGCACTCGCTTTAAATATAAACATCGCGGCTTTTCAACTTATTAATATTATATTTTCTCTTTTTGGAGACTCCCATATTTTTACATCTTCAACGTCCGATGATAATTTTATGACTGATTCATTGTTTAATGCTTTTTCTATATCAAACGGCAAATACCCCAGCAATAACTAAAATCTATCAAGATCAAAGAAGAAGAGAGCGCGGAGTTTGTAAACGGAGTATACAATCTCCACAGTAGGTAGCCGGAAAAACAGTTGCAGCCAGCTCTCTTGAAATGCTGAAATTGGAGCACAGAGAACCTTTTAATAATACAGGGAATTGGAGGATGAGACACAGCTATTAAAATGGCTTTAAACAACTGTCACAACGACTGAAATACCAAAAAGAGTTTCGTAAAAACATCAAACTATTGACCAACAATCCTTCACGACTACTAGTATAGTCGACCAGAAAATTAGTTTACCACCCCAAGGTTGAATGTTATTTGCAAAAGTATTGTTGTCGTTTTTTCAAATGTATTTTTGTTATTTATTTTGTACAATAAATGGTTAAATAAAATAAATATAGAACAACAAAGACTGTATATCTACGTAGTCTGACCACAAGGTTTAAAAGGTCCGTTGTCGACCTAACAATAACAATTAAAACGATAAGAAAAAGGAACATGCTCGTTTATGTATGTTTGTAAAATCATTCAGTATTTTTCTATTTTAAACATGAAAAGAAAATGTTTTAGGTAACAAAATAAATATTTTTCGTACATACCTAAGTTACCGACGACAAAATGCAGCGAATGAGGTAGTATAGCCCAAGCTAGCAGAGCGGCAACGATGATAGAGAAAGTGACATCATAGACGAATTTAATACCAAAATCCTGTCTCGTACAAACTTATGGGTGAATTCCGTAACCATAATCGCTGTGGCTGTAAATAAATAAAGCAATGTAATAGTTATTTGTTTAACAAGGGCAGTAAAAACGACGTGGTTTTATTATTATTATTATATCATCTGTCTGGTACCCATATTACAAGATTTGCTTAGTTTGAGATCAGATGGCCGTGTGTGAAGATGTCCCCACATATTTATTATTATTATTTATTTGTTTATTGTTTAACTTTTTTTAAAGTAATTTTTGTTAAATAAACTTGAACTTAGTTGGGGCAGGTCATAAATGGATAATCGTTAGGGGTACATAAGAATTAATACATCATTATTCATACAACAGCTCATAAATCTCGAGCCTATTCTGAATTAGGGCGATTAGGCCTCAGTCGACCACGTTGGCCCAGTGCGGGTTGGTCGACTTCACTCACAACCCTTGAATTTCTTCGCAGGAGTGTGCAGGTTTCATCACGATGTTTTCCTTCACCGTAAGAGCGTAGAATCTGGACGGAAGACAGCGGCCCTATCCACCAGACCGACGCTCTTGGTCTTTAAAAGGTGAAAAAGACGGACGAACTTAACTTAAGAAATTAGAGCATAATTCCATAATTAAAACTGTAGTCTATAAAGTACTTACACGATTCCTTCAATGAATTTTGCAATCAAAAGCATAGTATATGTTTGACTGAAAGCTCCAATTATAGCAGCTAAAAAGAGTCCAAAGTTACCACCAACAAGAAATATTTTTCTTCCGAATGCGTCTGTGATGAAACCGATGAATAAAGCTGCAGAAAATTGGCCTGCAAATTACATAAAAACAATGAATAGATACTTGTGTACATAGTCATATTTAACCATGAGTACATTTACTGAAACCAAAATTGCAAAACAACCACAGGTCTGGTTAGTTCATGGATGGATTAGAGGCGTAGTCAATTTTCACGTCTTCCACGCTTCTAAAGGCAGCTGAGCTATTTGGTTGCAGTTGCATCTTGTTGCATTTACAGGGGTAGTCGGGCTGACTGGCCACGGATATCCTATCCTTGGTAGTCCTTACTAATAATCATATCCTTATCCTTACTTAAATTCGAAAATAGCCCGGGTGGTTTGTTACGCTTTTACGGCTAAACTACTGAACCATTGGTACCTACAAAATACGTAGTTGGGCACCCGAGGACGGACAACTGCTACTTTTTACAGCAAGATCTACTTTTTATTGCTAAAATCATCGCTTGGAACTATAGTATCGTCCTCCGCGTTTAAAGAAGGAGCTGTCAGGTTTAGCTGTGGTTTTAGAAAAAGAGAAATTCCACATTGGGCGTTGCAAATATACTTCGGATAGGCGACCAGGTTTAAGTCAAGTAATTGACTTACACACAACCTTTTAATTAGTGCCCAGAAGTGTGCAAGTTTCCTCGCGATGACGGCTTCCTTACTATAAGAGCGTCGAATAAACGTAGGTACTCTAAATTTGATACGGAAACATTTAGTGCGAACCGGCGCGGCAGCGGCGCCTCCAGAGTAGAAGTTCTGTATCCATGGTCAGATCGCATTGTTAGATTGATCTGATCACGTCCACTCTTTTGTGTCCTTGGTCAGATTTTAATAGTCTGATGAAAAACACTTATGATATAAGAAATCCGTGGTCAGATTGTATCCATAGTCAGATCGCATTGTTAGATTGATCTGATCACGTCCACTCTTTTATGTCCTTGGTCAGATTTCAATAGTCTGACGAAAGACACTTATAAGATGTCCGTGGTCAGATTGCTATTATAAAGAGATACAAACTGCATTGACCTTTTTGTGATAATGACCAATATCAATAAATAAACTCATATTGCATTTACGCCGTGTGGTGACGGCAGAGTAGAATACATTTGTCACCAACCCCTACTCTTCCCGTGGGTGTCGTAAGAGGCGACTTAGGGACTACACATTGAACAGGGAACGGGCAGCAGCGCTCTCTGATACAGTAACCTATTAATCTGCGATCTCCAACCCGCCTGCCAAGCGTGGAGATTATGGCAAAACACTACACTTAAGTGGAGGAGGCTCATAGTCCAGCAGTGGACTGTAACGGGCCGTTGATTTGATTTGCATGACATTTGATTAGTCAAAAGGATTAGAACATAATTTTCAATTCATAGTTTTATTCACCATGTCGTCCTCCTCGTCGGAATTAGAAAATTTTGTAAATGACGAATTAGTCTTCATTGAAAGAAAACGTGGTCAAGTACTGCTTCATTCCGAATATCAATAAGTACCACAAAAATAAACTTTACAAAAACGGTTCAGCGATTTGGTTGTGCCGCAATTTTGCAAAGTTTAAATGCAATGGCTCATTGACTATTGAAAACGTAAGTATAATATTATAATATACAAACAGTAGGTTCCCGCAACAACTTTAACATACAATAAATAATAATAAATTGTTTTTTTCACAACTATAACATGTAAGTGTATGTTTAACGGGTAATCTGTACATTTATTTGTTTCACAATTATAGAACACCAATATAGAAAAGACGAAACATCATACGTGTTTACGCGACGTTGGTCAAAGTATGATAGATCTGCAAATGTATAAATTGAAGGTTGCTTCTACATGCTATGAACCAGTTCCGCTACTTTACAAAAAATGTATGATACCCTTGTTAGATCAAGGGATTGATATTGCCCAAAAGACGACAAATTTAAAGGCTGTGAAAAGCGGTATTTATAAATATAGAAATCGAGACGCTAAAATACAGAAAATAATATTTTAAAAAACCACTGACGTAAAAATACCACCCGCGTATGACTCGTTTATTTTATTTGACTATACGTATAACAAAAATAGAATAATTGCATTTGCATCTGCAGAAGCAAGAAAATGCATAAAATTATTAAAACATTTGTTTTGAGACGGAACGTTTTATAGCTGAACGGAACCATTTTATCAACTATACGTTATACATGGAGATTTGGGCAGTTCGGCAAACACTACAAACATTGTGCCGCTTATGATGACGGACAAAACTGAAAATAGTACATTACTACAGGTAAAATGGATCATGTAGAAGTTGTAAAAACTAACCTTTATTATATCGCGCCCAGTTTGAGTATCTTTACTATTCACATTTATCATTAAATATCAACACTAAAACACTCATAAAACAACATTCAAATGTAATACAATTAAATGTAAATTTTACAAACTTGGCGCCAACTACAAAACGATAGTATGTTACTTTTTTAATAATAATAATAATAATAATAAATTCTTTATTTGTAACTTTACATGGTTCGCTTATGTAGTAACTCTGAAGCTTGTGCTAGTTAAAAACTGTGTTACAAGCTTCAGCTTTTTATAAGCATAATTACGGAGAAAAGGCTCTGGCGGACATTCAGCCTCTCTATGAATATTATTTGTTAAATCGAGATATTTTTATTTTTATAATTAAAATAATACTGGCTGATAATATTTTTTATTCAATTAGTTGAAATAAAACAATATAAAATACTTTTTTCTCTTTGTATGAATCGATTTAAATATTTTTTATTGTCAAAATGATCCTGGCTGAATAATAAATTCTGAAGACCGTAGGGATGAATAGGAATGAAAAAAAAATTGTAATAAAATCGCACTAGTGCGGTAAAACGCGTTTACCGCACAGTTTACTGCCTTCGTAAGTTCAATTTTCGAGCAAGGTGTATTGAAAAAGCTATTACGCGTCACAAATCCCAGACATGAACTCATCAAGATTCACCATGGACTTTGAAACACCAGCAATGAACGCGATACAGAAGGTATTTCCTAAAATTGAAATCAGCGGGTGTTACTATCATTTTTCGAATAGTGTATGGAAAAAAGGGAAGAAGCTAGGCATTATTGAAAACAGGAACTTGAGAAGGGTAGTAGCACTGTCTGCTGTTCTTCCTTTGTTACCACCAGATCAGATTAATGATGGTTGGAACTATATTGAAAATGAATTACCAGAGGACAACGAATCCCTAAACAAATTTAAACAATTTATGCAGTCGCAATGGCTAAAAAATCTCAAATGGATTAAAATATGGTCTGTATACGGCCAACGTCATCGGATTTGCCGAGAGTTGGCACAATAGCATGATTGGATTAAATAACATGATTGGCAGAAAAAGACCAAATTTAATAAAATTGTTGCAATGTCTTCAAGAAGATGCAGGATACTATGCCATACGGATATTTATCCGTATGGCATAGTGGAACAGCTAATACCAGAGAGAAAGCTCAAACGGAAAGGGATTTGTTTATAATGAACTGTACTGTTTTTGTACAATCAAATACACCACGATAACTTGACGCCATAATTTGTTTCCAAGATTGTACAGAACGCACCTACGAATAATTATTCAATAATAAATAATAATTATTATTATTCAATAATAATAATTATTATATAAAAAAAGCGCCAGCAGCGACGCCGGAGCGGGAGTTTCCTTTCTACTGACTCTACTGTGTTATTATTTATTCTTATGGTACAATCTCCATTTCAGAGCTTTAATGACAAAGACGACTTTTATCTGTTCATCTGTCCAAAATAGGCGAAGTCGTATTGGGTACAAAGTGAAAGTGTCGAGGCGTAAGTAATTTTATTATCCTCAAAACGCAGCGAAATATATCAGCGAAACGGAACTGTAAACAGATAAACTTATATGGAAGTGGAGACGTGTAAGCTTCAAAGAAAGATGGTTAAGATCGTCTTCACACTAGATTAAATAGCTAATCAATTACAAACGTTCAAAATACATTTTTACATACTTGCGGTGCAAAATTTTCGATTTCGTACGGTCGGTAACAGAGACGGATAACTAGACGTGCGTACTTGGCTGTCTCAGGTAATTTTGTAATCGATAGTACGTGAGTATCACTCGGCGCATGGCGGCAAGCGGTTATATTCCAGTATCAATTTAAAATATTTGCTTAATAAAAAAAAATGTAACTATCTAAAAATTAATAATAAATAAATAGAAGCAATTATTCATCTCGGGGCGTAGGTATGGGCCCCTTTATGAAGCGACTTTTGAAGGATGTCATTGTGACGTAAATAGTGATGTCCCGTAGTGTAATGGTTGACTTTGCCTAGTATCTAGTATTTCAGTCAGACCTTTTCATTTCTTATAATTACTTACAAAGATGC